>JANJGK010000003.1:22117410-22135889 GCA_039081455.1 Macrobrachium rosenbergii | reverse complement strand
AAAATTTTATAATGGCTATTTTAGTCAAGAAATAACATCATTATTGCAACAATATTTTAATTTTACTACTTTCCTGGTACGTTAATTAAAATTTTTAGTATGGACAACAAATTATACTATTATATATTTACATTTTTTAAATTTAAAAAAATATTTATGCCTCATTATTTCAGGTGAAGGGAAATGAAAGACAGGAATTATCAAACTGTGAAATTTGGAAAAAATAATATATATTACCTATTATAACAAGTAACAAATTTCACTTACTGGGTAGTAATAAAACCTTTCAGTCATCGTTATGCGTGCGTATATACGAGTATGTGGGTATGTATCAAGCACGACGTTTTAATTTGCATATGTAACGGGAACTCATTTACATTGCAATGACCCTGTGGACCGGCTTCTTCTTTGATGAGTGGAGGCAGTTAACCAAAAGCATGTAAAGCAGGACTGCATTTGGAAACTGCAAGGTTATAATCTTCCGTAGTTTACTACCTACTATCTTGTTCCGGATGCTTCATGCGCTTGCATACGAAGATTAAACACGCAAGCATTGAATAGACGTTGCCATAAATCGTTAGAGTGTCAGAAGGTGTCAATGTTCATCAGTCGTTCCTGACTGTTCTTTCTCCTCGCCATCAAATATTTCCTGTGCATGAGGTTTCATGGATAAATAATATAGTTCTCAAATTACGGTAAGTTTTTTTCTTGTACACATTTTACGAATGTTACGTTGCTCATTCCACACACACACACACGCACAAACACATACGTATATATACTATATACTTATATATATATACTATATATATATATATATATAATATATATATATATATATATATATATATATATACATATACATATAATATATATATTTATGTATGTATGTATGTATGTTTTACACATATATACAGTATGTATATAATATATATATATATATATATATATATAATATATATATATATATATATATATATATATATATATATATAATCAGAAAGCTACAAACGTCCTTTAATATCCAATTCACTCTACCTCGGAAATAATATATTTTCATATATGTTACCGAAGGGGAATTTTTAGTTGATAATAAGTCCACCGTCCCGTTGCTGAGTTCGACCCCACGGGACGGTGGACTTATTATCAACTAAAAATTCCCCTTCGGTAACATATATGAAAATATATTATTTCCGAGGTAGAGTGAATTGGATATTAAAGGACGTTTGTAGCTTTCTGATTGTATATGAATCACGGTGATGTGATAAAATAGTCATAATATGGCTACGTGCGACAAACGCACTACACGGACAAACATGGCAGAGGTGGGTGGATATCGTCTCCAAACGCAAAACACCTGAGTTCGACGGGTGAGTTGATGGGAGATGTTATTCACTCTATACCTCTCTTGTGGCCGATTTCGTTAGTGCGTCATTGTAGTCCTGATTCCTCGTCCGTCGCTGGTTCGACCCCCACGGGACGGTGGACTTATTATCAACTAAAAATTCCCCTTCGGTAACATATATGAAAATATATTATTTCCGAGGTAGAGTGAATTGGATATTAAAGGACGTTTGTAGCTTTCTGATTGTATATGAATCACGGTGATGTGATAAATAGTCATATATATATACTATATATATATATTACTTTATATATATATATATAATATATATATATTATATAATATATATATATACATATATATATACATTTATAGTATGTATTATACTTACATATATATATACTATATATATATATACTATATAATTATATATATATATATATATATATACTATATATATATATTATATATATATATATAATATATTATATAGTATATATATATAGTATATATATATAATATATATATATATATATATATATATATATATATATATATATATATATATATAGTATATATATATATATATAATATATATATATATATATATACTATATATATATATATATATATATATATTATATATATATAGTATATATATATATAATATATATATATATATATATATATATATATAGTATATATATATATATATATATAATATATTATATTATATATATATATATATATGGCTATGTGTGTGTGTGCGTGTGTGTGGAATGAGCAACGTAACATTCGTAAAATGTATAAAAGAAAAATCTTACGGTAATTTAAGAAGTATATTATTAAATCATGAAATAGGAAATATTCAACAGCGAGGAGAAAGAATAGTCAGGAACAAGTGATGATTATAGCCACTTTTCTGACACATTAACGATTTTATGGCAAATGTCTGTTTATTGACGAACCTGGTGCTGCCCGGTAAAACTTTGAATGACAACTGATAACACCCTCTCTCTCCAATTCTCTTCTCACTTTTTTCCTTCTTTTTCCTCCCAACACTCTTCTACTCTCTCTCTCACTTCCTCTCCCTTTCTTGTTAAGATAGTTGCTTCAAATACATTGTCCAGCAGTTTTGACATTTTTATATTTGACCCATTCTCACCCCACATTCTTATTGGGGCTGAACTTGGACTTAAAGGACATCAGGAGTGTCACCATTCATCTCAGCAATCTTGAAAACTATGTATTTGACATTAATACCTGTCACTTTTAAAATTTTATTTTTCACCACTTCTCACCCTCCTTCTATTGGGGGCTGAACTTGGACTTAAAGGTGCACTGAGAGCATCACTATTCATCTCTGCAACCTCGCACTAATATCAGTTGTTTTCGCTTATTTTTGCATGTCACACCCCTTCCCACCACTTCTCACCCCCCTTTCCTATCAGGAATGAACTTGGACTTAAAGGCATCGGGCATGTCACTCTTCATCTTAGCGACCTTGGAAACTATAGATTAGACACTAACATCTGTCGTTTTCAGTTATTTTTAAGTGTCACCCCTTCCCACCCCTTCTCAACCCCCTTTCCTGTCGGGGCTGAACTTGGACTTGAATTGCATTGGGAGTGTCACTATTCATCTCAGCGATCTCGAAAACTATGGATTAGACGCTAATATCTGTCTTTTCGGTTATTTTTACGTCACTCCCTTCCCACCCCTTCTCACCCCCTTCCTATCGAGGTGGAACTTGGACTTAAAGGGCATTGGGAGCATCAGTATTTATCTCAGCGACCGCAAAAACTATGGATTAGATGCTAATATCTATCGTTTTGGGGTATTTTTACATGTCACCCCCCTTCCCACCCCTTCTTACCCCCACCCCTTACTATTGGGGGCTGAACTTGGACTTCAAGGCATCAGGGGCGTCACTATTCATCTCAGCAACCTCAAACACTATTGATTAGACACTAATATCTGTCGTTTTCGGGTAAGTTTACATGTTATCCCCTTCTCACCCCCAACCCCCTTTGGTGCCAGTGATGTCTTACCCCCCCACAGTGTTCTTTCCCAGATAGTAGTCATATGTATACCAAGATTGGTTGAAAATGCTCAATGCGTTATAGAGTTATGCTGGAACATACATGCACACACACAAACACATATACATACATACACACATCCATTTATATATATATATATATATATATTATATATATTATATATATATATATATATAATATATATATATATATATATATATATATATATATATATATAATGTAAATTATATATATTTTCATGTGTGTGAGCGAAGTGCGTTTGTTTGTATGATTTACCATTTTCCGTGAAATAATTTAGTGAATCATTTCATATGAACTTACTTGTCCATTCGCGTGCGAAATTCACCGGCGTTAATGCAAGCAATGTTAACATGTCCAGCCATGCATATCTCTTTAGCTCTGAATTATTTATCAGGCTCATGGCTCATGCAGTTCTTGCACAGCTCTCTCTTTCTCGGTCCTGGCTGAATTTCAGACATCAAAAATGGTTTATACATTTGATCATTTCTCATTCCCAATAACGTCCTTTCTCTCTCTCTCTCTCTCTCTCTCTCTCTCTCTCTCTCTCTCTCTCTCTCTCTCTCTCTCTCTCTCTCTCTCTCTCTACATGTTCGTTCATTTACTGGGACACGTATATCTCTCTTTTAGATTTTTTTCTAAATAAACATTTACCTTCACAAAACAGCCACATATAACTTTAGTTATTGTTATATAAAGCACGTGCACAAAAGCTACCGAAAAAAAATCGTTTCATGACTTTTAATATAACTCCAAACATTTACATAAGTTCCAAGGCTCCATTCTGTAGCTTAACCTATTTCTGCTGCCTCATTATAAGAAACTTTAACTTTAATCAACTTTAGCTTTTTTAACATGTTGAATCCATCTACCTCTTTCCGGATCACTATTATGACTTTTGTAAAGGAAATTCACTGCGATTTAGCTGTTGCTGAAAAGCCAGAAACGAACTCTCATCCCCGTCTGTGGCATAATGCCTCTACTCTCTAGACAGCCTTTCCTCATCACACTTTCTGCCTCTTCTCTGACCTCTTCATTTCGTTTGCGCTCAACCTCAATTGATCTATTTCTTACCAACCATTTTTGTGATAGTGAGCATGTCTGAATGCTCAGGCGAAACCTCTCGAAAGGTCAGTTAACTTTTCCTTATTCTCTATAGTCATTCCGTTCCGTTATTCATATTTTTATTGTATTCGTATTATTTCAATTAACATTTTGGCTGCGCAGGTTACTCTAGAATTGTAATTATACTAAGAAGTATACCTCAGTTTAACCAGACCACTGAGCTGATTAACAGCTCTCCTAGGTCTGGCCCGAAGGATTAGACTTATTTTACGTGGCTAAGAACCAATCGGTTACCTAGCAACGGGACCTACAGCTTATTGTGGAATCCGAACCACATTATACCGAGAAATGAATTTCTGTCACCAGAAATAAATTCCTCTAATTCTTCATTGGCCGGCTGGAGAATTGAACGCGGGCCTAGGAGAGTGCTAGCCGAGTACGATATCGACCCATCCAATGAGGAACTATTGGCTCAGCGTTCGACTCTCCGATCGGCCAATGAAGAATTAAAGGAATTTATTTCTGGTGATAGAAATTCATTTCTCGTCATAATGTGGTTCGGATTCCACAATAAGCTGTAGGTCCCGTTGCTAGGTAACCAGTTAGTTGTTAGCCACGTAAAATATATCTAATTCTTCGGGCCAGCCCTAGGAGAGCTGTTAATTAGCTCAGTGGTCTGGTTAAACTAAGATATACTTTTTACTCCAGAATTGTTTCTTTTCAAATACCTAAATTAGCTGCCAGGAAATTACATGATTGCGTATGTCAGTTCACAGTTCATTGTTTCTTAAAGTAGCTGTTTTGAAGCCAGGAGTTGACAATTTTCCTTCCAAATGAAACGCCCCTCTCATTTCAAGGTATTTCATCAAATATTTTCTTAATATGTATATTGGATTCGAGGGAATGCCCCTGGACATATGATTTTGCCATTTTGTGATTCTTTGCCTCATCAAGGGCACCAAAAGATGCTCGTGTTGCAATATAAAAGCCAATCGTCTCTAAACTAAACTGTTGTCAAGCAGTGCAATACACTTAATAAAATTCATTTTGTAAAAGCGTTAATAATTTTTAACGCCATAATTAAAGGTAGTTGACCAGAGCCTACATGCTATAGGCCTAATCACATGTAAAAACTGAAAACTGTTTGGGCGTCGAAGGAAAGTTGTATAATGCCATTATTATTAAAGGTTACCCATACTTCCACTGAGTTGATGTTACTTGTATTGCTGCGAGTTAGGTGAAAATATGGACAACCTTTCTCCTCCACTCTTTTTGCATAAGCAAAGGTGCTGATCTACGCCACCAACGCTACGAAAGAAACCACTAAAAGATGCCATGAAAGTTGCCCTTGTGACAGTGCCTTTAGATTGCGTTGGCTGACTCGCCTAATTTAAGGATGGCTCGTGAAATACATTTTATATTTCCTTTCGAAATATTTGGTTTTTGTCTCATGACTGAAGTCTACACGAGGTGTTAGTAATGGGGATCAAGCATTATTCTAGCTTATCAAGACTATTGATGGTATGATCATGGATTGTGTTATCAATCTAAGTTTTACTATACGTAGGACATACTTTACTTAATAAATATAAATAACTTAAAATAAAGGGGAATAAAATCATCACGTAGCACTAAAAAAACATCACCTAATACTATGGAAAACTTAAGTATTGTTAGCATTCCTTCTTCTACATACAGAGGTTATAAATTAATGTCATGCTTGAAAACTATGCGGACTATTGTTTTCCTGTTCGGACAAAATTGCTTGATATCGTGATTTAGTTTTTCTCAGCAATGGTGGTTATGTTCAGAAAATTAAATAAATTTATTCCATCATAGTTCATTCACTGTTTCTTGTTGGTTTCAGTGTCTCTAGATCTAGAAAATTTGTTTTTCTTTTGTAGAGCATCAGTGCGCATGTTCTGTCAAGGAGCTTATAGCTCCTCGACCAGGTGAAGTAGTATTTACTATTACCAGAGGCTTTTTATCTTTCACTGCAAGTCCGCTGAACAGTCCTTCTGGCAATGATATGAAAGTTATACATATTTATTGTTTTTATATATGTATTCTGCTTTGTAGACACTTAGTTCACAATGGAATGGCGTTTTTTTTTGTTCACACCTTGAAAGATTATAGTAATGATAATAATAATGACTTAGACGTTACCATATTCTAATCTCCCAATTTAGAAGTATGAATTAGTCTGTACTTGGGTCCATGATGAGTAATAATACTCTTCCCTCAGCTGATGAAGGCAAATTCTTTCAAAGAATTATCGTCTCCTAATAGAAATGACCTATTTCTGCAGGAAGGTTGAAAGCTCTAAGTCTCCAATTTACTGAAGCGCAGGTCTTTCAATTAAAAGGCAATGGCGCTGCCAGCTGAACCACACGGGCTATAAAAGAAGTTGGAACCTAAGTAAAACTGTAACTAAAGCTTTTACCTGGGCAGTAAGTCTGCCCAGGCAAAACCCTTAGTTACAGTTGTACTTAGGTTCCAACTTCCTTTATGACTTTTATGATTTAGCTGGCAGCGCCCTTGCCTTTCGATTGAAAGACTTGGGTTCGATCCCGAGGTTGATTCATATATATATATATATATATATATATATATATATATATATATATATATATATATATATACTCTGCATAAATAAATGGGTGTGTGTGCTTGTGTGCGCGCTCTATGTGCCTGCGTGTATGCGTAGGACGGAGCATCAATCATTCTGTTACAGAAAATAATTGACTGACAGCTCTGTGATAATGATATTTGTCATCATTAATTATAATTGTTTTAAACGAAAAGCAAGATAATTACTTGATGCTGATAATCGCAAGGGGAGTCCTCTTATAATTCTGCTAACAGAAAATTTAAATGAAGTCTGTTTTTTTTTTATCAAAATCCATTGTTTAAATTCATTGTTTATAACTGCCGCTTAATGAATGGTATGCCTAATTGGTTAATTCAGAAATAATGGATTTAGGTAGTTATACAGTTATTGTTTCCTGTATGACGTAAAATTTCAGCCGGTAATCACAGTGCTTAGTTTGATACTATAAAGGTCAAATGAAATGCTATAAAGTTTACTTGAAAACATTTCAATACTTGACGAAATGAAGCTTAAGTTTTCCTTTAAAAATTTGGCAGTCGTAGTTCAATGTTTCTTTTGGGGGAGATTATGTAAACTTTTCAGAAACATATCAAACTATTGTGACTGTTGATGTATCCATAATTTTAAAATATTCTATAGAAATTATCACTTTATCAGCATGCTTTCATTTCATCATAGCTTTCTAGTCCTCCAAGACATTGAGAATTAAATAAGAAAATTTTGATTTCTTTTATCTTACCGTAAAGGTCAAAAGCCGCTAAAGACGGGCAAAGGCAAGGAAAAGCCGAACAGGTCATTGCCCTGTTGCATAACCCCTCAAAACAGGCTAAGGCCGTGAGGAACCCGGAGGTAGCCTTTGATGAATCAAACAATAGGTCTGTGGAACACGGCAAAACTTCATGCTTAGGTGACAGTGACGTTAGGGCTTGTTACCAAGAAATATGTCATCCTCATTAGCACAAGTCACCGACAATTTAGCTGAGCCACTTTCAAACCATTATTAAAATTATCCCACATGTTCAAAACTTACAAGATATTGAAGTATAATGGTTTATGTACTGTACATAGTTATGGTCACAAGACACGATAAATAGAAGAAAGATATCTGCGCATTTATACTAGAAACTGAGAAATGAGAGTCGAAAACATTTTAAAGATATGAAGGTTTCTGCAAGAATATATATATATATATATATATATATATATATATATATATATATATATATATATATATATATATATATATATATATATATATATATATATATAATAATATATATATATATATATATATATATATATATATATATATATATATATATATATATATATATATATATATATATATAACACATGCGATTATATATATGTAAGTATGTATGTATATACATACTTACACACACATACTGTATGTATATATATATATATATATATATATATATATATATATATATATATATATATATATATATATATATAATTGCTGAAACCTTCATATCTTTAGAATGTTTTCGACTCTCATTTCTCAGTTTCTGGTAAAAATGCGCAGACATCTTTCTTCTATTTATCATGTCTTGTGACGATATCTAATTCGATAGTCTCGGGCATTTTTAAAAGATTACTGACAATCGAGAGAGAAAGTCCATTATTGAACCTGAGACCTGAGTAGTGATCTGTCGAGGAATTAAAGACTAAACCATGTTTTAGTGTTAAAGTTTTAGGTACAGCTGTATTTATCGAAAGCAGTGGAGAGTTTTAAGTATATAGGAAAACTAATATTCCAACTGTAAGATATTCATTACGCATTGTATTTCCATACCCTTGTGTTTATAATTCTAAGAGATCTTATATGCCCATTAAGATGAAAAAAAGGCCCTTAAAAACGCCATATAATCGTTGCAGCCATATATTCCGGATACCAAAATTTTCATTGGAGTAATTTCCAAAAATTATTACGCATGAAAAAGGTACACTAATGGTTGTGTACAAAACACAAATACCTATTATGTAAATGAAATTATATTAATGTGTATATAATGCAAAATTTTAAATGGTATATGCAAATTACCAAGCGTGGCTCGTGTTGGGCTGGTCCCTGGGGACTGACGAAGAGATGCTACCTGGGGTTCGCTGTACGTGAGCGAACAGAGACCAGACAGCGCGCCCCCCGAACGCCTGACACGCCCAAGGTTGATATGAGGGCCTTGACACACCCCGCCCATCAAGAGACATGAGCTCCCAGCGAAGCCAAGGTAACATGACTTAAGTCCCCAGGCGTCTGTATATGCATTGTAAACTAAAGACAATTCCGGTCAGGATTTGTACCTAGTATATCATTTCTTTTGTGTTACGTCTGCATACATACACACACACCAACATATATATATATATATATATATATATATATATATATATATATATATATATATATATATATATATATATATATATATATATATATATACTCATATATACATATATATATATATATATATATATATATATATATATATATATATATTATATATATATATATATATACTCTATATATATATATTTTTACCAGAAACTGAGAAATGAGAGTCGAAAACATTCTAAAGATATGAAGGTTTCAGCAATTATATATATATATATATATATATATATATATATATATATATATATATATATATATATATATATATACTCTATATATATATATAGATATATATATATATATGCTCGTATATATATATATATATATATATATATATATATATATATATATATATATATATATATATATATATATATATATATATATATATATATATATTAAATTATATGTATAACAATAAAATTGAAACTAACAAAATAAATCTTAGGAGCTTTCATAAAGAAATTATTCCTTGACTTCATCACTTAGGCCGGGTACACACTATCCAACATGCTTGTCCAGCGTGTTTGTTCAAACATCGCCATAGACTGAAACGGATGTTTGATCAAACGTCAGTATGCCTGCCGACAACGTCCATGCAACATGAGCCATAAGAAAGCCTGCATAGCTATACTTGTAGCTATAGCCACTGAGAAGCCTATTGAACGAAAGAGAGTAAGGATGAAGGAGTGGTACAAGAAAAAAAGTAAACTATCTCAGGACAAACAGGTTGTTTGACCATCGAGTATCGAACTGCTTGTCAAACCTTCCTATCTGACCACACACTCTCAAATTGTTTTCAAATTGTTGGATCAAACACCTTGTTGGACAAGCATGTTGGATAGTGTGTACCCCGCCTTCGATTTAGAACTACTGATCTATAATCTCAACTGAACCCTCAAATCAATTAAGCAAATACTGTAAACCCACTTCAGGTACGTGGACTGTAATGTATCCTTGACATTGATATGCCAAATATCGTTTGACAGTTCAGCTTCTGCAATCCATTCTACTTTTGGAGATGTATTATCCGCTTTATGAAATTTAATCCGATTTTTGCATGTTTGTGATGTTTATAAGAAGTTTTTCCTACTATTATTATTATTATTATTATTATTATTATTATTATTATTATTATTATTACTACTACTAGTGTTGTATTTTAGCAAGCGTTTGAACATATGAACGTCTATATATGAAGATGGGTAAACAAACAGCAAAGAAGACCAAGAAAGCAATTTAGATAAATACAAATATTAAAAGCTATATATATATATATATATATATATATATATATATATATATATATATATATATATATATATATATATATATATGGATGTAACAGTTAATGGTAATAAACTGACAGTATAAGTTATTAATTGGAAAGTACAAACAAATACATCAGTGATTTTAAGCGAAAAAAATTCACGGACTGAAAGCGCCTTGAGAAGTTGCCTTTGATCAGAGCTTCTAAACTCTGAAGTAGGTATACAAAGATTTTTATTTCAAACTAGCGGAAGTCATAGATTATTCTCTCTCTCTCTCTCTCTCTCTCTCTCTCTCTCTCTCTCTCTCTGATCCATCGTCATCCGTACGTACCTACGGAGAATACAGACTAAAAAAATATTTTCGTTCACCCTCCTTTGATGGAGCAAACATCGAAAGGGCGAGAACCCTACAAATTCTGGATGGAATACTGTTGGCACAACGAAAGCACCGCGACCCGCTTGTATGCCCAAACTGATATGGGCTGCCAACGGCAAATATTGGAACGAGGTAAAAGCCCAACGCTTCCGCCCCCCCTAAAACGAATTTCCTCACAATAAGGTCTACTTTATAAATATTTACGGACTTGTCTTTCCATTAAATATGTTTGGAAGGGTGAAGCAGGTGAAGAAAATAGGGAACTATTCTCAAACGCCAAATATATCGGAAAAAAGGTATCGAATACCTATAGGGATTTCACGAATCATGGACTTGAAATATTAAATGAATATTTATTTCTAATACAAATTTAGAATTTGATGATCTGCAAAGAGATTAGCGAATCTGAGGAACAGCAGGGAAAAGGTTTAGAAATTCTGTTACGATAACGTCATCTACGTGGTGAATATTAGACTTCTTCCTCGTGCTTAATTTATGATTATCACAATGAAAAATCGAAATATTAAAAATAGAAGCTTTCATTTGAAGTAAGAGACATAATGATAAAATAGTTGAATAATTAAATACACATTTATGAAGTATGGATGTCTGACTTTACTTGTGGGAAAAATACATTCAAGCTTGTGTGAAACGAAAGCAGTTTAGCTTTTAGATAGCCATTTATTCCAGTTTTTCTTCTCATCGCGTACACTTTGGGTAACGGGTTTAGAGAACACATAATTATTCTTGTGTGTAAGTAGTAAATTTTCAAGTAATAATTAAGCTGAAACACTGACACTGCAACACTAGCGCGAGAAGAATGAAGTTATATTTCATGACTGGGATACTTTTTTTTTTTTCGTACTTTCACTCACCTCCTGCTATCAAATTTGAATAACCTCCATAATTCAGGAGACAGCCTCAAATTTGAAGGAAAAAAAAAAAATGCATAACTTCTATGCACCTCTACAAAAAAAAAAAAATACACATATGTAAAAGCCATCTAATGTATTACTTTAATATTTTGATGTATCAATATAATCCCAATTAGTGTTTTAGTCCACAAAAGACAGGATATTTCCATCGAGCTGATTTTTTGTTACCATTAATATCTAAGTTTATAAGATAACAATTCTCCATAATTCTATAATTTCTCTACCAATATAAACTTATATCTTAAAGCACGGAATGAGCATGTAATTTGTACTATAGCTTTACCAGCTCAGGAATGGTTTTGAATTGTTATTATTTCCCCTGCTTATAATGTACAACCTCGTAAAGTTTGTCTTATCGAATCTAGGTCGGAGAAAATCCAACCCCTGTAGCCATGTTTTTTAGGAATCCTGATTGCCCTTGACATGAGTCAAAGTATACCTTAGTTTAACCAGACCACTGAGCTGATTAACTGCTCTCTGGGGCTGGCCCAAAGGATTAGATTTATTTTACTAGTCATATAGGGAGGAAGTGTAAATGATTTTCAGACATTAGTTTAATGCTTATATTACCATTAAAATTAATACAGGGCCCTGCTTACTAAAAATTACGCTAAGGAAATGAACGGTCGGTATGACATATCGAACGCGCGCCCACGCTCTCACACACACAAAAAGTTAAGTATACCTTAGTTTAACAACCACCCCGTGAAGTGACCCCGCTTGGACTGCCTGATAGTCGTTATTGACGTCCCTTGGCCCTGTCACAGACCTTAGGCCCAATCCTGATTGGTTCCTTCTTTCCGAATCAACCAGTAGGACCTTGGCATCGTGACGCCCTGGCATTCTTGGTCACGCTATGACGCCTTAACCCCTGTCCAATAAGTCTAATCCTTCGGGCCAGCCCTAGGAGAGCTGTTAATCAGCTCAGTGGTCTCGGTAAAACTAAGGTATACTTAACTTCACACTAGCGGGCACTGCCAGACGGGCAAACACTGTTCCCATAACCCGTTCCACGATACTAACCGACCGAGTATGGAGCCAGAACGATGCGATTGTCTGGTAACACTGCTTCATAAGCTGGGAAAAATATAAACAGCTGGAAGTGTCCGATGGGCATGTCCGCTAGTGTGGACAGGCATACAAAACTGTTAAAAACACTCAGGGGCACAGTGGTACCTGGGGCCGTATTGGGGGGATATATAGATCACTTCACCCTTGCTGTGGCAGGCAGCAAACTCTTATAGAGCAGGTTAGCATTTCTTTACTATGATGAGGTGTCTCAAGAGTGTCAATCCTGTAATGTGAGCAGATGATAATCAGGGATAAAGTTACTACCTAAAATCTAACTCTTGTCAGGGACTTTATAGGGTTTACTTTCTTACAGGGGAAGTGTTTTTTTTTTTTCAGGAAATTCGACAGTTTTTGTTTTTGGGGCCTCTGGTCTCCTTCTAAAGGTAAACACTATTAATTTTTGCCGTAAATCTTCAAAGGCATCTACCTTGAAATTAAATTGAGTTGAGCCCTTAAACAAGTGCTGTTATAATAATATAAAACAAAATAAATTTCCTTCCTTTTGATAACAATTTTGATTATTGCCGTCTCCATCCCGCTACCCCCAATCTCTCTCTCTCTCTCTCTCTCTCTCTCTCTCTCTCTCTCTCTCTCTCTCTCTCTCTCTCTCTCTCTCTCACGCGCACGCGTGCTTCACCACCATCTTACGACAAGATGTTAAATAAGATGATTTTTGTTAATATTCCTCGACTGACGAATATTAATATGACTAAGCGATATTAATATGGCTAGAAGCAATTATTAATCTTACATGAAAAGATGCAAACAAAACTCTCGTTGACTTTTTTTCGCTAGGACCAAATCTCTTTACGTAATGGGAAGCAATCATTCCAAATAATAAAGACGAGAAATGACTTATTTTTTTTATCTGCCCTTATCATTTTCAATGTATTTATATCTTTTGTAACCTGCACCAGTATTTAATCTTGTTTATACTCATTGTACAGTTTTACGTTCAGACTCATTTCAACACCTTAGTTTTAAAATATATTTAATTTTGAAGTTGTCAGAACCTTTAATAATATTGTCTAATAACATTATCTCTAATTTTTTTCTATAATACCAAATGAACTATTCTGCTTAAACTTATTTCTTCAGCTAGGGTTGGTCACTAAAGCTGTCATGCCAGTCGCAAATTTCTTTTATATACCAGAAGAAAATTATGTTTTAGCCTTTCAACAACTTAAATTAAAAGTGCCAAACACTTCAAGCAACACTTAAACTCCGAAATGTGTACAAATGGATATATATATATATATATATATATATATATATATATATATATATATATATATATATATATACATATATATATATATATATACTATATATATATATATATATATATATATATATATAACGTTTGTTAATATGAGTGGTTTTTAAATTTGATTGCTAAAATTCCTGGCAGCGGTGGGATTCGAACCCACGCCTCCGAAGAGACTGGTGCCTTAAACCAGCGCCTTAGACCGCTCGGCCACGCTACCGATAAACCTTGTCAATGAAGATGCAAAGGTATGTGAACAATTCACTGTTCAGGCAGTGGAGGGGCTTCCCCGATACTTATCTGCCACCGCAGAAGAGTTGCCAAGTAGGCATTATGTAACCCGAAGCGTTGCTATCTTCCCGCTAAATGGGTAACCCAGCTGATTATATTAAGCTTCTTCCGTATTCTTGGATCTTTCCTAGCTAGTGACTCCCAAGGGTTTTAACCCGGTATGTATCCACCTTTGCGGCGTGTTTAGTAAAAACCCGTTGGGGATTACCGTAAAAACATAAACAAAAGACTGTAAATATCATAAAGATAATGAACCCCAAGAAACAGTAGTCCTAGATAAAACTTATAAACAAATGATAATTTAGCTTTCTTATTGGAATGCGATGTATTCTCTTCACATCCATTTTGCTGGAGCAGGGTACAATGTTATTTATCTATGTGCAAGCATGTTTTTTCAAAATAAATATTATACCTTTGTGCTTATGATAAAGCATTTTCTCTTGTCCTAAACTTGTATTTAAAATGTGAAATTTTACACTTACATCACTGTAATGTTTACAATAGACAAAGATACCTTTGATCCTTCCATTGAAGAGCAATATATACCTAAAGAACATAATCACGAGTTTTGATTGATTCTTCAATAAACAATTATCGCGTTACTGTCAGATTAAACGAGCTTTGCGTTACCAACCACAGCGCTTCGAGCAACACAAAATGACACTCGTTGTCGTGCGTACTAGTTACAAAATGCCAACATTAATAATATTAGCACAAATCAAATTTGGACAGTCAAGCAGCGTAATGCATGAGGTTAAAACAGAATATAAAGTATAATAGACAGATAGAAATCCGTAATTCTGATAATACTTGCTCTATTTTATAAAGATCTTAGTGACATGATCAGTTGAGCAGAAAGGGGAATCCAAGATATGTTTTACGCTAAACATGGAAGCGACTATCACATAAGGTAAATCGTAAATTGCCCATGTGTGTGTGTGTGTGTGTTTGACATCCTACTCTCTTTCTGATTTAACTGAAAAGTACGGGTTTCTAATGAAACCTCATTGCAACAGTGATGAAAAGAGAAAAACAGGAAAAACATTGAAACTCCAAATTAGAAACAGTTTTTCGGTATGGTACGGAAGCGTTGAATCAGAGTATGGAAAGGGTTCGTAGTCCGAAAACATGTTAATATGGCCTTGTACAGAACTCCATCTATGATAAAACTTTGCATAACGAATTACAGGAAGGTTTTTATTAAAACTGTTTTTCATATAAACAATTGATTTTTGTGCAGCATCGTAATGCTAGGCCAACTGAAGTTACTATACATAAAGTAAGTCTACATACACACACACACACTTATTAGGCCTATATATATATATATATATATATATATATATATATATATATATATATTATATATATATATATATATATATATATGTGTGTGTGTGTGTGTGTGTGCGCGTGTGTGTGTGTGTGTATAAACATGTATATATATGTAAACACACACACATATATATATATACATATATAATATAATTATAAGTATATGTATATATATATATATATATATATATATTATATATATATATATATATATATATATATATATATATATATATATATATATATATATATAAGTGAATGTTTGCATGTTCGCCCTCTACAGAAATCTGAACCGCTGACAGCCCCAGACAAAATTTGGCACGTTGCCCCTATGTGACCCCAGGAAGGTTATTTTTTTTTTACCAATTCCGTCAGGTTTTCCTTAAGATGCTTTATGCGTTAATGGTTACTTTTCTCCTGAGCGCTCCAGGTTTTCTTCCCAGCTCTGTCAGACTTTTGATTAACCTGCAACACTAAATCCCTATAACATCAATTTTTGATCAGAATTTATGTGAATTTGATCATAATTCACTATAATTATTAATATAATTGTGTATTACCGTGATAACATCAACATTGAGAAACTATATCGACAATTTCCATAATTGACCATTCAGACTACGGCCTACACTTTGCTTCAGAGACGCCATAAGAAACTGAACCGCTTTCGTTAACACGCACAGGGCACCGAAAACAGTTGCAGCTCTCTCTACGGTGTCTAAAATTACCATCGTGATGTTAATTTAATATTTATATAGCCAACGGACACTGTGTCTTATTAACTTATGGATATTCCGAAGCTATTTGTCAAGATGACAGCCTACTATCTTGGTTTTATGCGGTAACGATCGCATGCCTGCCTGGAAAACGAGATGATAATCAGGCAACTGAACGGTCCTTGGTTAACTGAAGTTTTGTGCATGCCCAAACCACACCTCGTCCCCGTAGACCTACTGACATGTCTTTCATCAGTTGCGGTTGATTTTTCGTCAATGCTGGGAAATCACACTGTTATATTTTGATCTGGCTGAAAGGTAGAGAGAGAGAGAGAGAGAGAGAGAGAGAGAGATGAGAGAGAGAGAGAGAGAGAGAGGAAGGCTACCGTTAGCACAGGCTTTCGCTGACGGTGAGGCAGTACCTGTGTGATATTTGCATTTAAATGTGACTTTATACGATCACTGTTGCGGCATTCTTTTGTTCGGGGAGGGTTTATATAATTCGTCAAAAGATCCCCTATATAGTCCCTACAACGTTTGATCCGCTATTCATTTCCATTAGTGAATCTCTTCACCTACCAACCTTCGGTATACGTGAATTTCTGTTCGTTGCGGAAGTCTGTATGACACTGACACCTTTTCCCGAGCAGAGAGCATTCTTTAATGAATTTATTCAAGACAGGATTATTAATCACAGGAAAGAAACGAGTTTTCAGTGGTAGTAAACATGCTTTACACGTCTAAACAATTCAAGAGAGAGAGAGAGAGAGAGAGAGAGAGAGAGAGAGAGAGAGAGAGAGAGAGAGAGAGAGAGAGCAGCGAGGAAGGCTAACGTTAGCACACGCTTTCGGTGACGGTGAGGCAGTACCTGTGTGATATTCGCATTTAAATATGACAAGATACGATCACTCTCTCACTGCATATTCGACTTAATTAACAATTTTGTCTGGAACATTCGCACAAGAATGAATATTTAACTCAAATGTGATATTTATTGAAAAACCCAAGGATGCAGTAACAACCAATTTGTAAAATAAATTAATACCAGCACAATAATATACGAAACAAGATTAACTTTATTTATCACTTCATTTCACCATAATCCGAGCATTTCCCTATCTCGTCAGCGCAGAGAGAGAGAGAGAGAGAGAGAGAGAGAGAGAGAGAGAGAGAGAGAGAGAATGTGGTATTATTTATCACTTTATTTCACCATAATCCGAACATTTCCCTACATCATTAGCACACACACACAGAGAGAGAGAGAGGAGAGAGAGAGAGAGAGAGAGAGAGAGAGAGAGAGAGATCGAATGTGGTATTTATTATTTAACGCTTTATTTCATCATAATCCGAACATTTCCTTACATCATCAGCACACACACACACACACAACAGAAAGAGAGAGAGAGAGAGAGAGAGAGAGAGAGAGAGAGAGAGAGAGAGAGAGAGAGAGAGAGAGAGAGAGAGAGAGAGAGAATATGGTGTTTCGCCGTTTTCTGATGACATAATGCTGAAACAAATATTTTCCCAACTTGAAAGTGACTTTCAGTGGAGGAATCCCACTATGCTGATACGAGAAAGCAGAAGTGAAAGAAAATAAGAACTGTCGTTTACAGGGGTTTTCTCAAGAAATCCTTCATTCCCGTCTGCCGTCTAGTTTCACTGAAATGAGAAACGTTGCAGTGAATTATTTCCTATTCAT
>JANJGK010000003.1:22114100-22117310 GCA_039081455.1 Macrobrachium rosenbergii | reverse complement strand
ACTAAGGGTGGTCAGTTCCATAAAGGAGGGCTGCAACCTCTTGACTGGGAGGGATCTAATGTGGCATCTTCCCCAAGCTGTGCCCTTACGCTGCATGACCACACCCGCTGACAATGAACCGCCCTTTCCACCACCGTGCTATTAGGAGGGGTGGCCCCCACACCAGACATAAAGCTGGGAAGCATCCCCTGGTTGCAGGAGGCATCCCTACCAGAGGAGGATTCCAATTCTGTAACCGGGGTGAGCACCCTAATGATCACTGGAGTGGCCGTCAAGGTGCCTGAATTGAAGAGGTCGCAACTCATAGCAGCGCGGCACGAGGATGGCGAGCTCCTACCTTTACGAGAAGGGGCATTCACCCAGGAGGAGCACTTTAGGGACCTGACAAAGAAGGTTACCTACTTGAAGATGGTGTCCTCTTCCGAGTTTCTCTGGGAATGGAAGAGCCAGCGGACATCACCCACCAAGTGGTGGGTCGTGCCTAGGAAACTGCAGGTCCAAGTGCTCCAACTGGCACATGACGGGTTGGGAGGCCACTTCGTAGTCATCCGCACCACTAAATTGCTGGAGGGGAGGTTTTATTGGCCAGGATGGAGATCTGTGAAGACCTATATCGCCTCCTGCCCTCATGCCAAATTGCAGGAAAACCAAACGAAGTAGTTCCCAAGGCCACGCTACAGAACATAGCCCCCGTCAGTGTCCCCTTCCAAGATGTGGTGATAGACTTCTACACCCCGGAGGGGCGAAAGAAGACGAAAACTGGGAACACTCACACCCTTTCCATTATTAACTGGTTCACCCGTATCCAGAGGTGATCCCAGTGCACAGCACAAGCTTGAAGAATGCTGTCAGGGTTTTGATCCTGTTCTTCTGCCAGTTTGGGTTCCTGGCCACAGTCCAGAGCGATGAAGGTTCGGTACTTTATATTGAGGGAATTTCGAGATGCCATTATTACCCATGGGATCAACCATCTTCACTCAACACCATATCACCCCGAGAGCCAAGGTACAATTAAGTGTTTCCATCAGACGCTCGGAACCACTCTCTCCCTCTTAGCAGAAGAGAATGGGTCAAGCTGGGAAGATAATCTCCCCTATGCCTTGTTTGCCATCTGCCAGGCACCATCAGAGACCCTAGGGTACAGCCCATTTGAGCTCTTATTTGCCCACTCTACCAGGGGTCCCCTGGGCATCTTGTATGAGGCCTGGGCAGAGCCAGAGAAAGCTGCATGGGCAGAGAATCTTCCCTGCATACAGCGGAACCTCAGGGCCGCATGGGACATTGCTCAAGCCCACGAGGCAGCCTCCCAAGAGTGGGTAAAGATCTGAGTGGACAAGGAGGCTGGGTCTTGCAGTTTCAAGGTAGGAGACCAGGTCCTAGTGCTGCACCTGGGTGCCACCCGTCCCCTGGAGACCCAGTTTACAGGACCTCACCGGATACTAGCCAAGCAGGGCCAGCTAAACTACCTGGTGGACTGCGGCAAGAGGAGGGGCCAAGTGGCTCCCTTCAAGGAGCGAGGAAAACCCCAGGAAATCTCCTAGAGCTCTCAGCAGCAAGAATCACCATAGGGCTGGTTGAGAGAGCCCCTCCGCCTGAGACCAACTCCGAAGTGCTGGCTAACCTCACTGCAATCACCCCTGGCCTGGACGAAAACCAGCGCAAAGACATTAGGACTCTTCTCTGGAAGTACCCTCAAGTTGTCAGGGATGAGCTGGGTTGCACCTCCATGCTGAGCACACCATCCACCTGGAGGAATCTGCCAGGCCGATCACGCAAGGCTATTATAAGGTAAACCCGCAGTGGGCCGAGCGAATAAGAGCTCAAGTGCAAATCCAGCTGGACCTAGGATTAACAGAGAAGAGCCGAAGTTGCTGGTCCTCACTGGTGGTGCTGGTCCCCAAGGAGGGGGGTGGGGATAGGCTATGCATCGACTTCAGGAAACTGAACGCGGTGACCAAGCCTGAACCTTATCCCCTGCCACGCATAGAGGTATGTCTAGACAGCATCGGCCAAGCCCCTTTCCTCAGCAAGATTGACTTGGAGAAGGGCTATTGGCAAGTGCCGCTTAGCCCGGAGGTCGAGACCCCTCACCACCTTTACAACACCTTCAGATCACTACCAGTGCAAGGTCATGCCGTTCGGACTCAAAAATGCACCAAGTTGTTTCCAGCGGCTCGTGAATAAGGTCCTGGCCGGCATTCCCAGCTGTGTGGTGCACCTTGATGATATCGTCATCTTTGCTCAGACCTGGGAAGAGCACCAGCGAGTACTGGAGCAAGTCCTAGAAGCACTATGCAGAGCCAACCTGACTGTGGCAGAAATTACCTACTTAGGCCACATCGTAGGGAACAGCAACCTGAGACTGAAGGACGCCAATATCTAGGCCATTAGAGAGGTGTCATACCCAACCTCGAAACAGGATGCACAGAGGTTCTTGGGAATGGTCCAGTATTTCAGGCGATTTATCCCGAACCTCTCGGAGGCAGCGGCCCCCATCACTCAGCTGTTCCAAGGCAACCAGGAATTCCGTTGCACGCCTGAGTGCAAGAAAACCTATGACCGCCTCAAGGAAGTCCTCATCAGCAAGCCGGTGCTCAGGACACCGGACTATGATAGACCCTTCTACCTCGCCATGGATGCCAGTGACGTCGGAGTAGGGGCAGTCCTGTTCCAGGAAAAGAACCAGGTGCACCATCCTGTCGCCTACTACTCCAAGAAGCTAAACCTGGCCCAGATGAGGTACAGCTCAATCGAGAAGGAGCTGCTGGGGCTGGTCTTGGCAATTAAGCATTTCGAGGCCTATCATGCAGACCACCAATTCCCGCTGACCGTCCTCACGGACCACAATCCCCTCACGTATCTCACCAACTTTAGAAACCAAAATAAGAGACAGATGAGGTGGTGTTTGGATCTCCAGGATTATAACTGAACTATCCAGCATATAAGGGGTACGGCCAATAAAATTGCTGACATGCTCTCCATGCACTAAGTGTCCCCACCTGTAACCAGTAGTCGCAGAGCCTGGAGCTCATCCTGGCGCTAGTGCCCTCTTGGCACAGTGCCTTACCATCTTAGAGTGATCCTGGCCCTTGCCCAGGGGAGGTAGCCAGCGTGATCTCTTTCTCATACAGTAGCCTAGACCCGATTGTGTGCATCGGAGTAGTAACCTTGTCCCTTCCACCTTCCATCAAGCTGCAGTAACCACTTAAG
>JANJGK010000003.1:22094100-22109100 GCA_039081455.1 Macrobrachium rosenbergii | reverse complement strand
AGACACATACCAGTCCAAAATTGTAAAAAAACAAAAAATCGATAATTCCTTGAAATCCGGCGGTCAGGGCGCCCCTGAACCTTAGTTAAGGTCGAAAGCTCCTGTTCTGTATTTACTTATTTAAATTTAGCTGCTAAAGTGGCTTTTTCTTAATCATTCAAGACAAACACGAAGAATGCGTTTTCATCACTGGTTAATGTTATTTTATGAAAGTCTGCGTAGCAAGGAAATAATTGGTAATTTTGGCGTGTTCCTTGTTTATTTATAAGAATAATGATATCGATAACCTTTGCATCATCGTAAGTCATTCTGTTTTTGCTCGACCCTGCATCGAGTGATGACCTTCGAACTCATGTTTCTGTATTTTGTTTCTTATTTCTTAAGTGTCGTTGAACATAACACCCAAAATAAGTGCTTTAAGAACAAGTGTTTTCTTGACCTTTCCAAATTGATATCTTTTAACAGTCATTCTTCTAAATACCTTTAATATTGAATCATAGTAGTTTTGCTCGCAGTATATATATATATATATATATATATATATATATATATATATATATATATATATATACATATATATATACAGTATATATATATATATATATATATATATATATATATAATATATATATATATATATATATATATATATATGCTAGTATATAATGATAGTACATTTCTGCTGATTTACATCGTCTCTTCATCCGAGGAATGACCTATAAGCCCTATCAAAATCTTGGTCGAAGGGGTGCAGCAAATTGTTGTTGGAACATCAAGTGGAGTGCTTTTCTCGAGACCGCGTTTTAGCGCTTATTACGTTTTCGGGAAAGCAATTTAGTAATTATGGAGAGAAGACGAGTTGCCGCCGTGTTTTGTAGTTGGGAGGAATGAAAAGCAAGTTCGTTGGAGAAGGGGTTTTGAAAAAGGTGATGTGTTTACCAAGCTTCGCTTTTGAGCAAGAAGCGTGAGATAGGATACTAAGGTGGGCCATTTGGGCTATAGCAAAATTCTCTACTTTTGTTTATTCGCATCGTGTAAAGATCTTCATACAAGAAATATATAAATAACTTTATCACAATGACACATGTCAAGAACACCTTTCTAGCTCTTGCACAGTGAATCCAGCCTTCAAACAAATTTACTTTACTCGCACTTGAAAGAAAGTCAGTATATTAAGAAGTTTATGTACAGTCTCTAGGATGCGTTTTGGAGATGCTTCATTTCAGTATTTGCGGGAATTAAGACACTTTCATTAATTAAAAACATTTCAGGTCGCATCTTTATCTCTATTATTTATAAAAAAAAAATCTTAAAATTAAGTGCAAATTATTATTATTATTATTATTATTATTATTATTATTATTATTATTATTATTATTATTATTATTATTATTATTATTATAAGCTCTTGGTCGTCTTCATTTGAAACACAAATTCATAACAAAAAGAGCTAGACGTAAAAACCAGATAAATGCAAATAAAAACAAAGCTGAAAGAGAACATGATAATGAATAAATAAAGAGAAATCTGCTAGCAAAAATTAGCATATGACACTTCCAAAGTAACAATGAAATACGAAAAATAATTACAGCAATCGTTCAAAGCATTTTAATGTTGCACGGCAAGATCCTTTCAACTTACAAGCCTTAGCATGAAGAACACTGTCAGAAAGGTTGTGACACAACATTGCAATAAAGGGAGTACGAGATCTCTGACAGCGGGAGTTATTACACCGGAGCATCTCGACAAAATATGAATACCGACATTGCACACCAGGATGTAGCTCTGGAGAATTAATGAAACTGACGTGTGTTTGCGGGAGTGCCTGGTTGAAATATAACACATGAAAGATGATTTAACAAGATGTCTCGTGACGATGTGGTAAATCACAGCTATCAGTGTCAGGCAGAAAGGAAACATCATTTTCGAGTTATTCTTTCTTTAAGATAGAGATTCTAGAAGAATGCTCGCATTTAAAGCGGAGAATAGATTCCGATGGCTGAAAAATAAAAGATTCTTGGACATTTATACTTACCTTTACTCCAGCATTTAAAGTCAATACCATGCGGTAATCTTTAGCATTTTTTCTGACCTATCATAAGACAAGACAGGTAACTCCAGATTTCAGTATCTAAAGTTGGCTGGTCAATTAAGATATGCTTCGTTTGTATAGTTCCCTTAGAAAAAATCCAGTGTTTTCATTTTGATCAAGCAGTGATTTGTCTACCTCGTGAGTAGTTAAGTGTGCCGGATTGCAGCCAGAGTAGAGAAGACCATGAATCTAACAGCCTTAATCATAAAAGTCTTTATATATATGTATGTAAATATATAAATACATACATACATACATATATACATATATATATATATATATATATATATATATATATATATATATATATATATATATATATATATATATTTATATATATATATGTATATTTATATGTATGTGTATATACGAGTATATACATATATATATATATATATATATATATATATATATATATATATATATATATATATATATATATATATATATATATATATATATACATACACAGAGTATATATATATATATATATATATATATATATATATATATATATATATATATATATATACATATTTTTTTTCCAAGAATTCCAGCCATCAAATGCTTCATTTAAAGCTGGAAAATATAACAGTGCATTTTGGGCACTGCCTGACAAGGAAGGGCGAAAGGAATATAGGCCCCTCCCTTAGTCTTTTAATCGCCTTTCAACTTTCTCTTCTCAAACATATGACTGCGGGAAACTTTTGTTTACACAGACACGAGGTTGTGAGGATCCTAAAGTGCCGGGAAGGCAGATTAAGAGAAAAGGACAGCTGGCATGCACACCTGGGACTGAGTCATAGATGACACCAACCCCAAGCTACCTGTGGATAACTTCCTGACCACTGACCGAAGTCATATAAGGGTCTCACCGAAGGAACAAGAGATAGACACTCTGCTGGACGCGAGCAAGACACATCTCCCCCTTCCATTTTCTCCTTCAGAGAGCCATGCCCTACCACGTGGTCCTATCTTGTAGGGACTTATAGTCTTATCAGTAAAGCCCTCAGCCCCTTCCTCCGCAGCCATTTCCCTCGCTGAAGCCACCTCTTCTACAAGGTAAAGTGATCTGTTGCAAAGGTTTTTCCAGTCAGTCACACTATTTTAATTCTCGTACTAAACTTCCTATTTCCATTTCTGAGTGCCAGTATTTCCATATCAAGCTTGCCTTGTTAGGTCAGTGTTATGTAAATGCCTGTGTTTAAATAATTACATAAAATCATGTGTTTAAGGCTTCTTGGTACCCTCTGTGCTCGTCTTGTCCTATGTATATTTTACTGCGTCCTTACTGGCTTTTAATTCTTGAATCTCTCCCTTTACAGAGGGTTTGTTAGCCGTGAAAATTTCTCTTGACTGTGCCTTGTGTCAGCATCGTCACACCGACGGATATGCTTTCAAGTTTTCACAGTTATAATTAACCTCTCATGCCTTGCCTGCCTGATTAGCCCATTTCATCTTCTGATATTTCATTTCATGTAAATAAACGTAATTTTAAACTTACCCTAACGTGTTTACTTACAAATACCTTGTGGGTAGAGCCCTCAGCTCAGATAAATTCCCCCTTTTTCCTTGTTTTTACGATTTCTTGAATCAAAAGCAGTCAGACTTTGTACAAAAATAGAGGTGAGTAAAAAAATACATACATACATATGTATGTATGTATGTATGTATGTATGTATGTGTGTATATATATATATATATATATATATATATATATATATATATATATATATATATATATATATATATATATATATATATTCACGATTTTTCCTGGGGAAATGCTTACCATTAGCCAGCTGTAGACTCTAAATGAATGATTTCGTTACTTACCTCTATTTTTGTATAAAGTTTGACTGCTGTTGATTCAAGAAATCGTAAAAACAAGGAAAAAGGGGGAATTTATCTGAGCTGAGGGCTCTACTCACAAGGTATTCGTAAGTAAACACGTTAGGGTAAGATTAAAATTACGTTTATTTACATGAAATGAAATATCAGAAGATGAAATGGACTAATCAGGCAGGCAAGGCCTGAGAGGTTAATCATAACTGGGAAAACTTTAAAGCATATATATATATATATATATATATATATATATATATATATATATATATATATATATATATATATATATATATATATATATATATATATATATATATATATATATATATATATATATATATATATATATATATATATATATATATATATATATATATATATATATATATATATATATATATATATATATATATATATATATATATATATATATATATATGCGCGCAGATCTTCGTATAATTGCCATTCCCACGTCAAAAACGTTGAATGAATTGAAGTCAGGGAATTTCCTTTGATTTACTGAAGTATTCACAAAGAAAATGAAATCTTTTTCATCCAGTACTTGACGTGAAATGGGAATAATGAAAAAGCATTTTGACATGCATCTGCTAATTAGGTAGAACGGGAAAAAAAATATCAAGGGAGAATTCTTGGTCTGCTCACTTGAAACGGATTAGTGCAGTAGCTTAAGCAATATTGTCTGAAGATTAATTAATCTTGGAACCTGATGCTTTTCATACTAATTGCGAGGTTAAGCACTTCAATACGATCTTGAATACGACTCCCCTTCGGTCCTCTGCGTTTTTCTTTTATTTTCTTTATTTCTTCTTAGAGAAGAAAGTCTTTTGATTCCCTTCTGACGAAGGAACATATAAGGAAACGGCCGTAAGAGGAAGAGGGAACCCTATTAAAGAAATAAGCTGGAGAAGGTTTACAAATACAAGTAAAAAATGCGCCGAAGTTTTTTCGGCGCAATCGAGTTTTCTGTACAGAGTATAATGCTGTATGAAACTGTCAGCCACGGCCCATGAAACTCTCAGCCGCGGCCAATGAAACTTTCAGCCGCGGCCCCGTGGTGGCCTGTGTTGTTAGCACCTACATTGGTGCCAGACGCACGATCATAACTAACTTTAACCTTAAACAAAATAAATACAGCTGATGGTGAGCGCTGCAATTTGGTATGTTGGTGACTGGAGTGTGGATGATCAACATGCCAATTAGCACCCCTCTGGCCTCAGTAGTTTTTAAGATCTGAGGGCGGACAGAAAAAGTGCGGACGGATAGACAAAGCCATCTAGAGAGTTTTCTTTTACAGAAAACTAAAAATGGTGAAAAAAGGAGTAGTAAGAATAGAAAAAAATGTAGAATAATACACAACACGATGTTATTGATAGTAAAACTGAAAGTATTTACTTTGTATCCATTTAAAAAAGGCATAATATTTTCCTAAAAGATAAATAAAAATAATGAAACGCACAAGTCAAAATAAGCAGTTTCCTCAAATAGGTAGATGAAAAGATGTAGAAGGAGAGGTGTTCAAGAGACTGAGCAGGGGGTGGGGGTAGGAGATGGAGTGGAGGATGAATGGACATGTCATCTGCATATTCATGACCTTCGGAAGCATGCAGTGTCGTCAGGTATTAAGGCTCTCAGGCACTAAGTGAGGTCGCTCAGGATGCAAGGGGAGAGAGAGAGAGAGAGAGAGAGAGAGAGAGAGAGAGAGAGAGAGAGAGAGAGAGAGAGAGAGAGGGCGTTTATAATTGCTTTGAAATTATTTTGAGTTAGTAATACGAGCAGCACTGTTGTTTTAATTTATTCGATATATCAATGTTGGAAAGGTTTCTGTTCCTATTACAAAGATCATAATTAGTTACAAGTTTAGTACCCAGTTACTATTTGTTACTCTTAGCTCGAGAGCACATCTAAATGCGGAGTTGATAATTAAATTTTTGGTTAGTACCTCCAATTCACGACTACATTATTGTCTATTTCCTCATCCACTTCTTCCGATTATTTAGGAATGACAATTCAGCTTTCTTATTTGCAAGTTGCTTAGAGCATTGATTTTTGTGCACCCTTTCAAACGGGAAAATATGAGATCATTTTGACAAATTGAAAGGGTTTCCGTACATCGATTCCTAAACCTTAAAATACATTTCAGTTGCCCATGTTCAGAATATTGCTTATATTTGTATATTAGCCACCCTTTCGTTACTTTCCATTATGGCAAAGGCAATTGAACACATAAAAGCTGTCGGTCCCCTCTTCTCACGGTCAATTTTTCTACCCACCAGTGAAGTTTATTCTTTTCTCTCTTATTTGTTAACAACTGCCCCTTTGATCTGAATGATATAGCCCCTTTCCTTCAATTTGGACGCATGAGACGTCATCTGTTCAATGAAAATATTCTAACATTCTACTGATCTGTTGGAGTTTCTTACCTTCTACTGCCTGACATTGAATTTCTGATAATTTTCTGTTATTCTTTTTATTTCAATTTTAGTTTTAGGTTACATGAAGGTCAATTCCGTTGACAGTGAAAATAGAACTATCATCTCGACTAATTTAAACTCGGCATCCTCGGCACTCTCTCATGGCAAGTCTATTGCTTAACTAGCATGATGTTCCGTGTCATTAATTATTTGATGCCTGCCTCTCTTCCACCAGCAAGTTGATCAAGTGTTACTCTGCTTCTTGTAAAATCCTTCTGACCGGTTCTATCATTCGTTGAACATTCCTCTTGCCTCGCCTTATGCCCTCAGAGTAACAGGATTTTTTTTTATTCTTATTTCCTTAAGATAGGAACATTCACTTTTATCAGTCACCTGTACATAAAGAGAGAGAGAGAGAGAGAGAGAGAGAGAGAGAGAGAGAGAGAGAGAGAGAGAGAGAGATTATATTTACATTAGATACTCTGATATACGAAGCAAAAAGACTCGTTGGAAGTACTGATGTTTAATTGTGGTAGAAATAACGCTGGATATTGTTTGAGTAGCAATCAACCTATAAAATAAAACCATATTTGGAAATTTTACTTATAAGTATAAGCCTTAAACCGCAATGAAACATATTTATATCTCAATCACTAACGTTAAAAGAGACTTTGCCCTAGGAAAGAAGGAATTCCTGTTACAACACTAGACTTTCTCAGTAAAACTGAATAATTAAATAGGTTTTTACAGCAGCTTCGCATAGCGATGATTTTTTTCATTGGGGAAAAATAACGCTATCCACCCGTTATTTCATGGAAAAGATTAGAAAAAAAGCCACATTCTCCCTGGAATAGTCGATTGGTAATTTCTCTACCCCTTTGATGAGTCATATAAATGGAAATTCCGCCTCTTGTTGTTAGTGGAACCAATTCTACCACGCCAAGCGAAGATGCCTATCTGTCTATCTATCTATCTATACATCTGTTAATTTTGTAGTTAATCAACATAATTCTGCAATCAGTTTGCTTCAGGATTATAAAAAGATGCTCTTAAAAGGAAAAAATGAATAAAAGGAAATAAGGAAATACTAGGGTAAAGTCAAAGATCCTAATCTTGGGACAAACTTATGCCTAGAATTATTCCTTTTATGAACTTATATTTTAGAGACTTCGTAACACATTATTAATTTTCAAAAAGGGATAAAAAAAACAGAAACTGTAAATTGCAGGAGAAACTCTTGCTATCTCGAGTTATGATTGATATTCCTCGTTCGGTGGGTGGGTTCCGTTCTCAGCTAGCACTCTGCTGGCCGCGAGTTCAAATCTCCGACCGGCCAATGAAGAATAAGAGGAATTTACTCCTGGTGATAGAAACTCATTTCTCGCTATAATGTGGTTCGGATTCCACAATAAGCTGTAGGTCCCGTTGCTAGGTAACCAACTGGTTCTTAGCCACGTAAAATAAGTCTAATCCTTCGGGCCAGCCCTAGGAGAGCAGTTAATCAGCTCAGTGGTCTGGTTAAACTAAGATATACTTAATTTATGAACAATAAGCGTCTCCGGAATAAGTCCAAGCTTATAGGCAAGCGGTGAGGAGGACAATCACCTGGCTATAATAGGAGGATTTATACCAACAAAATGTCCAGTCACCAACTGGTAACCAGCGTGAGCCCTAGAAAAAATGAACACTTGCCTATTCCTTGAAACGTTTGTGTGATAATACGGCTAGTTAATGACAAGGGGCTTGATGCTATAATGGAACTCGCTTCATTTAGCTAAAATATAATGAGATTGCTTTCTTTCTTCTATGGCAGTGTATGTTTCATTTGTTCCTAAACAAACTGGAGATACGCAGATATGAGTCAGAGGCATCTTACAATTCGTTGCTAGTGGCACATTTCATTCATAATTGCAAGGACTCAGTGAATGCACCTATTTCACCAAGGCATTGTTTTTTCTTTGTTTCATTCACGCGTTTCTTCTCTCTAATGTAAGATTCTACTCTAGAACGTTCAATCCCTCAGATCTTAACAAAATTAAACCTGTGTCACCACTCTCGATTCTAAAATGGCATGGCGAAATCATTGCCACTACCAAGATGAATATTTGCGGAAGATCTTTACTGATCTTTTATAACTAATATGTTATTATATTTACATTTAAAGCCGGATTATTTAAAGCTCTGTCTCGCTTTCAGGAGTAATGAAGAGTAGAAGACTCAGTTTATATAGAGATATAACTCAGATTATGTTTGTTTAGGTGATAAGTGTCTTAATTAAAAGTCAAGAACGTAAAATGCGAAATGAAACATTTCGAAGGAAACGGCTGAGGTGCAGTTGACGAACTCGTTCATTGCCATCAATTCATTACTTGCTGACATTGCTTATTATCCTCATTGCACACAAATTCCTTGAAGTTCAAGGCAAGGAAAATAAACATGTCATTAGGAGAATTACATAATCGCTGTAAATGATCTTACATCTCCAATATTGCATCATTTTGCAAATAAAATCAGTCATCTATTTCGTCTTTTCCTTCAAAATAGAGAACAGTGTAAGGTATTCTTATCAAATGAAGTATCAGTTAGACTTTACATTTATCTTCTACACATGACATTACTGGAATGAATCGTTTCTTGAATAGGAACGCTCACCTGACTTAAAATAGAAAACTTTCTGTCAATTATCTTAACTCAGTATCGACTATTAAATAGTCTTCCTAAAGCGATCTCTGGCTCTCGTGAATAAAGCCTTCCAGGAATAACGAACAAAAACTACCAGGACACGTCGAGATTTTTCGTTCATTCGCCATATTTCTAATGGAATTCAGTTCAAGAATATTCACGTGCTGTATCTTTTGAGTATTACGGATTTCGAGGATTTAAAGTCTGGGGCGACCACTCTCTTTTACGTTAGTTCGGGTTAAAAGTTTCCTAATGAATGATCCCGCAAAGAAATTTAATAGAGGATGGGCGATAAATAAGGTGAATAAAAGGCTTTAATTAGGGAGCCTCTATCCGTATTGAAGGTTGCGTGCTTGCTTGTGTGTGTGTGTGTATGTGTGTGTGTGTGTGAAAGAGAAAGAGGGAAAGTTATTTTGAGTAAGGTATCGACGTCAGCCTGTATAAGAAGTACAAGAAGCCCTGATGGCACTATATTTAAAAGAAGGCGGAACGAGGCGTAAAATTACAAAGCTATTTCATTTTCTAATTTCCAGACGCCGTGCTCTGAAAAGCTATGTTTAGCATCAAAAGCAGACGCCATACTAATGCTTAGATTTCCTGTTTTGGCAAGAAAACCTTTCCGAAGTGTTATGAAAAAGGTGAAAAGTATTCAAGAACTTGACTATTATCCCAGGAGGGCGTCAAGAGTAACCCGACTGACGAAAACAAAGAGCTTAGAAACAAAAGGCGGAGTCTATTGAACTTTTCTTTGTGTAATTTTTCTTACAGATGAAAAGAATGATTAAGTAGTTTACTGCATCTTAATCCCCGTGGGGGGTAATGCTGTGAGTGCACCTCATGGGTGCAATGTAGGCACTACTAAAGGTTCTTCAGCGTCCCTTCGGTCCCTAGCTGCAACCCCTCATTCCTTTTGCTGTACCTCCATTCATATCCTCTTAATTCCATCTTGCTATTCACCCCCTCCTACCAATTACTGCAGTGCAAGTGAAAGGTTTTCCTCTTGTTACGCCTTTTAAATCTACCTACTTTCAATTTCCTTTACAGCGCAGAATGACGTCATCGTAATTCAAATATCTCAGAGAAAGCTTCGGCTTTATTCGAGTGGAATATCGTTTGATTCCTAAATCGAACATTAATTCAGATAAACAATATTTTATTACTATGGTTTTTGACGAACTCTTTTTTGTTGTAAAAAGGTGAATCTCATAACCTAACGCATCTAATTGAGCAGAGAATGTACTGCATATATTTTTTCAATGCACGCAGGATAAGCATCAGTTTTGATATCCCTTAGTATTGTGGAAACAGTTAAGCCTATAAGAACATTCTCTTAAAAGCGGCCAGCATACCCTACCAGTACAAATTCGCCTATCAGTACCGAAAATACAGAAATTGTTGCTAAAGTGCAAAACTCTCTGAAGAAAAGCAAAATTCAGTGTCTGTAAAATTGTTTGTTTCGCTATGTTTCTTCAACAGTACAACACTCATGACTTTTATAAGTTTCCTTCTTCCAAGTGCAAGGAGGCAAAGTGAATATGAAATTAAAGCTTCAAATACAATGGAGTCTATGGTATGTAACATCATTTGTAGGTAAAAGAACTTAGTGAAAATATAATTATAATTAATGAATATAGTCTGCTAACTAAAATCATGGTTTTCATGGCCACCGAACCAGATCTTTCCGGTGCCGTGACAGACAACCCTAATTACACACGCTTGCGTTTGTGTTTTGCTAGAATTACTATTAAAAATCTTCGTTCACATCCAGAGAAAGTGTGAAAGATGTTCATTCCATGATATCCATTCACAGGAAGTCAGGATGATTAGTCTCATCTTTCTTAATGCAAAGTCAATCTAGCTTTGCATATAGGAAAGATGATATTCTACTTCTGTGAGAATACTGCTAGAATACTGAACATTGAAGGTGAGAGAACTATATTAATCTTCCCATAATCTTCGAGACGAACTAGCTGGAAGTGGAGGTTTACTTATTCCCAACAATGGTAAACATGACTTCGATTCTAAGCCTATTATTGGAAGGCAAGGTGTATATATATATATATATATATATATATATCTGCCTTGACCATTGTTTCTGGGAACTTCCACCATCGCTGCTTGCGGTTTTGAAGTGTTGGCAATCAGAATTTGTAAAGGTGGCACTGGTATATGTGACACAGATTTTTGTGTCTGAAACAATCTATTTGTAAATATCAGTAGAGCTGACACATGTGTACTTAAGAGGAGATCTTATACCACTTAAATTAGGGTCCCTGGCATTAATCTCAAATATATTTCTAGCTTCCGTGTTTTTATGGATATATTTCAATGTCCGTTTAAAAAAAAAATCTGCTCTTCACCTTTTTTCCAAGTATAGCCATTTTATTCAAGAGAAATTTAAGTCTGGAAGTTGATGGCCTTTTTTTGTTGCTCTGCATAATAATAATAATAATAATAATAATAATAATAATAATAATAATAATAATAATAATAATAATAATAATAATAATAATAATAATAATAATAACAACATTCAGGTTTTTAAATAATTATTTCATTTCTTGTTAAGAACTATATCTATTTTAACAAATGGTTTTACTAACCTGCATTTCATCATAAGGTCACCAAGCAGAATACCTGCATTTTTATCTTACGCTCGATTTGACAAGAAAATTACACAAACCATGGCGTAGCCTTTGGTTTTGCGAATATACAAAGTTTTCCAATTTATCTCGTGTTAGATGACCACTTTGTGCTTCGCATCTGTTATAATTTGTTATAAGCAATTTTGCCTGCAATATAGCTTCGTTCGGAACATTCCCAACGACAGAAATAAAGCGCAGGTAAAATAACTGATACACGCCGTTTTGCCTCGGAAAAGAAAATTAAGTTAATAAATAAATAAATCACTCTTTTTTATCTGAAGTCTAACTAACCATTTTATAACAGCCTATGCACTCAGAGTAACTATGTAGTTTTGTGAATTAAAATTACCTGTTAGCTTGAGGCTGACATCACGTTTGAAAATTTGGGTTCATAGATCTTAAAAGTTATTAATACCAGCTGTTGTAATTATACAGTAAATTATATATTTTTTTTTACATTCACTTTAGTTTATTAACTGTTTCATTACTGAAAGACTTTTTGCTGAATAAAGATACTTCTACTCTCGATTATTTGAAGTTTAGCTGTGTTAAAAAAATATTGGTAAAACTAGAGTACGTTATTTCATGAAAGCAAATAGGAATGAAGGTAAATGGAATAGCTGTGGAAACAGAATCTCTCAAATGAACTGGAACACTGCTGCATGAAAATAAAATAGTATCTTTTGTGGAGAATGCACGGGGAAAAGCCGTCGCTTCAAAACACTATTAAATATCAAAGAAAAGACAAGCAGCGGGGAACAAACATGTTTTCAGCTTTCTCACTGTAAAATTTGTAAAAGCACAAGTACACTGACCCCATCCACACCCATTTCTCTCTCTCCCTCTCCTTTATATATATATATATATATATATATATATATATATATATATATATATATATATATATATATATATATATATATATATATATATATGTATATATATATATATATATATATATATATATATATATATATATATATATATATATATATATATATATATATATGTGTGTGTGTGTGTGTGTGTGTGTGTGTGTGTGCGTGTGTGTGTGTGTATATATATATACATATATATACTGTATATATATACATATATATACTGTATATGTATATATATATATATATATATATATATATATATATATATATATATATATATATATATTTATATATATATATATATATATATATATATATATATATATATATATATATATATATATATATTTATATATATATATATATATATATATATATATATATAATATATATATATATATATATATATATATATATATATATATATATATATATATATATATATATATATATATATATATATATATATATATATATATATATATATATATATATATATATATATATTATATATATATATATATATATATATATATATATATATATTAGAGCTGGAATAGACCAATCCTCACCATCGTAGCCAAGTGGGAAATAGTTTTTATTTCTATTAGGCTGAAATATAAATGTAGAATCTACTGGTCACTTTTTACCAGATTCATACGTAATTGCAATAGCCATAATGCCCTCCTAACTTCTCGAATTCTTCGCTTGTCACTACAAAGCCTTAAGATCCAAGTGCAAGAAATCTGCTTCAAATTTCTTGCACTTGGATCTTAAGGCTTTACAGTGACAAGCGTACGGTATCCAAAAAAGTGCGAAGAATTCGAGAAGTTAAGAGGGCACTGTGACTATTACAATTACACTCACACACACACACACACACACACACACACACACACACATATATATATATATATATATATATATATATATATATATATTGTTACGTGTATGTCTTGGCTGATCATGTATTATTCAATTTACGTAATTTTTACGGCCCTGCAGACCAAGAATACACTTAATCTGCCACTTGAAGCCAAAAGTTAACCTCAAAGACAGTCGTTAATTAGCCAAAGGTCGCCAGTTAAGGGTAATTAACCTTAACAAGAATATTTGAGATGAATTTTAGATTTCAAACGCAATGGTTCTTCCAAACATTCGGACGCTAGGCATAAAAAAGCATCGAGACTTAACTGTTTGCTTACCCTAAATCCTAGGCATGTACTGGAATAACGGGGGGAAGCTAACAATAAAATAATTTGGCTTAATCTAGACTTCGTAAACACATATACAGTAAGTGGGGGATGAAGGAGGAAACAAAAGAAATGCGAAATACAGAAAAAAGATAAAAGAATGGGCGAAGTTTTGAACAAAAAGCGACTTTACCTTAGGACGAACGTTGTGCGCACCAACCACCGCAGAGAGGAGTCTTCGCAATTGCTTCTTCACTTCACTAATAGAATAATAGACAAAGAAAGGGAGAAGAGGCCCCGTCGGACGTGTGGTCTCTTCGAATGCTCCAGTCTCTCTCAAGTTCCCTGACCGGCCTAGGTCGAAAACAGTCACCACAGGCGTCCGCGTTCTTGTTAAAAACATTCGCCAAGAGACAGGTAGGAAGGAAAAAGGGACCTTAGGACCACTTATTTTTAAGGCTGATATGGGAATTTTCCTATAGGGGAAAAATGACTAAATGCTACCTATCCTCTTCAACGGACGTTAAAGTTTGAACTGAAGACGCTTCTAATCTAGACAACGTCTTTTCCCGGTCTCAGTCAGGCTGATATTATTTACAATCAAAAGTTACGAGGGCGAACAGCAGTAATATTTGTAAAAAAAAAAAAAAAAAAAAAAAAAAAAAAAAAAAATATATATATATATATATATATATATATATATATATATATATATATATATATATATATATATATATATATATATATATATATATATATATATATATATATATATATATATATAACATCAGGATCAGTGAAATGACAGTTTTATTACCCCAAGCACAAGTAACACTACTATAAGTTTCATTACAACATTACTGAAATAACTCAGTTATGTAACTCATTGCAAAAAGAATCCTCTCAATATTCAGTGCATTTCGTGTGGTTATCTGGCAAAGAACATTATTGGCCCTTTGGAATTTATTTCATTCCCAAGCCGTTTGGAGAGCTAACTAGGTAGAATTACATCTATTGTTCAGTAGACACTAGCCTACTGATCCAGGGTATCTCATCATTCCGTAATTGGTCTTGTTGTTTGTCGTAAATTAATAGGATACATTTCCCAATAAAATATTTTGTACGGTACATGTTATATTGACAATTAAATGCAAAACGTTTATTAGTTGTGCATGTATACATCCTTATGTGACAGAATATTTATTAGGAAAATTATTTTTCATTAAT
>JANJGK010000003.1:22076600-22091600 GCA_039081455.1 Macrobrachium rosenbergii | reverse complement strand
GGCAAGAAATTGATTTAAGGCCTTTTGATAAACAAGTAAAAAATACGCTGAAGTTTCTTTGGGGCAATCGAGTTTTTTTGTACAGCGTATTATCAAGGCCACCAAAAATAGATCTATCTCTCGGTGGTCTCGGTATAATGCTGTATGAGCCGCGGCCCATGAAACTTTAACCATGGCCCGGTGGTGGCCTGGCTTTATCGTTGCCAGACGTACGATTATAGCTAAATTTAACCTTGAATAAAAATGAAAACTACTGAGGCTAGAGGGCTGCAATTTGGTATGCTTTATGACTGGAGGGTGGATGATCAACATACGAATTTGCAGCCCTCTAGCCTCAGTGGTTTTTAAGATCTGAGGGCGGACAGAAAAAGTGCGGACGAACAGACAAAGCCATCTCAATAGTTTTCTTTTACAGAAAACTAAAAAAAAAAAAACAACCCGTCGAAGTTTTACCGTTCAATCGTAGCCTTCTCAGATGTATTTTTCCTGTATGAGGACATTTTCCTGATCAGCTCGGCCTATCATTTTTTCCCCCTAAACGCTCATTTAGGAAAAGGTTTAGAAAACGTTACATCTCTGTTTAAGAAGATATAATTGGAATATACTTTTTTGAACAATGCGATACATGTTTTTATTTTCGTATTATCTGTTACTGATTTTTTTGCTTAGTTTTCTTCCAGTACTGAACTTCCTTTCTCATAATTTCACTTTCTGTCTTGTTTCACACAAATGTGTAATCATGCTGAACTAATATGCCTTACATTCACACATGGATGTATGCATACAAAGCATCAAACGCATGAAACAGCATCTCCTACGTACCAAAGTTTTTCGAGATTCCTTTTAAGAGTTCTTTTTATACCCATCACAGCGTCGAACCTTTTCTGGTATCCACAACGATCGTGATGATTAACCATATGATGTCGTATAGTAATGAAGGCCCAAACCCTGACGGGCGGTGCAATGGATTATCATCATGTCAGGCTTTGATTCATCGAGGCCATTCATCACGCCTGCGACGCATGATTGACGGGTATTTCTCTCTCTCGTATTATATTTACATATCGGTATGAGAGTTCCTGCAGAGGGCGATTTTGGGGAAACGTTCTTCCGCTCCAATTGAACTTATGGAGGGAAGCTTCACACATAATTGCTAAAGGAATAGTTTTACATTGTTAACTGACCGAGAAAAAATAATAATAAAAAAAATATTAAGTGGCCCTTATACAAAACGGAACAGACAACTCAATTATATTTCGTCAGAAGTATTCTCTACACTTCTCAGACCAATTTTCACTACGGTTAGTTTATTTCTTCGCTTTAACGAGTTTTCGTTCACTACGAGAGAGAGAGAGAGAGAGAGAGAGAGAGAGAGAGAGAGAGAGAGAGAGAGCCGCCAAGTGCGTCGTTGAAATGTTAAGGCTTAATACTATAGAATTAAGATTACTGAGTGAAGCAATAAAACATAAATCAGGGAGGCAAGCGAATTAGACTAAAAGACAATAGATTTTATTCAGAACTGAGCCAAGCCATTCTTTTAGATTTTACGTAATATTTATTACTGGTTGTCGATTGCCGAGGACAGCCGGAATATTAAAGTGCTAGGATGAAGTGACTCTAGAGATTATTGCATACTTCATAGTTTCACGAAATTCATATTCGGCAGACACAGTGACTCTCTCTCTCTCTCTCTCTCTCTCTCTCTCTCTCTCTCTCTCTCTCTCTCTCTCTCTCTCTCAGGAACGAAAGTTCGTAAAATCATGAAACAAACAATTGGTAGTGAAAAGCAATCTCAGAAATGAAGATAATACTTTCCGGTGCGGATATCGCCACACCAGATGAACAATGATTCACCTTCACACACACACAGAGAGAGAGAGAGAGAGAGAGAGAGAGAGAGAGAGAGAGAGAGAGAGAATCATAAAAAACTCTAACATCGATTTTTCAACGTGATTTTTTTACCACCAATACTCCGTCCATACGGCTTAAAAAAGACCAAGTACATCCTTTATTTGTAAGAAAAAGCTGGGCTGAGGTAACACTGACGCGAACCGTGTTAATTAAGTAAGGAAAGAGTAAACTTAATATATTTTCAGCCTATGAATTTTGGGAGTTTCATGTATGTCCTACCACTACCTTATCTCACAAGTATAAGAAAGATAAAACAAATAAATAAAAAGAAAAGAGATACAGCTGAAACGGCGATCTTTTTGAATATCAAAGTACTAAGAAATGGTCACTTTTCTAATAACCATGGTAATACAAAGCACATATTTTCTTCAATCTTGATTTGTCAACATGTTATTCTTTAAACAGAACATCTCGAAAATGTAAGATCGGAATTTGTGAGATTATCGATGTTCATTCATTAAATAGCACCCCAGACGATAGCCATGTAGTTTATGTGGATAAAAGTTCAGCGTAGTTTTCCTGAAGACAAAGACTAATATCAACAAATTGTATGCAAGATGATCATTCTCGAGGGGGCCACACAAAGTCCACTTTCATCTAGTTTTGTCAAAATCTGTGAGTTGGCGGTCAACTAATCCAGACAGACGAGCAAGCAAAATTATAAGCAACCCTCCATGTTATAGGTAAGAATAGGTTTTCAAAAGTTTTTCGTTAGTGCTGCCCAAGGACGAGGATGTTATTATTATTATTATCATTATTTCATTAGATGAAACCTATTCACATGGAACAAGCACACAGAGGCCATCGACTTGAAATTCCAGCTTACAAAGAATGTTGGTTTCAACCTCCCACCACATACCCCGCACTGCAGCAGTAACTGATCATGACAGAGCGCCAGTGATTTTTCATCGCCCAGGATAAGAATGATCACACAATTATTTCCTCAGAATGGATAGCAAATAATATAGAAGGGAGCCTCCAAGTAGGAGATCTAATTAGTATTTGAAAGTGTTCTGAATTGTTACTTGAGCTTAATTATAAATTAAACAACGAACAGTCCGGGCATAAAGAAATTGCAAATGTAATTTAATGGGACACGAGTTGTTGGTTAACAACGTTTATTCCTAATTTTCTAGATAAACAACTTAACAAGCAAATAATATTCAGGTGTTGTTTGGTTATATTGATTTAGAATAATTTGCGTCATTGTAAATTCCATTACATTTTTGGTCTTTTGGATGAACTACACTCACTTTTCCACTTAAACAAAAGTGAACACTGGGAGCTTTCACTTACTATAACTGTGGTATTTTCTCGCAAACCTATTTCCTCTTTTTAACAGCGACTTTTATCCCATGGCTGAAACTTCATACGGAAATTTTTGGACAAAAAAGTCAAGCGTTTTTACTAAACATTTGCTTTAAGGTTGGGTAACAAGCATTCTAACATTCTAATTGCCTATTTGGCCTTCAGTCATGTTATAAATGCCACTTACCTAGGACTGTCTGTCTAAATGGAAATGTTTTAGCGTGCATAATCGTTTTGGTAACGGGGATATTTGTTCAAATGTTGCTAAACAAAAGCCCTCTATTTTATATGGGGGGGGGGGGAATCTTTTTCTGCAGGAAAAAATCCCATTTTATAAGCGCGAACTTTTTAAGAGTTGGAAGATGTCTTTTCTCTCTCTCTCTCTCTCTCTCTCTCTCTCTCTCTCTCTCTCTCTCTCTCTCTCTCTCTCTCTCTCTCTCTCTCTCTCTCTCTCACCGTCAACATAAGAATAAGTGCTTTCCTACCACTTTACGTAAATTGTTTTTTTAAGACTGCATGCTATTTAAAATGCTAGAGGAAAAGGATGATTTACTCAAGAACAACGATCTATCCCGAATACTAAATTTCTTTAGCCGCATTATCACTGGCGATGTATTTTCACTCCGCATTTTATACATAGCATTTCAATCTCCTTCCATTAGAAAATGAATAAATTGTAGTTTCAAATCCTTCGGCGAAAACTGACATAATCCTTGTCATCCTCTCAACCCTCAGCGGCTGCCTGATTTCCGATCTTTCGTGGATAGTGACCCCTGAGGGTTTTCGGGGGTCATTATCTAGGACCAATATTTCCTCGGGGGTCATTATCTTTATGATGTTTACGGTCTTTTGTTTATGTTTTTACGGTCATCCCCAACGGGCTTGTACTAAACACGCAGCAAGGGTGGATACATACCGGGTTAAAACCCTTAGGGGCCACTATCCAGAAAGACCCTGATTTCCAATCTGTAAATTCCTCTTCGTTTGGCGGCGTCTTGTCGAAATGCCTCAGAAATCGCTGCGAACTTTTTTCCTCTTCCAAAAGTTGGGATTTCAATTTCTGAATCGCTGGCTGGCCGATGGAGATATACGTCGTTCCTTCTATGATTAATAGGACTCGTCGAACCGCTTGTAAAGAGTTCTCGGCATTTTTGAGAGGCTTCTTATTTTCCATTCTCAGTCTTTTCTATTATGGCTACCATTATTCGTTCGAGTTGGGACGTATCTTATAAGCGGTAATGAACCGTCTCTACTTAAGGAATGAACTATGAAAAGAAAAAAATGATGGGGGGGGGGAGAGGAAAAGGTCATACTTATGGCCGTGTAGGATTAGAATGAAGGTCACTGTTGGAGAGAAAACCGCATCTTTTTATTAATGTATTTTTTTGTTTTTTTTTTCTTGCAGAAAAATGCGGAAACATATTCAGATTCAAAGGATTTAGTTTCTTCATATAATTCAAGAGATTAAAGGAATACAAATGTTATGTTAATACAGAATACAATATAAACCTGTGAATGGTTCCTTTTTCTTATATGATGATATTTTGAAATATATTTAGTGATGCTTATGTGCAGATGCATTTGAGGAATTTTGAAAGTTGTCTAAGCCTTTCTCTCGTATATTGCCTTGGCCTTCTTTCTCTCAAAGGGCAGCAAGAAAACAGGCTAATACTGTATAGTACTGTAGTCCATTTCAATATGAAAGTTAAAGTATGAATAGTAAATACTGAGTGTTCCGTGTTCATTCACAAGAAAATAAAGAACGGCCATAATAAGGACAGAGCAGACATGTAAAACATACGCTTTTAATTTTTTTTTTTAGCTACGTTTCACCTAATATTCAATTAATACATTCAAAATACCATCAGTACATAATAAGTGCCAGGTACACAGTCTCAAAGAAGATAAACCATAATCATAATCAGAGCAGAACACATTTAAAGTTAAGTATACCTTAGTTTTACCAGACCACTGAGCTGATTAACAGCTCTCCTAGGGCTGGCCCGAAGGATTAGACTTATTTTACGTGGCTAAGAACCAACTGGTTACCTAGCAACGGGATCTACAGCTTATTGTGGAATCCGAACCACATTATAGAGAGAAATCAGTTTCTGTCACCAGAAATAAATTCCTCTAATTCTATCCACATCACATCACTTAGCAAATGACGAAACTGCAGACAAAAATGATGATGAAAAAGAGGAAAAGGTATTGACAGCAAATACTGCTAAAGTGTACCCTCAAGCAAGAGTCATAGTACTGAAGCAACTGCGCTGTCAAAGAAAGCAATGATTTGATTATGGAGTGGCCTTCTAGAATAGCTATTTGTCATAGCTAAAGCCTCTCTACCCTAAATATAGTGAGAAAGGAAAGTGTAAACAGTGCTGCCAGATGTATGGTACCAGATGCATGAGGAAAGAAAGGAATAGGCCAAACTTTATATAACTTTCATGAGTAAACCCAGTGTAAAAGAAATATGTAAAATTTTTTTTTTAAATTAATATTCAATCAGTTTTTAAACTTAAGTGAAGTAATATAACTAATACTGCACTTAAGACCAGCAGAAGCAGATGCTCCGATTAATAGTGAATCTAATTCCAGTTCAGTTATAATATAATACAAATATATAAATCTCTGTAACTGAAAACCTTACGAAATGAAATCAAGGAAAAATTATTCATCTCGTTGGAAATTATATATTTCTCCTGTATTAGTACTGCTTTGATGAAGATATGACATTACATTAGTTAAAAAAAAAAATGAAAAGTGACGTGAACGATTTGTTCATATTTCTTTTCCTAACGAGGACAACTTGGTAAATTTGTCCTGTCTCACAAATAAAGAAAATATTATATATAACAGCTGTGCAACATAAACTTTGATTGAATCAAGTGCTATCTATCATTTTTCCAGTTCTCTGGTTTCTACATTGACGACACTACCAGCGTCACTTATCTTTATGTGTTATAGACGAAAAAGTATCAGATGAAATCATTCTCTATCTGTCTCTCCCTCTTGTTATCTGTACACACACACACACACACACACAAACACACTAACACACACATACACACACACACACACACACACACACACACACACATATATATATATATATATATATATTTATATATATATATATATATATATACATGTGCATATATATATATATATATATATATATATATATATATATATATATATATATATATATATATATATATATATATATATATATATATATATATGGGTGTGTGTGTGGGTGTGCATATGTATATATACAATATAGTCATTTATATATAGATGCATATACATACATATATATACATATACATGAGCGAATCCTACAGGAAAATGACAGCTGGCAGAAGTCCAGTACCAAGCGCTTTCACGTTTATTAACTCCTGCCTGCTGTCATTTTCCTGTGGGATTCGCTTATACACTGAAGTCACGTGCGTCTACTGTGATTATTTAAGCATATACATATACATATGTATATATATGTATGTATGTATGTATATATATATATATATATATATATATATATATATATATATATATATATATATATATATATATGTATATGTATATGTATGTATGTACGTATGTACAATATATGTAGGCTATGATGTCCCAAACCTTATTATCTGTTCAATGTAAATAATCAGGTATAGGGATTCTTTTACTTGTGACTACATTTCACATTATTCCGCTTCAATGCTCTGAATGTCGAGCACTACATCTGGCAGGACGGGGACAATGAACAGACTGAATTCATCAAAATATATGTATTCCAATACCCTTCGTAAGAGCGAATTCTGGAAATCCTACGTTCCTTACAGAGTTATCTTTCATAATGGCCACTTCAGAGAGACGAAAAGGCATTTCCAAGTATAAGCGCAACAAAAACATGTTGCTGACGGAGTTACCACAATACGAATTCCTTAAGCTACCATTACTTCTCTTCTCATCCCTCCGCTATGCTAACTATTTCACAACTGAGCGATCCCATTAAGGTGAGTTACTGGAGAATGGTTGGAGGAATCGTAAAAGCTACGAAAAGGGGGGGAGAGAGAGAGAGAGAGAGAGAGAGAGAGAGAGAGAGAGAGAGAGAGAGAGAGAGAGAGAGAGTTCTAGTATAGAAACGCTAGTTATTTAGCTCATGATCTGAGAGAGAGAGAGAGAGAGAGAGAGAGAGAGAGAGAGACTTCCTAGTATAGAAACGCAAGTCGTTTAGCTCATGATCTGAAAGTGATAGAGAGAGAGAGAAAGAGAGAGAGAGTTATAGTATAGAAACGCTAGTCATTTGGCTCATGATCTGAGAGAGAGAGAGAGAGAGAGAGAGAGAGAGAGAGAGAGAGAGAGAGAGAGAGAGAGAGAGAGAATCGTAATGAAACTCTTACATCAAGTAGAACATACTGAATAAAAGAATGAGCTTGAGAACTGAACATTTATCAGCGGACCAAATAAATTCAGTGTCCGGTCTGCTCATGTCAAAGAATAACTACTTATTAAATGCCGAATAATGAAAAGAAAATTATAAGTAACGAGGTTTTATATCCATCCACTCTCTAGAAGCAAAGAACCCTTATCAAAACGGAAGAAATAAGCTAAAGCTCTAACAAATACAACATTATGCTAACGAGCTTTTCTGAATGGCCACATGCAGATGGTGCTGGAACTTGCAATACCCCGACACTACCTAAAGAAGAATAGGTAAATGCTCGTCCAGGTATATACTGTAGTGTATTCTCCAGCTGCGCTAGTTACAAACAATGTCAGGGCTGCTTAGTCTTTTTCCTATTTTTTTTAAACATAGATTAATGGTGTGACTGATACCACTGTTTATCGGTGCAAGAAGGAACGGGAGGAGAAGGCAAATAAATTCCAATGAAAGCAACAGACGTGTCACTTTGAAGCAGCTGGAATAGTTTCAAACCCTGACCACAAAAGTAAACAAGTTAAAAATGCGCCGAAGTTTCTTCGGTGCAATCGAGTTTCCTGTACAGGTGTATAATGCTGTATGAAACTCTCAGCTACGGCTCATGAAACTCTCAGCCGCGACCCATGAAACTTTCAGCCTTGGTCCGGTGGTGGCCTGTGTTGTTGACACGTATAGTTGCTGCCAAACGCACGATCATGGCTAATTTTAACATTAAATAAAATAAAAACTAATGAAGTTAGAGGATTGCGATTTGGCATGTTTGATGATTGGAGGATGGATGATCAATATACCAATTTGCAGCCCTCTAGCAGCAAGAGTTTTTAAGATCTGAGGACGGACAGAAGTGCAGACGGACGGACAAAGCCATCTAAATAGTTTACTTTTACAAAAAACGAAAAATAAGCCAAGGGTTATGCTATCCGGGAATTTCCGATTATTGCATAGTCGATGTGGGAGGATGCAGTCTGAAAGACGAGACTACAATTATAGACCAACTGAGAAGGAAGGTGAAGGAGTCTGTCCTTGAATTAAAAAAACCAACAAACAGTCAAACAATTATGTGGGAATATAAAATAAAATGATAAAAGCGTAATATGAAGTGTGCTAAGAATATTTGTTCTGGGGAACAATTTTTGAGAGTGATTAAAAGTTGTTTTAACAAAAATAATGTGAGGTAGATTAGTTTATACGGGTGATTTTAGAGTATGAAAATTGTTTGTATTTCGTTACAGATGGAGTGATGTAAAAAGTCACAGAAAGGTTATACTAGCATGCATTAAAAGTGGAGAAATTAACAAAGGCTAAAACTAATGAATCAATATAAATCCTAAAGTCAGAAAGAAAACTGGAACGATTGAGAAATTATACGCAAATCGGAAAATTAGAGTATCTGAGAAGACGTTGAAAAATATGAAAAATATATTTCGAGAGACAAAATATACAGACACAATATCAAGTGGGAACGACACAAGAAGAAAGACTGACATAGTGAGAACCACAAGGAAACGCCAAACGCAAGAAAAAAGTCGATGGCGGACACTTTTTGGCCGAGGGTAAGCCGTTGATGACTTCCCTCGAGACCAGAAATGAAAAGGCTAGAATTATGGAAAAAAATACGGGGGAAAAAATACGCTGCCAATGGTTACCAAACTTAGCCAGCAGCTGTTGCAAGGAAATGGTGGGGCATTTCTCTTCCAAGACTCCTCAGAAGAGCTCCTCAGAGGCGGAAACGGCTTGATTAGAAAAATGATAATGATCTCTTATCAGTAGGGTTGATTTTAGTCATCCGTTGGTTCGTCATGAATATTTCAGTCTTCCATAAACTTTCAGTCTAGCTTTATGATACCGTACTATTTAGTGGTATAATTTCCGAACTATCTTCCACCTATACACTAGTTACTTAGTAAAAACTCTAACTTACCCACTCGGTTTTCTACATAATATTCCTAATAGCATTTCCTTAATCAATTAACCTTTTGTCTATTATCTTAGTTTAATAATAAATTTTGATATTTTATTGTTATAACACTGACCTGCGCTTTCTCGTTTAAGCGTAATTAGATATTCACTATAACTCACTCTACATATACATACACTGGCAACATTGAAGAGTAGTGTTAAGCATTTGAGATACTTTTTCATTCAAAGTCTAGTTACTTGATAATTTTTTGACGCAACTTTCACAATTTTACGTTAAGGGAAAAGCGCCAAAAAATATGAATGATAACTACACTTCAGTAGATTTGTTACTTTACAAGATTAGTAAATATCTAAAATAACGATAGGGTTCAGCACTGACGGCCGGAAGTAAACTACAGTTCTAAGCCCCATCAGCAAAAACACCAACAAAATATCATATAATTCAAAATAGTTAATATCTTATTATCTCATCATTATTATGAGATATTAGCAAGTAGTACCTCTCAACTATTGAAGTAGATAACAGAGTAAACATGACAAAAATTACACACCTATCTCCTCTTGAATATGTGAGCAATTAGGAACTTCTATGTCCACAATTGTTCAGTTTTCCTTACCGTTGAATTCTCAAAGGGGATCCAAGCAATTACCTGGTTATTTTTATTCTATGGTTTTATCTTTTCACCATGCTCCTTCTGGTGACGTTGTCGTAATGGCCAGTGCGAAATGTACAGTATTGAAGAAACTTAAAACCACAGCAGCGAATCTACAGTGATCAATGAATCTAGAAAGAATGTGGCCAAATATATTTTTTTTTATCGCCTGTTTTGTCTGATTTCAGGGTGATGTTTTGTGGTTTTATCGTCCTATATCGAAGAGTAAGGGTGTAGATGGCGATGTCTATTAAATGTTCCATCGTTTATTTCAAAAACGAATTCTTTTCAAACCTAGCTAAAGGTTGCTGCTTCCTATTTATTCTACCGCCATTGGTTTGGACGTTGACTTCGACAGTTTCTGAATCTTGTGGATACTGCGCTTTAGCCTCGTCTAAATATTCGTCATTTTTATAAGTTGTGCCATTAACTGCCAGGATGCCGGGGTTTCGTCTTCTCTGTGAAGTTCATGAACAATCTAACCGTCTCATGATTAAGTGACCATCATTTCATTACATAAGATATATTCATCAATATGCATGTATTTCACACTTTACCACGGGGAAAATGAATCAGTGGGTGTGCATCCTGACCGGTTTCGACTTTATATCTAAGCCATTTTCAGAGGACTGACACATACTGGTAAAAATTTACAATATGTATGCTAGAGGGACGGTAAAATGCAAATACAGACCGTTGGAAACCAAATATTCACACCTGGCAGGTGCGATGGGGTGGAGCCGTACATTCATTTGTGTCTGAGGTCACTTGCTCAGTTTTCAAAGGTCTATACTGTCCCTCGAACAAGTAGTTTGTTAATTTCTACCACGATGGATCGTCTTCTGGAATTGTCTTTGATATAAAGTCGAAACCAGTCGGAATTTACACCCATTGCTTCATTTTCCGTGTGTATATATATATACATGTATTATACACACGGAAATATATATATACTAATATATATATATATATATATATATATATATATATATATATATATATATATATATATATATATATATAAATTTCTGACTCACGTCGGGATCGAACCCAGGTCTCTCAGGTGGAAAGCAAGGGCGTTATCCACTGGGCCATACAAGTCTAAAAGAAGTTGGAACCTGAGAGCAACTGCACCCAAGGAATTACCTGGGCAAGCTAACTGCTTGCATACCAGCGAGTTTTCCCCAACTTCCCGACTCAGCAATGACCCAATAGACAACATTTCATTCGAATTATCCCTTCTGAGTGAATAAGATAGAAATCATCAACACACAATCACGTGTGGAACAGAAATAAATTTCTGACTCACGTCGGGATCGAACCCAGGTCTCTCAGGTGGAAAGCAAGGGCGTTATCCACTGGGCCATACAAGTCTAAAAGAAGTTGGAACCTGAGAGCAACTGCACCCAAGGAATTACCTGGGCAAGCTAACTGCTTGCATACCAGCGAGTTTTCCCCAACTTCCCGACTCAGCAATGACCCAATAGACAACATTTCATTCGAATTATCCCTTCTGAGTGAATAAGATAGAAATCATCAACACACAATCACGTGTGGAACAGAAATAAATTTCTGACTCACGTCGGGATCGAACCCAGGTCTCTCAGGTGGAAAGCAAGGGCGTTATCCACTGGGCCATACAAGTCTAAAAGAAGTTGGAACCTGAGAGCAACTGCACCCAAGGATTGTGTGTTGATGATTTCTATCTTATTCACTCAGAAGGGATAATTCGAATGAAATGTTGTCTATTTGGTCATTGCTGAGTCGGGAAGTTGGGGAAAACTCGCTGGTATGCAAGCAGTTAGCTTGCCCAGGTAATTTCTTGGGTGCAGTTGCTCTCAGGTTCCAACTTCTTTTAGACTTGTATGGCCCAGTGGATAACGCCCTTGCTTTCCACCTGAGGGACCTGGGTTCGATCCCGACGTGAGTCAGAAATTTATTTCTGTTCCACACGTGATTGTGTGTTGATGATTTCTATCTTATTCACTCAGAAGGGATAATTCGAATGAAATGTTGTCTATTGGGTCATTGCTGAGTCGGGAAGTTGGGGAAAACTCGCTGGTATGCAAGCAGTTAGCTTGCCCAGGTAATTCCTTGGGTGCAGTTGCTCTCAGGTTCCAACTTCTTTTAGACTTGTATGGCCCAGTGGATAACGCCCTTGCTTTCCACCTGAGAGACCTGGGTTCGATCCCGACGTGAGTCAGAAATTTATTTCTGTTCCACACGTGATTGTGTGTTGATGATTTCTATATATATATATATATATATATATATATATATATATATATATATATATATATATATATATATATATATATATATGATCGAGCTTATTTTTGTGATACTTGTAATTCGATGAAAGAACGAAGGCGTTTCATTTCCAGTAAAAGGCATTTTATTAGGGAATGGGTTATTCTCCAAGAATATAAATCCCTCCTGAAAGTTATTCCTTGCGGAAGATTCATTAATCGCTAAGACGGTTATTCTTCTGACTTGGCGGGAGAGGACGTAATCGAGGGCTATCGTAAAAGAAAGATATCTTTCATTATCATCATATACAAGGATTTTGAAGCAGTAGTGTGGCAGATGACCAGCCAATGGCCATCAAGACTGGAGTAGGTGGACATTAGAAGGGTTAATGTGAAAAGAACGGAAGGAAAGGACACTCATATTATAACAATAAAGTAAAAAGCCACAATAACGTCTATGAGCGACCGTATTTTTCGAAATACAAAAAATGGTTAAAATACGGAGCTTTCGACCGTTTACATAACAGTCCTCTTCAGCCAATTGGATAAAAATATCGTAGTTCTTAGCAAGACGATTTTTATTAATTTTCTTCGTAATTTTGTCTTTTAAATATTGTGGATCACAAACTTTAATAACCCTGACAGCAATGTAATAGTGATATTTTTCTTTACCGGAATGCTATGTGATAGGAATACAATTGAACATATAATTCTGCGTTAGTCGGAGCTCTGTAAACCGAGAATTCAAACTTCTTTGCGTTTGGATTGTGAAACACTAGGGCACTAAAAAACGGTAATTTGCGCTCTGATTCCATTTCATGTGGGAAATTGATTTATTGCATCTGACTGTTAACAAACTCTACTAGTTTACTGAATGCGTTGTCATCATGACTGAAAAGAATGAAAATATCGTCCATAGTATTTAGACGATGAAATTTCCCATATTCGGGATACTTTTATTAAGCTGAGTTACCCTTCCCATTTTATTGAAGGTGCTTTGTCTAAAGCTAAGAAAAAGCTTTACAACCCTCACATAAGCAAATTTATCACAACAAACGATACATAACGCTTCCATATTATGAGAAGTTAAAATCAACAGCTCAGTTAATCAATAGCACAGGTAATGTTACCGTACCCTTCACAAATAAAAATCCAGCCAAATCAAAATTCACTAAGAATAACAGGCGCATTGGCAGTGATAGCAACAATAAGGGAGATATAGGAGTATATTCTATATAACGCAAATTCTGTAATTTATTTTATTTGGGGAGACAGGTAGAGGGAGGGACATACAGGTATCCTTATTCAATTAAACTTCGAAATCAAAGGAGATAAAACCACCACGTTAAGCGGTACACATTATGAATTTTGATCCTTTTTTTTAGTATTATTAGTATATTTATATTGAAAAGATAAATATACTAATAATATTTTTCGATTTTTGAAGACTAATGTTAAGTAATTAATCCTTTGTCAACGTATGACGGGGATATGAATGACTGTGGTACCAAGATCTATGTAAGGAGACTACAAGCTCTCTTTGTAACTCCTTACCTTTGGGAACTTTATTAGTTTATGGAGAAGAAAACCAACACATGTCATCGTATACTGAATGCATATTTTGCCTCCCTGGAAAAAATCACAGGCTTGTTTACTGTTACGACTTCATTTCAGCGCAAGTATGAGTATCTTAAAAACAGAAATAATTACATCACCGAGACCTGGTATATATAGAACATAGGAGGGGGACCAATTTCAACAGTTGAACTGAGTCACTGAAGACAAGAGAGAGAGAGAGAGAGAGAGAGAGAGAGAGAGAGAGAGAGAGAGAGAGAGAGAGAGAGAGGTGGGCAGGATGCAAAAGAAATAAAACAACAAGTAGACAGAAAACAAGAAGCTGAAGTACCCGTTGAAGAAAATGAAGACAGGACGCATTATAACAAGAAAATTCCTCGTCTGGAATTTGAGAGAGATAAGCAAAAGTCATATTAAGAATAAGAATTGTTTGCTCTAAATGTTATGAATTTGAAGTTATGAGCGTCTGTGTTGTTCTGTCTCAATGATATTAGCTGGAATAGTACACCACATCTACTGTACTACTCTACAGCAAAGTCCACCGTGCTTTGCAGCTAAGCCCGCCCACTGACTACGTCACGACCATTCCTTGAAGCTGATTGCTTGACAATGCTTTCGAAAAGTTGGTTAATCTGTGGTTCTTTTCATCTTCATTTATTTTGCAATGGTTGTTTTATCGAGCTAAAATACGTTCTCCTGATTATTAAAAAGAAACGTTATATTATCCCCTGAAATAAAATCATAATACACATCCCCCTAAAAATGGTAAAAAAAAAAAAAAAAAACAGGAAAATATGAATGAAGTCAGAAGTGTTCCGAGATGCTGCAGTGTTGTTTCTAAATGAGGTTCATCTGAATACGGAGGCAACACAGGGAATGTCTGCGTTCGAATCGGTGCACTTGAATCGCTGGACAATGATAATTACCGTCTGATATTGTC
>JANJGK010000003.1:22028433-22076500 GCA_039081455.1 Macrobrachium rosenbergii | reverse complement strand
CCTTACCCAATGAGAGGAGGGATCTATAGCCTTTCCCCAGATGATCTTCTAAGTCTACCATCACTATGTCCCCAACTTTCACATTTGCAGAGAGATAATCACTAGAATTAAAATGTCTCTCTCTCAAGGACACTAAATAGTCTCTTTTCCAAGAGTTCTCAAATTTTCTTAGCACTGATGATAATCTAAAATATTGTTCTCTAAGATCACTTGAACTCATGAAATCTGGGTCATCAGTTGCTGAATTGTTAAGAGGAGGGGAAATACAAATATTTCGCCCATAAAGTAACATGGAGGGAGTCAAAGCCTCACAATCTCGATCAGAGGAGAGATAAGTCAGTGGTCGAGAATTTATCACAGCTTGAAACTCAACAAGTAGAGTTCTCAACTCTTCAAAGGATACACGTTTGTGATATAAGGCTTTGGACAAACATCCCTTTAGAACACCAATAAGGCGTTCATAAAAGCCTCCAGACCAGGGGGCTCGCGGTGTAATGAACTTCCAATTAACACAATTTCCTTCAAGGTATGACTTTACCTCTGGTTCATCCATAATTTCCTTCAGGAAATTATTAAATCCAACAAAATTCCTACCATTGTCAGATATAATCAGACTCGGCAGAGAATGATATGCTACAAAGCGTCGAAAAGCCAGTAGGAAATCGGAAGCAGTCATGGAATGAGTCAATTCAAAATGAACTGCCCTGCTCGTAGTACAGGTAAATAGACATATAAAGACCTTCTCCTCCAAGCCAGTCTCATGATCAAAAACATTAATAGCACCAGTATAATCAACTCCTACTGATTGGAAAGATCTATCATATCTCACTCTTTCTGTGGGTAATGGTGGAGGAGGAGGCAAACACAACCGTTTCTTGGTTAACTTCTGACACAAAACACACTTTGACAGAATCGATTTGATAACTTGTCGTGCTTTCGGTACCCAAAAAGTTTCTCTCAACAATACCAGTACAGAATTGACACCACAATGGTGATGATGTCTATGCAAATGTTCAACTATCAACACTGTTAAATAACTTCTGGAAGGCAATAACATTGGGCACTGAGTATCATAAGACATGGAAGCGTTTTTCATGCGACCCTGAGACCTAATTAGATTTTCCTCATCAACAAATAAGTTCAACTGATTACAGAAATTCTTAATATCCATGGACACTCCATGTGAATTCTTATCACAGAGGTACATTCTGGTAGTAGAAAAATGTTGCTTCTGTTCAAGGAGGACAAGTGCTTTCATTTCGTTAACAACAAACTTAGAACCTTTACTGCATTTATTAAGAAAAAGCAATATTGACCTCATGATACGTTTAAGCTTACTTAAATTACTGTAACGTGGGATGTCAATTAATGGGGTTGGAGGGTTAACAAACTTAGGTTCTGAAAGAATTTCATTAACATGCACAGTTTCTGTAGCTAAAGATTGGGGATAATCACCAGTTAAAAGCCATTTAGGGCCATTCCACCATAAGGAATTTTGCGCTAAATCTGTACTAGTACTACCTCTGGATAGAATATCAGCTGGATTATCCTTAGAGGGGGTATACCGTAGAGGAAACTTGAATTCATTAATTTCAGTGACTCTGTTTCGTACATAGGGAATTTTACTATTATTGTTCTTCACCCAACAAATAGAAACCATGGAGTCACTCCAGAGAGTGCAAGAACTCAATCTCAAATCATCATTCTGCATTAATCTTCCAGCAAGTTTCGCACCCAAGGACAAGGCTGTCAATTCCAAACGCGGAATAGTCTGTTTAGGGTTTGGTGCAACTTTACACTTACTGACCAGTAAACTGCTTACACTTCTCCTGAAATCAATCACATAGGCAGCAGCTCCATATGCCTTGTTAGAGGCATCACAAAATACATGTAAGTGGGAACATTCAGGATGTACAACAAACCTAGGAAACTTTAAACTTTCTACATTTCTAATACACTTGCAAATTTCATCAAACCTTGAACATAATGATTCTGGCAAAGGGTCATCCCACCCGTAGTTACTCCACAAACATTTAAGAAAATATTTACCTCTCACCTGTATTGGTGACAATAATCCTAGAGGATCAAACATTCGAGCTATTACTGATAAGACCTTTCGCTTGGTTAAAGGTCCTTTATACTCACAATTTACTTCCTTCAGTGACATCTCATCTTGTGTTAGATACCACTCTAAACCCAAAACGTTCACTCTTTCTTTGATAACATCTATGGTTCTGTTAAACTCTGAATCATTACTGACCCATTCTTGTAGAGGCATATTAGCATCTTCAAGAATCTCATTTATTACTGGATACTCATCCATCAAGACTGACACATCCTTGTAAGTTTTACTAAAATTGTCTACATAGAAATTCTTCATCAGAGATGATGCAAGGGGATTATCATGTAAAGATAAATGATGCAAAAGGGTTTGCTGCAAGAGAAAGGGGGAGCATGTAGCTCCAAAACAAACTACACAAAACCGGTAAGTTACAGTAGACTTCAAATCGGAGGGATCAGTTATCCATAGAAATCTGCAATAATCACGACAGTCAGGTGAAATGCCTATCCTTAAAAAGGCTTTACTGATATCTGAAATCACAGCTACTGGGTTTGTACGGAAACTCAACAGGGCATCAAAAAGTTTAGTAGTTAATGAGGGACCAGTTAATAAACAATCATTTAAGGAAAGTTCTCCTTTAGCCTTGGAAGAAGCATTAAAAACTATTCGAATGGGAGTTGTTTCTGAATCCTTCAATACAGCATGGTGGGGTAAATAATGCCCTATAATAGGGGAGCCTGAGGGAATTAATTCTATAAACCCAGACTGAACGTAATCTTGGATAATCTTATCATAATGAGCATACAAGGAGGGGTCAGATTCGAATCTATGTAGCGAGGAATTTAATTGACCAATGGCTATTCTATAGTTAACAGGCGGTCTACTTTCATCTTTAAATGGCAAGGACACTTCATACTTATTGTCAACCCTTTTTACTTTATCCTTAAAACACTTAACTGATTCTCTTTCTTCAGGACTAATTTCAGATTGACGAATACCAACACTTTCTAAATCCCATAATTTTCTAACTTCACAACAAGAATTAATAGGGATTTCCTCTACTTCTATTCTTGAACAACATACATTTGATGTAGTAATCTCATTAGATTCTACATCGTCATAAGACCAACTAGGAAGAGGTCCAAAAATTAGTGCACCACCAGAACTATTCAATATCTGTATTCCAGAGCAAATTTGACGGTTGTGAATGAATTTTCCATAGTAATCAGCTCCAATGACCAATTCTATACCATTCACTTCATCTGAATTTAAATCATTATCTGCTAATTTTATGCCTTTACTCGTCAAGAACGCAGCTGACTTACTTAAACCTGGAGAATAAATTCTGGAATTAACTCTATCGAATGCAATGGCATTAATGACAGTACGAATCTTACCTAGTCTCACCACAACTCTTACTATATTACAATTGACTTCCATGGCATCACTGCCAAATGGTTTTACCTTTAAGGCTACTGTTGCTATGGACGGTAGACTAAGCTTATGAGCTAATTCCTTTGCAATAAACGTTCTTTGTGCACCAGAATCAAAGAGTGCTCTCCCAAAGGAACGATGTCCATTCCCTGACACAATTACATTAGCAGTAGGAAGAGCAGTCGAAACAGAACTCTTATTAGTCTGAGAATGATCAATACCCAAAGAAGCAGTCATAACTACTGGGGAATCACCTTTACTTACAGCACCTTTAGAATCATTATGAGATTTCCCAGAATTAACATTTGACTTACTAACATTAGTACTATTTACACTCAACTTTGGTGGAGCAGGATTAACAGGGTTTTCTGTTTTCTTACAAATCATCGGGTAATGAGGCCCATCACATATATTACATTTCGGTTTGTTTCTACATTCAGAGAATAAATGACCTCCTTTGAGGCAAGCAAAGCACAATCTTAAATATTTAACTCTGTCCCTTCTACTATCAATGGTTTTGAAAGTCTTACAATCGCGAGAGGCATGGTTCGATGAGCAAAACACACAATTATGGTAAGAACTACTATTACTAGGCTTACTGTTACTTGGTTGTGCTCTCTGCACGTTTTGCACATTTGAGGGAATCACTTTAGAATAGTTACCCTGATCACGTTTTCTCTTATTAGAATTCTCACCTTCGTAACAAAATTCCATTAATTCACAAACATATTTCAAACCTGAGGAAATTTGCTTTAAATCAAGAGACATACTATTATGTTTATTAGCTATAACCTTACGTGTTTCAGGTGATAATTTCTCGCATATTATACTAGAGAAAATGGGGTTCATGGCCTCTACATCTAAATTCAATGTGTTCATTTGTAAGATAATCTTCTCATATTCCAATTTGAACGTGTTCAAATCCTCTATTGTATGACTGGGAGGGACTAAATGCGTTAATTTGGACATAAGTCTACGTTTCAATTTGTCCTTATTATCATACTTCTCCTTAAGGGTCTGAATAGCTACTGAATAATTGGCATTAGTGACAGGCAAACCTTCTATGGCTTTAAAGGCGTTATCCTTTAAACTAGCTCTGAGGGTAGAAAACTTAATCACATTGGAAATATCCCTACGATCGTGAACTAAACTGTTAAATATATCCCAAAATGCAAGCCATTGTTCTTCCCCACCGCTAAATTCAGGTATCTTAATTGCTGGGAGTTTAGGGGGAGGGAGAGGGTTAATAGGAGCCGAAGGAGGAGGCAAAGCGGGCTGTTGATTTATATCTCCCGTGTCAATCTCGCTCATAGTTTTCTGTGCAGTAGCAATAGCTTTCCTTACACATCTAGTTATTGCTCTATAACTTCTACATAAACTATCATATTCACTATCCTGTGAAATAATCGTCACATTCTGTGACCAACTATCTTCAAAACGTCGTAGACCCTCAATAAGACAACGTTCATACATTACAAGGGTCGATTTTGGTGTATCAGTATCACCAATGCAGTTATCTGTCTCATCAAGCAAATCTTGTAAGGAAATAATTTCCCTTTCAATAACTACCCTAATCTTGGAATCCATTTTCTTGTTAATGGATCAATAAGAAACTTGCTCAAATATCAAAAAATGTATGGCAAATTATCTAAACCCGATTGAAAATATAACTAATCTTATTCATAGGTAGAATAACATTCACTGAATGATAGATAATTTGACCACGTGCTCTTCATCACTTCACAAAATACATCTGGTCACGAAAACCTAAGTTCAAAATAGCTACGAAATTCAACAAGAATTTCTTCACAGAGTAATCACTAAATACGAACAATAATGTTCCATAAACAATAGATTACTTGGCAAAACACTTCAAGTAATCATCACTTCACAAAATAAATCTGGTCACGAAAACCTAAGTTCAAAAATGGCTACGAAATTCAACAAGAATTTCTTTACAGAGTGATCACTAAATACGAACAATAATGTTCCATAAACAATAGATTACTTGGCAAAACACTCCAAGTAATTCAATACCTTACCCTGCTCACCAAATAACTTTGGACACGTGCCAGCTACACTAGAATGACTTTATAGCCATCCATCACCAACGTGAACTTTATCGTAAATTATCTTTAACATCCAAAAAATTCCTTTGTGAATCGTTATGGCATCCGGTTCGTTCGAAGGACCAAAGCAAAGTACTACTATAACTAGCAAAGAATGTGGTGAAACTTTAAAGTTTTAGGCCCACATTCGGTACGATTTCATTCAACCTTAAGCCCTCCTGCCCTAGCTTTGAATGAGACCAAGTTACAGTGCTGAGGAGTTTACTAACTTACTTAAATGTACCATGAAGTCAAGAAACATTATATTCTTTCCAACAAAGTGCAGTTGAGAAACAATCAACTATATTTCCTGCACCAATTCTTTTTGGGTGATGCCACACGGGTTCACAAATACGCATTTAAAAAGTTTAACACATATAATTAATATTTAAAGGACACAACAATCATCCAAGTTACATTAAGAAGCAAGAAAACATTAACATATTACTGCAAAAATTGACAAAACGTTACGTTACTTCGATAGAGGAAAACATAAATGGCAAGAAAAAGGGGATTTCAGAATATTCTTATGAAGAAATTACTGCAATCACGACGACAGTTCACGAGGTGATGGGGCTGAATTTTACGAGAATTTCTTCTACAACTTGCCTTTCTGGAGTTTGCTGCGAAACAGGCCGAGCTTCATGTTCTCACCCTGGAAGAAAACTCGGGAGGAGTACATTGGATGGCACAGTTGTCACATCTACAAAACTACAGGGTTACGTAACAAAGCATCTACTAAAACACAAACATTAAGTAGTTTAATCGTAACCCAACATACAAAAAAAAGGGGTTTCGTCCAGAAGGCAAGCTTAAACTACTGGCATGTGCCCTTACAACAAGAAAATAACATATACATTCTCCACAGGAAGAAGTTTGACAACACTGCAATCAGACGTCATTTAATTTTATAGAGATGGATAAAATTTGCGAAAAATGTGCTTTACTACTTTAAATATCAATGTACTAATTTATACAAACTCATTGCTATAGTTAATATAATAAAAAGCTTCTTCTGTGGAGCAAAACAATCACATCAACGTATTTTTTCACAGAAACTGGGAAATACATCAAAATAAGTATTCAAGAAAACTAGGAAATTTTATTCAAGGGGAATAAATGGCAATTTTTTTTGACATCTACTGTTGATGGTCTTTTAAACAAGCTGAAAAGTATAAGAAGGGCAGAAGAGTTTGTTATTTTGTTTGGTGAAGCAAAAGATCTTGCTGAAATGTTTGGTGAAGAACTGAAAAAAGCCATGTACTGTACACCTTCCCGATCAGTATACAGAGCAGGAAGAGTGGGGGATAACAGTGATTCCACACCTGAAGGTATTGAAGAATATTACAAAATTAAATACTATTACCCAAGACTCTATATATTAATAGCTGATACTGAACATCGGTTTGGTGAAAGCCAACAAGATGCTATCAAGATTGGCTGGTTGATTCCAAGTATCTTATGCTCATCAACAAGCCTTTCAGTTCAAGAGCAGTGGAAACAATTGGAGTCGGCACTAGAATTATATTCTGATCTATTTTTAGACCCAAAAAGTGTTATAAAAAAAAGTGAAGTGAATTTGAAATGTGGAAACAGAAATGGGAAAAAGTTGAAAAAGATGAAAGACCAATGAGTGCACTTCATTTTTCCCAAATATGTATTCGCTTCTTCAGCTCTTGGCAACATTACCAATAACCGCAGCAGAGGCTGAACGGTTGTTTTCAAAACTTTAGCAAACTTTAACTGTAATACGATCAACAAGGGAGTAAATCGTTTGGAAGCACTGTCCTTCTGGTGCATAGAGCCGAAACACCTTCTGTGTCAAATGTTATTGATAAATTTGCAACAACTTTACCTCGGAGACTTAAATTCATCGCATAAATAAGAGAAAGTTCTATTTTTTACTGTATTGAATTTAGGTCAGTCAGAATTCCAAATAATAATAAATATAAAATTCAAACGTCATGATTAAATAGCACTGTATATTGCTCTTGTTATCTTATATATTTCTAAATGTTCATAATTTCTAGTTTTAAATTTAATTTCTTAACATTTTGCATACGTGCAATATATAAACTTTCTTTGAAGCATTCACATATTTTGTGTACTTTAAAAACTATTTTGTCTTTTTCTTAAATATTTATTTTGTTTTTATACATATACATAAGTATAGACAAATTCTCTCTCTCTCTCTCTCTCTCTCTCTCTCTCTCTCTCTCTCTCTCTCTCTCTCTCTCTCTCTCTGTGGTATGTACTCAGCACTTTATTTGACTTCCACAAACAAAACACAAAACTATTTGTATTGATGTTTAAAAGTAAGCTTTTTTGTTTGCACTCATTACCTTTAACGATTTCAATAGTCCCACTGTAATTTATCTTTATAGATAAAGATGAATTTAGATTGGAATATTTTTCTTTGCAATAACTATCTCCATTTCACACATTCTATAGACACATTTATCTATCCGAAGCGCTCTTTTATACATCTGCAGTGTATTCCTGTTTAAGAAACAATATCTTATGTGAAGTTTTGACGTTTTGTTTTTGTATTTATCAATACCCTAAGCCATCAGTTTTTTAGTTTGAATAAACATGTCTGTTGTGAATTTAGTTTATTATCCCTTTTTTTTTTAATTCTTGGAGGCACTGAGAATAGACGCTGCCGATAAAGATGAAAGACTAAGACAGAAGTTCCCCAAATGAGTGGGAAAAAGGGTGCGCTAATATATATATATATATATATATATATATATATATATATATATATATATATATATATATATATATATATATATATATATATATATATGTATGTATGTATGTACTGTATGTATATATATATAGTCTTGAAAAATTTGTGCAGTATTCAAAATCGTCTTGACTGTTTGGCCCCCTCCAGTTAAAAATCCTGACTACGCCACAGAGCAAGACATCTTATTTCCTTTTTTTCGAACACACACACACACACACACACACACACACATATATATATATATATATATATATATATATATATATATATAGAGAGAGAGAGAGAGAGAGAGAGAGAGAGAGAGAGAGAGAGAGAGAGAGAGAGTTTAGTGGCTAACATTCACCTTTCTACCGAAGTAAAAAAAGCTGTATGATTAAGTTTCCTTAAAATCCGTTGTGACTCTGGTCTCGTAAATCGTGTGTAAGGGTTATGGTTTTTGGTAACTGCTGTTGGTTGCAGGTAAGTGGAGCAAGAACGTGGGACTAACAACTTCATCTTAATAAATATATATATATATATATATATATATATATATATATATATATATATATATATATATATATATATATATATATATATATATATATATATATATATGTAATGATTTTAAGACTCTTCGTTAATAGAGGAATGCTGCAGAGGAATTAAAAAACATTGGTAACTGCCACATTCATAATTCAACTGTTATTCTCTGGTGACCCCTTGTGCAAAAACCTTACAGAATATCATCTGCAGAGAAGAGTCATCAACACCATAAGGGAACAGGCTAACCCACACTTCGCTATTCACTTCTGTCTTGCACACATTTCTGGGTTCCCAAACATTTATGAGTTTTCCTGACCTCCCTCCATACACATCTGAATTATACACTCTTTCCCCTAACTGTCATTGCTCATTCTTTTCACATGGCCAAACCTTCTCAAAACTTTTTTTTTTTTTAATTCCACGGAATTGCACATTTCAGCTGCTTTTACGCTAAAAATTCTATGCGAACAGTTCAGCTCAGCAGTGCCAGACTTTCTTCTTTCATTTTTATCCAGAATCCACACTTCATTTCCAGTAATTGCATGTTGGCTCACCAAAAACTAAGTAAACAGATGAATAAAAAAGAGATAAATAGATAAACGAAACAAATAAATAGAAAAATAAATAAAAATATGGGTTAAAAACGCCAAGTCCACAAGTTTCATCATTAAACAAGCAATAGAAAATGAACTGACAAGTTGATTACCACTGATGTCACTCCACCTAAGGGAATGAAGCACAACTATGATTGCGAGTTAATTGTGAATATACAATATGATTCCACGAGTGGTGTTAGACTATGATATTCTATCGCTGTAAGGTTTCTTTCTTCTGTTCTAAAGCATATGTTGCCATATTTGAAATCAACCACCTAACAACTGCTTGAAAATCGACAGTAAGTCAAATTTTACATCTAGTAAGGAAATATGGACCTCAAGAAGTGTTTCACAGTACAGCAAGTGATATGGAGTAGCACCAAAACAAAATAATCTTACCTTTAGCTTGAATGCATCAACTAATATTTAATAATATTTCAAAAACAATCAAGAGAGATAACAAGGCTCTGACAAACCTTAATGGTTTTTTATTTCAGAGAATAAATGCAATTTGAAATACCTGAGGTCGTTGCAGAGCAATTAATTCTCATTAATATCGGAGGTGGCTGGGAGTTCTCAATTAACAAAATACACAGAGGCACTTGGCTTATAAAAGTCTATTGGGATATATCACCTGGCATGGCTGTAACTATTGTCCAGTTTTCATATATTTTTTTATTTATGTTTTTGAGCTGACGGTATATATCAACAGCTGATATCCCAAATTATGGTTAGTGCCGAGCAAGAACTTCCTCCAGTCACAGTTAGCTTCAATATGAGCTATGGATCTGTCATAGAAGAATAAAAAACATCAATGAAGCCAGAATCAGAAAACTTTAATCATAACTGGGTACTTCTTGTACCTTTGTAATAATGGACTTTCCCATATCATTATTTAAATTGCTTTTGATCCGTACTTTCAACATTGACTGTTCCAATATCCCTCTTTCTAGCCTTGAACTTACGGAAAACTTCTTAAACATAACCTTTGCTATAAATAGGTCGGTCATACATCAGCATAAGAATAATATCATATTTCCTCTTTTTTTTATGAAATGTCTCTCATGGCATACAATTGGGTATTTTATTTACAACTGAAAGAAATGGATAAACCTAAAGTAAATAAAAAAAAAACAAGAACAATTACTGTGAGATTAAAAGAGAATAATTACTCTGATGTCTGTCTACACTACCAAAGGGTAAAATCTTTGATCAAATAAGTGAAAGTGAAGAGTATCCATCCAAATTATTTGCGATATATCGATAAAAGACTGAACTGTGAGGCTGGAGGTTTTCCGTGCAAATATCCACACCCACTACACAAACCTCCACAAACAAAACCTAAGATGTACAATGTAGGCACAGCAACTACCGACACTTGGCCCCATTCCAAATTAAGTACGGCGGATATAATATCAAAATAAAAAAAATAAAAAAATGGACATACTGGAGAGGATAATAATGACTGCAATAGCCAATGAACTATCATCACATTTGACCTCACAAATCAAATATGTATTTCATTTTCACCACATTACGGCTTCGGGAAGACTAAAGTATTTGGGCAAGCCCTGATACGCCAGTGGTGTCCAAATCTGCTTAGCGTTGTAGAGAGATTTTGAATAGCCCTTTTTCCCATGTACATTTTTGTAATCAAACATTTCGCCTCTGAAGAGAAACTAACAGAGTTTTTACAGTTTGGTAAGGCAATATAAAAAAAAAAACCATTTTCTGTAACACTGAGTGAATATTTAAAGCAGAGAGCGGGGCGGCAAGTATCAGGTTTATTTACAATTAACTTCGTGGAAAGAATTAAAGAGAGGAATTAAGAAATTCAACGGGTGAATTTATTTTTCACTTGGGGTTTAAATCCCTGAATCCGTTTTTACATTATTTTGAACCCACTTGTTTCTATGTTTTTTTTCCCTCTATCTGTACTGTATTGTTACTCTTGTTTTCAATAGGATTGACTGTTCCTCATTGGACCGATGGGTATCGTTCTCGGCTAGCACTCTGCCGGGCCCGCGTTCGATTCTCCGACCGCCCAATGAAGAATTAGAGGAATTTATTTCTGGTGATAGAAGTTCATTTCTCGTTATAATGTGGTTTGGATTCCACAATAAGCTGTAGGTCCCGTTGCTAGATAACCAATTGGTTCTTAGCCACGTAAAATAAGTTAGTGTAATCCTTCGGGCCAGCCCTAGGAGAGCTGCTAATCAGCTCAGTGGTCTGGTTAAACTAAGGTATACTTAACTTAATATGACTGACTTTGTTTGATTGTTTCTTAATTTCAAAATAATTCTATCAATCTGTTCATTGAGAAACTTTTGGGTATCTGCCAAACTATTTCAAATAATTTTTCATAGGTCTGTTTTTATTTTAGATAAAAGTAAAGCTACTAGATCTGGATTAAGAACAGGTTTCTGAAGTAACATTAAAATTAAGCATAGATAATCGTGGCATTTTTTTTTTCATGTAGGATATAATGCCTAAGGATACATATTTCATCTAATTCGTGAGATGAAACACCCAAAAAACGTACGATATACTGAAGTTTTTGGAGGGACTCTTCATATTTGTGTATGACAATGAAGTTATTGTGTGAGATCCCACTTACGTATGATATCTATATATATAATTTTCTTGCATACACACACTCACATAAACACATTCACGCACACGTAAACACACACATAGTATAGTTCAATCCCACCTTGCCGCCCACCAGTTCATCCAGAGTGAATGGTTATCTTTTTTAGGTGATGTCAATAAAAAGGGCATGGGATTAACAAAGTAATCCCTTGCAAACTATATGTGTCTGTGTGTGATGTCTTCATCTGTTTTTTTTTTTTTTTTTTTTTTTTTTCAATTACTCATGGCCGTTTCTAGGGTTTAGAATAAGTCCAGTGAAAGATGAAATAGAAAAACTTTGAATCCTTATCCGAACAACCTGATGCACGAGATTTGTATTGAATGTTATGTTGTGAACAAGGTAGCAACAACACCTCTTGGTAACTGATGTAGAATCACCGAGTTTTCAAATGAAATCCCATAGCAGGGAGACTTTTTTTTATCATCTGTCTTTACTGTCATTACTTGCATGACTTTCATTCAAGAGGACTTAGGAATACAAGTCACAATATGGAATTAAAATATTCTGCAAGAGTTAATCAACTTTCACTCTCCTATAGTCTTCTCAAATTAATTTTACGAAGTTTGTCTCCTCTCATCAAACAGGATCTCACATGATTCTCTAATTGCATCGTATTTACAAAAAAAAAAAAAAAAAAAAAAACACCATACTCTAGCGGCTGAGGTAAGCCTTGTACTTCAACGTTTAAGACTTCCAGGAAAAAACAATTAATATTAGCTTCGTTAATGAAATGTTGCTTCATTATCTTTCACAAAGCACTGATGGGTTACATGAGAGAGAGAGAGAGAGAGAGAGAATTCTAGCATTCGTCGGGGATAACGTCTGATCACTTACTATGTATGCCACCTCTTGAAACTTTCTTTTAAAATTCCGGAGCCACACTTGGGCGTTATTATCTTTTTCTTCTTGATGGGGACCTGTTATTTTTTCTCAAAGGCCGAGAGTCATCCCGAGGGAAAACTCCATGATTAAATAGAGTCCCCGAGAAAAAGTTTCGTTCCAGATGAAACCTCCTTATCTCCGCTGAAGGAAGGAGGTCTCTTTTGAAGAAAAATAATTCAGGGTAAGATTTCATTACTTGGTATTAAAGATAAACTTCTGCAAAGTGTTTAATCAGCTTAGAAGACAAACTAGTTTAAGAATGTATAACGAATGCTCACGCTATGAATTAATTTCAAGGCCATGTATGTGTTTATTCATATCCCAAGCAAACATCTGTGTGATCAGAGGAACTTAATGATAGAAGGTTGTAAAATGACAAAAGGATTCTATCGATTAATAAATAAATATTTTAATTCTTCGTTTTTGTATCATGCAACAACTAAAAAATACAGATAGACAAAATTACACATATAACACACATACACACACACATATGTTGACATTTCCTATAGAATAAATAGTATATAGTTATGGAGCATTGATGTGTATGTCATATGATCCTTAATGGAATGTGCGACGGTGTTAGCATGTTTAAGAAATCTAGGGGTGAGGTGAACACTTGTGTCAGCGTATACCAGACTGTTTACAAACTGTAGTTCTTGCGATGGAAATCTAGGTGCCTCACGTAGGGCCGAGTGTTGACCCTGTTGACCTGTATCGTGTAACGGGATCTCCACATCACGAGGGAGTGGCGGGAGAATGATCTAAAATTATGAGTGTGTGCGTAAGTCCGCTTGAAAGGGGTAATTGAGGGTTAATATATTGGAATCTCGAGTACAGACGAGTGATTCGGGCAGGAACTTGAATTGGTGAACGTTCTGCCTGGTGAGGGCGCTAGACTTTTGCCAGTAAAGGTGAGAAGTGATCTTTTCATTTTGAAATACCCGATTGGACATTGAGTTAATGATGTACTTTGTTGATTTCATTGACATTTTATTATTGAATAGTTTTCCCTCTTTGTTGTCTTGCATATTTACCATGTGTTGGGAGATTTTGTTAACATGGGAATTCTCCCATTTATGCTTTTATATGTCTTTGTGCTTTATTTTAAAGGTATCCTTTTGTTTCAGATGGATTTGTTAGTGGTCATGTGTTAAGTGAATTTCTGACATATAACTATGACTTCGGTCATGGCAAACTTTGACATTATTTTTTGGGATTATGTAAATGATTGGTGTCAAAATGTATTTACCAGTCTGAGAGTTTTGATTTTTTATTTGCTTTTTTCTTTGAACTACTCTTCTTTAATTTTGCTTTTTGTTTTGTCATGTTAAGTTTGGGAATAATCACTTTATTTTGGTAGAAAATGAGTTTCGCCTAGCCTTGGTTTAATTTGAGCTATGACATGACAGAGAGGGGCAGAAGATGAAAACTGACATTCTTAGGTTGACTTCGATGAGCAGGGATGACAGTGTTGACTTTAAACGTAGGTTGTTTATTGCGCTTTGAGATTTAGGATTTTGGTTATGGAAGAAGTCGAGAGAAGGATAAAACACACACACACACACAACACACACATATATGTACAGTATGTGTGTGTATATATATATATATATATATATATATATATATATATATATATATATATATATATATATATATATATATATATATATATATATATATATATATATATATATATATATATATATATATATATATAGTCAGTCACGATGTGTTCCAAGTACCTGGTTATTACACAACTAATCACAGAATTCAAAAATTTACCTCACTTCAGCCAGATACCTGAACTCTAATAATAATGATTACAACTGAGTACTCTAAAGGTAACAGTGACCCCTTAAAAAGCTCATTAATCACATGAAAAATCAAACTAAGTTTATCAAAACAAGTGTGAGGTATCAACAATTAAACAAGAAATATACTACAGTAAAAGGGCATCAAACAACTTTAACTGTTTCCCTGGTCTTAATTCACTTCAGAAAAATTGAGGGAACAAAACATGTTTATCACTTTGCCTTATGCACACAATTAATCCTATTCACTGGAGGTCAATAAATGAAACTCTGTTTTTTAAAAATTTTAAACACAAAAATTCATTTTTAAATTCAAAATTTATAATTGGAATTCACAATCTGAAAAATTTACTAATACTTGAGAACAACATAAGAGCCTCGGTGGCTCAGTCGGTTACAGCAGCAGCTTCGGACTTCGTAGAGGTCTGTGGTGCGGGTTCAAATCCGCAGCCGACTGATCAGAGAGGCAGACACTTTGCTATCCGTGTAGACATCCCGGGATTATATATGTAATCAACGGATAGGTTTGCTTAAAAGCAAATGGATGTTACCGACTAAATACACACACAAAACAAAGCCACTACAACACCTTCTAAAAACATAACAAACATCTCACACGTCTCGAACTCTCGCCATACCCGCGCAATAACTTCTCGCTGCTGGGAAGAAAGGGTGTTGGGTCGGGTATGATACATGAAACATACGCTACCGGGGTCTAAGCGATGTCAGGCAGGGCAGCCGATCGAGACCACAGGTCTACCCCAAAGCCAAATCAAAGTCCTTCAAAAGAAGGCATCGTGCTTACCCCATACAAAAATGGGAAAAAAGCACGTTAAAAGAAGAAGAAGAAGAAGACTTGAGAACAACATAAAATTTAATTAATTCTTGAGTTAAATTATTAAACAAAACTAATTCACAAAAGTTTACTTTATCAAGAAATTAAGTTAAGCAAAATTTAAACTATTAATAATTACACAAAATTTAAAAAGAAAATCTTAGTAAATGAAAATTAAATCAAGTATGCAATGTTAGAGTATTAAAGAAATATTTAAAATGCTAAGTAAATAAATGTTAAATCATCAGTACATAAAATGTGAAAAAGAGATTGCAAACACAAGAACACACAAAAATACACGAAAAATTTACCAACATTAATTTCACCAAGGCAAAATTTCTCTAATATACCTTATTATACCATGGTAATAATAAGTAAAATTCACTTTACCTTACAGAAGCTTGTGAAAATTTCACAAAATTGCAGCTGCTTAAGATTCACAAAAAAACACTTTTTTGTATGGCGCCATTACCAAATATATACACTTTTCCTACATTCAGGTCTCAAAAGCTGAGTTTAACATCAATGACCACAAATATTTAACATTAAAATTTCTCTCTTTTAGAGAGAGAGAGAGAGAGAGAGAGAGAGAGAGAGAGAGAGAGAGAGAGAGAGAGAGAGAGAGAGAGAGAGCAAACAATAACGGTCTCTGAAATCAGAATGAACGAACTTTAGGATTCCAGCAGGAAATGAAACACTCAGATGATGTCATTAAGGCATTTTGGGCTCATTTAATGAGATACAAGAGAAAATCCTAGAAGAGCAAAATGTTTTGAACGCAGTCAGAAAAATACATGATCAGAGCAATGCAATCTTAAACATGACACACTTGCCATGTGCTTCAGTGCAACACTTGTTCATATTTCTCAAAAGGTACATGTCTTTACCAGAAAATCGTATGGAACACATGTAAACATTGCAGAATCATTAGTCTTCTTCTTGTATGAGACAAAGCTTTTACAGAAATCTTAACATGATCAAAACAGACTGCAACTGGCTAATTATGACTGGCATGTTTTAAAAACAAAACGAAAAACCCGAGTTGGTTTCCAGAACGGAGCAACTATTGTATCTCTCGTCTGTCAACACAACTGAAGTGAAACAAACCCTTTGCTATGACACACACATGTTGCTCATATACTTCGTTACTATTAAAAATGTATTATTAATTCTAAATTACGCTGTTAAGTTATCTAAATCACTAACTCTTTTGAGATCTGACATTACACTACATACAATATTTCAACAATTATTATTATTACACATAACACATGATAAGTAGAAGAGTAAATATTACAAAGCAACCTCATGAAATTCCCTCCCACAGGAAGATTAGTTATCCTTGGTTTGAATCCAACAATTCACAATGGGATAGATAATCTGCTATGGCATTATCTTTTCCCGAAATGTGTTTAACTTGCAGGCATAAAGACCACTTGGTTAGTCTCTGATTGTTATTTTTCATCTTATTGATGAACGAGATAGGGTTGTGGTCGGACAATACTAAAATTTCTTCATTCCTAGGTCAGTTCACATCCACTTCAAACTTTTTCAATGCTGTGATTAATGCTAACGTTTCTTTTTTCTATGGTGCAATACATTTTATGATGTTTTCTCAACTCTGAAGACATGAAACACACTGGATGTAGAATACTGCTGTCATCTTCTTGTAGTAGAACAGCTCCAGTTCCACAGTCGGATGCATCAACTTGTATCACAAACTTCTTATTGAAGTCTGGAGCCTGAAGCACAGGTCTTGAAATTAAAATGGCTTGAACCTTCTCAAATGATTCTTGACATTCTCGAGTCCAAACACACTTTGTCTTCAGACTGGTTAAGTCAGTTAAGGGAGCTACTATGGCTGAGAAATTTGGACAGAATCAACGATAAAATCCAGCCATGCCCAAAAATCTTTGTAGCTGTTTCCTCGTAGCATGGTAGGGTAGCCTTATGGATACCTTCTACATTAGTGTCAACAGGAGCAAGAAGGCCTTTTCCAACTTCAAATCCCAAATACTGAACAATTGCCTTTCCAAACTCACTTTTTGTAAGTTGATTGTTAGTCCTTCTTCCGTAGTTTCTTGAACACTTTCCTTAAAATCTTCAGATGTTCTTCCCATGTATTAGTATAAATCACAGTCATCAAGGTATACACCCACTCCTTCTATGGATCCTAGCAGTTGATCCATCACTCGTTGGAATGCTGCAGGTGCATTCATCAGACCAAATGGCAAAACAGTGTATTGATGCAATCCAAATGGAGTAATGAAAGCTGACAGCAACTTAGCATTCTCATCCATGGGAATTTGATAATATCCTTTCAACAAATCTATCTTGGAGACAAATTTGGCTTGCCCACTATTATCAAGTAATTGATCTATAAGAGGCAACGGATAATTGTCAGCCACACTGATGGAATTCAGTTTCTTATAATCAGTACACATCCTAGATGAGCCATCTGGTTTCTTCACTAACACATATGGAGAGCTGAAATGACTTGAACTAGGTTCCGCTAATCCATGCTGCAACAAATATTCCACTTCTTCCTTCAAAACATCTCGATGAAAAGGTGATAAGTGATATACTCTCTGTTTAAAAGGTTTTCCATCTTCTCTGATCTTTATCTCATGCTTTGTCAAATCAGTACGCCTAGGTACATCTGCAAAAATTTCTGGGGAACTTCGAATCACCTCTTAATTCACTTCTTTGCTCAACACTCAGATGTTTTATTTTATCTTCCAAATTTTCCAGTATTGAAGAATTGTTCATTTTGCTTTCAGTTCCCTATTCATAGTCATCATCGTCCTATGTAGATGAAGTTGTCTGTGTTATTGGCACTGTTTCAGTTTTAGTCTCTGAGATGTAAGATTTCAAAATATTCACATGTATCTTCCTCTGTCGTTTCCTTCTTCCTGGTGTTTCAATCACATAAGTTCGAGCACTTAACTTCTCTATTATCCTATAAGACCTTGAGACTTATAGGTGAGGAGAAATCTTTTCACTGATAAGGACACTAGAACTTGTTGTCCTATGCTAAAACTTCTTAGTCTTAGCATCATATCTCCTTTTCATTTTCTCTTGACTTTTTTCAAATTTTCTAAAGAGAATTTTCTAATTTCTCTTAGCCTTTTCCTCAAATTCTTCACATATTCCCATTGGATTTCCTCTGGATTTTTTACAAATCTCTGCAAGAATCTTCAATGGACCTCTCAAGTCTCGACCAAAAATCATTTCATTTGGTGAACATCCCATACTTTCTTGATAAGCATTCCTAACTTCAAACAACATCAAGGGTAAACCAGCAGCCCATTCTCTTCCTGACTCATAACAATACTTAGTTAACGTACTTTTCTTCGTCTAGTGGAACCTTTCCAAGGCTCCATGAGTCTCTGGGTGATAAGCAGTTGATAACTGTTGTTTTACTCCTAACAAGTTCATCACATCCTGGAACAATTTGAAGTAAAGTTCGTTCCTCTGTCACTTTGCACAATTTCTGATATTCCAGACTTGGAGAAAATCTCCACCAACTTCTCAGCAATTACCTTTGCACTTATACTTCTTACGGGAATCGCCTCAGGATACCTTGTCACAGGACACATTAAAGTTTACAGATATTCACTTCCTTTCTTTGTTTTCGGAAGCAGCCCAACCACATCTATAATCACCTTGTTAAAGGGTTCTCCTATAACTTCTATGGGTTGTAGGGGGGCTTTCTGAATGGTTTCATTCGGTTTTCCAGCTATCTGGCATGTGTGACACTCTGCAAAACCTGCTAACATCCTTGTGAAGTCCAGGCCAGAAAAAAATACTTCATAATCTTCTCAATAGTCTTCCTGATTCCCATATGTCCAGACTCTTGCGCTACTGCTACCACTTGCTTCCTCAAAGGATATGGAATCAGAATTTGATGATATTCGCCCCATTCAGCATTTCCTGGTATATCTGCAGGTCGATGCTTCCTCATTAGCAATCCCTCCTTTAGATAATAACAGGTATGAGTTTGTTGCATCTCTTCTTGACCAACAACTCTGAAGAACAAATCAGCTAACGTTCTATCGTTCTTCTGCAGTTCCATTAGCTTTTCCCTAGTCGCTTGACCAACTTCAAGGGCTGAACTCTCAATATCTGCTAACTCTGCTATTGTAGTAGGAACACTCTGATTACTCTGAGTCTCTTCAGTAACAACAGGATCCTCTTCTTCTTGGGAAATCTCTTCATTACTAGCACTAGGGGAAACTTCACTTTCCTGGAACAGCTCTTCTAAGCTCAAAGGTCCTTCGCTTGATCCTTCTGGTGAGGGTAAATCCTCAGTTTCTTCACTTGCAGACGTAATTCTCTTCATACTCCTGGTAGTTACAAAACTTGGAAACAGGTGGGGGTTTTTCTTCTTTAAATCTACCATAGGACTAATCCTCAATGGTTTGTTTGTCACTATAGGACAAGGAACAAATGGTTCACCACCAAATTCATTACCCAGTAAAACATGCACACTGTCAACAGCTAGTGAGTCTTTTACAGCAAAATCAACATTCCCCGCTACCAATTCACCTCTTATACCCTTCAAAATAAGTGAATCTCCGGTGAGATTCTTCTCCAACTGTGGGTGAGCACCACGAACTACCACACTATGGTTACTCCCTGTATCACGTAATACCTTGACTGGTACCTGCACACTCCCTCCTTGAGTTGTCAGCGTACCTTCATATACATATGGCTTAAAAGCCTCCAAGCTGCTCAGCCACTCACTGCTTGAGGTTACATTTCCACTTGTTATTAAACGCTCAGCTTGTTTAGTCTGTCTTCCCAACTGTCTCAGCCTTCCCCACATTGCTCTCCATAGTTTGTTTCACCTGGTTACCTTTAACCACTTGACTGACTGGTTTGGTCTGCTGTTGTCTGATAACGATTTCAACTGTAGTGTCCTGCTCTTCCACACTTGAGGCAGGCATCATTAGTCTTCTGTATTTGTCTTAAGAAACTGGATGATGAAGATTTAACATTCGATTGCTGAGGGGTATTACCTGGCTTTGCACTGGCATTGCCACTAGAAGGATTCCCAGTAACAATGTTTCTGAAATTTGGATGAGACCTAAAACCTGTGCGTTGTTGGTTCTGGTACTTGACATTCTTGACATTATTCCTTTTGCTACTTATAATATTAAATAATCTTCACTCAGTGTAGCAGCTTTATCACGTTTCTTAACCTTTCTCTCTCTCTTTAGTAAGTTTTACGTTAAAATTTCTCTCTTTTGAAGAGAGAGAGAGAGAGAGAGAGAGAGAGAGAGAGAGAGAGAGAGAGGGAGAGAGAGAGGGAGAGAGAGAGGGAACCAACACTAATGGTCTCTGAAATCAGAATGAATAAACTTTAGGATTCCAGTAGGAAATGAAACAATCAGATGACATCATTAAGGCATTTTGGGAATGAGATACAAGAGAAAATTCTAGAAGAGCAAAACGTTTTGAAAGCAATCCTGACAATACATGATCAGAGCAATGCAATCTTAAACATGACACAATCGCCATGTGCTTCAGTGCAACACTTATTCATATTTCTCAAAAGGTACAGATCTTTACCAGAAAATCGTATGGAACACATGTAACATTGTGAAAGCATTAGTCTTCTTCTCATATGAGACAAAGCTTTTACAGAAATCTTAACGCAATCAAAACAGACTGCAACTGGCTAATAATGACTGGCATGTTTTAAAAACAAAATGAAAAAACCAAGTTGGTTTCCAGAACTGAGCAGCTATTGTATCTCTCGCCTGTCAACATATTATCTTAACTGATGACAACTGAAGCGAAACAAACCCTTTGCTGTGACACACGTGTTGCTCATATACTACGTTACAATTAAAAATGTATTATTAATTCTAAATTACACTGTTAAGTTATCTAAGCCGCTAACTCTTTTGAGATCTGACATTACACTACATACGATATTTTTAGGAAGAGTGACCTTGAAACACTTAAAGCCCTAGCCAAACGAGGCGATTTGATTATTACTAGGCCTGATGAGAGGAGGGGAACTGTAATCCTAGACAAGTCCAAATACGTTAGCAAAATGAATGTGATTTTTAATGACAGCATTAAATTTCAAGAAATAGGATTGACAAATTACCATGCAATTTTTAAAGTAGAAGACAAAATCAATAGGTTTCTGTGAACACTAAAAAAAAATGAGAAAATCATAGATGAGAAGGTATACCAAGATCTCTGTTCTACTGGCTCCTCTTTCGGCATTCTGTATCGCCTTCCCAAAATTCACAAAACCAATGTTCCTCTTCACCCTATCCTTGCTTTGTACAATGCCCCAAACTACAAGCTAGCGAAATTCCTTGTACCCCTGTTGGAACCCTTGACCACTAACCAATGTACCTTAAAAAATTCGGAACAATTCAAAGACCGTATCTTACATCAAGACTCAGATTTATTTATGACGAGTCTCAACGTAGTCACTATTTACAAATGTTCCCATTGGAGAAACTATTACTACTATTCTTGAAACGCTCTTTCCTAATCCTGATTCTGATTCTGTTTACTGTAATTTTAATCGCCCTTTTTTAAATCACTCTCAGAACTAGCAGTGCTGGCATGGCCTTTGTATTTAATGGAAAACTGTTTAACAAGTAGAAGGCATGGCCATGGGAAGTCCACTAGGACCAACCTTTGCAAACATTTTTATGTGCTCCCTGGAGGAGCACATCCTTGAAGAATGCCCCTTGGCCTATCGCCCTCCTTTTTATTCTCGATACGTAGATGATACGTTTGCTTTTTTTTAAACATAAAACTGATTCCGACTGATTTCTTGATTTTGCCAATGCCTGTCACAGCAGCATCATTTTTACCTTGGAGAAGGAACAGGATTCTAAACTGGCCTTTTTAGATATTTTGATTTAAAAAAAAAAAAGACCGTTTCAATACTAATATTTTTAGAAAAAGAACGTTTACTGGTCTTGGGTCAAACTTTTATAGCTTCTGCCTATCTAATTTCAAACTTAATTCTGTCCACACTCATACACCGTGCTTTAACTCTCACTTCTAGTTGGGCCCTTTTTCATGAAGAAATCCTTTTCCTGCAACAGTACTTTAATAATAATTGCTTTCCAAACAAAACTTTCTATAGAATTCTTCCTAGACTACTGAGCAAATCATTCAACCCTACAGTAAACTTTAATGTCACTAAACTCCCTATATATTCTGTTTTCCCATTTTTGCATGATGATAGCTTTAGAAGGGATTTCATTAGGATCGTTCAGAAGTACTTTGGGGCCATTGACATCAAACTCATCCCAAAAAACCCAAAGACAATCGGCTCGCTCTTCAGGTTTAAAGATCGGCTCTGCCTTTTAATGTCGTCTGGTGTTGTTTATGAATATACTTGTCCCAGATGTAGTCTGGAAACATATGTCGGATCTACCAGGCGGTTTCTCAGGGTCAGAGCCGACTCCCAAAGGGGGTGAGTTATAGAATTGGATGCCGACTGCCCAATCCAGAGCTATCCTGTATAAGAAATCATGCCACCAAGTGCAAAACGCATAAAAATTACGATGATTTTAAAGTTACTGGCCAAGCACAGAACCAACAAAAACTTCAGACATTGTGTCTTTAAATATTAAACTAGGGGTTCCCTTATTAAACACTCAAACTGCCTCTATTCCATTGCTTTTGTCATAGCTCATTACTATTTGTGCCTCTGATCTATTTTGTTTTGTTTTCTCTATTTATTTTTCTTTTACTTTTAGTGTGGTTCTGTCGTTTGCGTTGTAAGGTTAGCGTCTTCTGCTTTTTGTATGAGTATATTACTGTCTTAGTTTGTTTCTCCACTCTTTGAAAATTTTCTTAATTATAAATTTTTTCATTTTTTTTTTGTAATTTATTTGGAATGTTTTGTGATTTTGCTATTTTTAATGTGCTCTTGTGTAACCATATGTGACTGTATGTAAAGTGATTTCTTGCTTTGTATGTACGTATTTAAGTGTGCTCTAGTGTGTGTAATTTTGAACAGCCTTTATAGATTTTTAATGACTAATGTTGTAACGTAATGCGGTTTTAGCCGTTCAGTACTTTTATTAATCTATTTGATTTTCCATAGCATTCCCTGATGATGTGATTATGAATCACGAAAGGTAGGAAGCAAATTGGAAGTGTGAATCTCCAGAGTATTCCTGCCCTTGGCTACAATTTATGTATGTGCACCGCATCTGCTAGATTTGTGTGACACACACACACACACACACACACACACACATATATATATATATATATATATATATATATATATATATATATATATATATATACATACTGTATATATATATATATATATATATATATATATATATATATATATATATACATATATATATATATATATATATATATATATATATATATATATATATATATATATATATATATATATACATATATATACACACATAAATATATATATATATATATATATATATATATATATATATATATATATATATATATATATATATAAATCAGGTTGATAAACGTTTATTAGCAAATGGTGCTAAATGAGGATTTTTTTTGATAACTAGTAACAATGATGTGTCGTTGAAATAACTTCCACATATCTAGTTATTTCAACGACACAGCATTGTTACTAGTTATCCAAAAAAACCCTCATTTTAGTGCCATTTGCTAATAAACATTTATCAACTTGATTTAACAACCCAAATATCATTAATACCACATTAGTAAAGGCCAGCACAAATTCCTTTGAAAAAAAAAGGAAATAGCCATACCTTGTCTCTTTTTGTGTGGCTCTTAAATACGTATCTAATTTTTGTGTTTTCTCAAGTGAGGCAATATCTGCGGATTAGCCGTGGCGTTTTCGATTCTTCTCAATGGGGAGGGACCGGCTTCCAAAATGATGAGAAATTGACAGTCAATCCTCCTCGGGAGCCTCTGGGTCTCAAGGCATCGCCAGCCTTAGTCTTAGCCGTCAGGAAAGGTTATCTGTCTTCGTTCCATAAGAGATTGTTTGCTGTGCATGAATCTCTTTTGGAAGGAAGACAGATAGCCAAAACAAGAGATTGTTTGCTGTGCATGAATCTCTTTTGGAAGGAAGACAGATAACCAAAACAAGAGATTGTTTGCTGTGCATGAATCTCTTTTGGAAGGAAGACAGATAACCAAAACAAGAGATTGTTTGCTGTGCATGAATCTCTTTTGGAAGGAAGACAGATAACCAAAACAAGAGATTGTTTGCTGTGCATGAATCTCTTTTGGAAGGAAGACAGATAACCAAAACAAGAGATTGTTTGCTGTGCATGAATCTCTTTTGGAAGGAAGACAGATAACCAAAACAAGAGATAGTTTGCTGTGCATGAATCTCTTTTGGAAGGAAGACAGATAACCAAAACAAGAGATTGTTTGCTGTGCATGAATCTCTTTTGGAAGGAAGACAGATAACCAAAACAAGAGATTGTTTGCTGTGCATGAAGTTCTTCATTGGACGGGTAGGTAGAGCTCTCGGTGAGCACGCTGTTGGCCCCGTGTTCGACTCTGCGATCGGCCAGTAAAGAATTAAGAGGTATTTATTTCTGGTGATAGAAATTAATTTCTTGTCATAATGTGGTTCGGTTTTCATAATAGGTAACCGGTTGGTTCTTAGCCACGTACAATAAATCTAATCCTTCAGGCCAGCCCTAGCAGAGCTGTTAATCAGCTCAGTGGTCTGGTTAAACTAAGGTATACTTAACTTTTTGCTGTGCATGATCATATTTCATTGTATCTGAAAGTGACCCAACAATTTACGTAAGACTGGAATGATGCCTAAGAGTAGAATATTTAATTACTGTCTTGGACGGAAAAACGAAATCTGAAATTTGTAGGTACACCATATGAAAGGTTCCCCCATCAAGATGTTTTTGCAAAGCTATTCGTTTTCTGATAATATACAATAATTATTGATTAACTGTATCATGAATGTATACAGTTTCAAATTCCCCCCCCCCCCACCTTCTCTCTCTCTCTCTCTCTCTCTCTCTCTCTCTCTCTCTCTCTCTCTCTCTCTCTCTCTCTCTCTCTGTCCCCTGCCAAAATTGATCCCATAATTCAGTATATAAGAAAAGAACTCCTGCAAGTTATATATATATATATATATATATATATATATATATATATATATATATATATATATATATATATATATATATATATATATATATTATATATATATATACATACATACATATATATATATATATATATAAATATATATATATATATATATATATATATATATATATATATATATATATATATATATATATATATATATATATATATATATATGTATATATATATATTTTATATTTCTCGCAGTACCAACCTTTTTTCATGATATCGCGATTAATTCATACATCGCTATATGCCTTGCTGTAAGTATGAATGCACATTGTCAACTGTTAGTGTGTTTTAATGTCAAGACATAACAGACACTAAAACTCTGATATATTTGTTTATGATATAAAAAAGTCCTCTGAATCCATTTGACAATCAAATGAGGGAGAACGAAAGGAATATAAATACTAAAACAATTACGGCCTTTTCAAAGCAATGAATGCTTTTAACTCATGCAGATTAGGCCAAAAGATACTTGGGATAAAGGCACAAAATATAGATCGTCTAGAAAATAAATAAAAGAGGGATAAACTGCTGAATGGAGGAAAAATGAATGCATGAGACGGGAATTACCCTATACTGTTTCTCAATCCTGGAAGAAAGTCACTATTTCCGTTGGCTATCGGAGGCCTCCAGCAGTAATGGGTTTGTTGGCCAAAGCCCATCATCCGGGGACCTCCGCCACTTCCGTAAGTAATTGAATCGTTGATCGCGACGAAAGAGAAATTCCCAGCGACCCCCGACATCTTCATCCACCCTTTTTTAGTTGTATTTTTTTTTTTTTTTTTGCGTTTGGGTTTGTTGTGTAGAGGCTTTTTCTATATCTAGTTTTTTCACATATAATCTTTGATCTTTAGTTTTCTGAGAAGAAAACTATTGTGCCGGCTTTGTCCGTCCGTCTGCACTTTTTTCTGTCCGCACTTTTTCTGTCCGCCTCAGATCTTAAAAACATACCAAATTGCAGCCCTCTAGCCTCAGTAGTTATTTTATTCAACGTTAAAGTTAGCCATAATTGGATGCCTGGCAACGATGTAGGCCATGCCATCACCGGGCCGTGGTTAAAGTTTCATGGGCCGCGGCTCATACAGCATTATACCCAAGCCACCGAGAGATAGATCTATTTTCGGTGGCTTTGATTATACGGTAAACAGAAAACTCGATTTCGCCATAGAAACTTCAGCGCATTTTTTTATCTGTTTACCTTATTGTTTTGTTCTCGTTTAGTCTCTGAACCTCAATGTTATAGCTGTGACTCGTTTTCTTGTTTTAAATAGAGCTTTCGTGAATATCACTTATTCCTCCACTAGATTTGACGCAAAATGCTTGTCACATCTTTCAGTTTCCCCTCATTAATCAAGACGGTTTCTGTAATCTGCTGTTGATACACAAGAGATATAAGATTATTAATGCAATAATGAAATGAAAGTTTAGAACTCATGATATTGTTCCGGTGACCAAAAAGGCAAGACAAACAAACGCAAAATAAAAGGGTTTGACAAAGGTGGATGATTACAAACCGTAAAAAGGAGAGCGGATCGAAAAGAAAACGTATCACATTGTATAGTTTTTGTTACTTAAGATGATATATACTGTATGCGATTCTCCAGATAGTGATCAAAATCTCTTAAATGCTGTTACTATAGCAAAACTGAGTGCACCAAGTAAATTTTTGCTTTATTTATAAATCTCCGAAACTGATACCCAAAAGAGCTAGTGACATCTGCTCTGGATACCTGAACTGAAAATGCCACTATTTAATATTCATGTTCACCGGTTATGTTTAATTTGACATAATCAAGAACATATATATATATATATATATATATATATATATATATATATATATATATATATATATATATATGTATATATATATATATATATATATATATATATATATATATATATATATATATATATATATATATTTATATATTATATATATATGTATATATATATGTATGTATATATATATATATATATATATATATATATATATATATATATATATATATATATATATATATATATATATATATATATATATATATATATATATATATATATCTCACACAGACACACACAACAAGCATCACAGCCCACAACGTGCAATGTTATCGGTAAACGAGAAAGGCCATAACAAACCTATAAATAAATGAAACGAATTCACTTCTTTCTTTTGCCAGTTTGAACGTCCACCAGGGAACCATTTCCAGCTCAATTTTGCTAGAATTTTCTTGTTAGTCTTGTGGAGTAAGGCTCTTTTAGTTACACAAAAAATAAACCATCTAGTATCAGTTTACTGAATATTTTCTGCTTTTCTTTGATCTAAGTTTCGCATTCTTATAGCATATATATATATATATATATATATATATATATATATATATATATATATATATATATATATATATGTGTGTGTGTGTGTGTGTGTGTGTGTGTGTATATATATGTATATATATATATATATATATACATATATATATATATATATATATATATATATATATATATATATATATATATATATATATATATATATTTATATATTTATATATATATATACACACACACCCATATATATATATATACACACACACACACACACACACACACACACACACACACACACATATATATATATATATATATATATATATATATATATATATATATATAAATGAAAATTTTTGTTGAAATAATATCTGTTAACTTTTACTTCGTACGTCCAAAACTTCCAGTGAAACGGATAGTCATAAAGTCGACACTGAAATCCATTGTTTAATATATCGTGGGGTAATTGACTTGAAAGCATGTACGATTGCATCATGAAGCGATATCCTTTAGTGAAGCAAACACTATGGTCATTAATTAAGGATAATTAGGTTTTGCTCATTGATTTTCACAAGCAAAACAACTAATAAACAGGAATCCATCAGTAATGAATAATGAATGGGTCATGATGTCTGTGACTGAAATATTCAGTCCATAATTAATGATCAATTAGCGATAATTGGATAATGAACATGGTTCCGTATCTCGTGCACCAAAAATCGTAGAAGCATGATTGATTTTAACGCTCTTTATGCAGTGCATTTATCACAAAGCTATGATATTTTTACATTTTGAGAACTCGGTTAATCCCCTGACGCATCTATGCACCGACATCTGATTGCAATCATTAAAAATGTCTTTGTGGTTTGTCATTATTTCGAAGTTATTATCACATGAATTGCATTCATTGAAAATGATGAGAACAGTTTGAAAGCTATTGGTCATAATTACAGTAGTTAAATGCAACAAATGCTGCCACTGACGTGGTATAAAAATATGTAAAAATGAGTGCAATTGCTTCGGAAAGATTTGGTATGTCGGAGAGCGTTGCCATGCACTTTACGAATTATCTTTAGTTTATGAGTAGCCTCTCATTGCCTTGTTTGGACAATACGTTATACCTCTGTTACTATATATTATACCTCTGTTACAATACATTATACCTCTGTTACTATACATTATACCTCTGTTACCAATATCATGAACGGTGATGCGCGTCGTTATAAACATGGGGAACGAGAACTTTTTTTTTTCAGCAGATGAAACCTATTCCCTTGGAAAAAGCACACAGGGGCCATTGACTTGACACTGAAGCTTCCAAAGAATGTGCTGGTTTCAACCTCCCACCACAGACCCCTACGCCCCGGCAGTAGCTGATACAGAGCCAATGATTTTTAATCGCCCTTGGGGAGGCGTGAACTCATGAAACGTTTCAACAGTTGATTTTGCGCCACATATCTTCAGCTTTTCAGGAGTCTTGCTATAGTCTGGTCAACAATGACTCACAAAACGAATGCCATATAGGAAAATGAATAAAAATAATATATATATATATATATATATATATATATATATATATATATATATATATATATATATATATATACATAGATACATACACACACACACACACACACATATATATATATATATATATATATATATATATATATATATATATATATATATATATATATATATATATATATATACACATATACATACACATATGCACACATATATATATACATTATACATGTACGTATGTATCTACAGTATGTATATATTCAAAGTACCTCTGTATACCCAACGACCCGCGTGATAGTAGACATCATGGTCGTCATTACCATACTAGGAACATGGTCTGCGAATACTTCCATAACACATTTCACAATCGCCTTAAGGCCTCAGACTACTGCTGAGGGGCTATTACCATATTCTTCCAGACTGTTTAAGCTCTGCTTATTATGACTCTTGTTGGGAACCATGAGGGTCCTGCCCCGCTCGTGTATTTTTGTCCGTTTTCTTTCTTTTTTTTAGGCATTGGTCTATTCATCTCATTCCCTTGGCTTTGGCTAATTATGCAAGTATTTTGGCAAAATAGTCGTCATATTCTATTACGTAGCAGCCTACCGAGTCAATAATTAGAACATTTCTCCTCTGTATTTTTATAGTAAATTTTTTGTATATGTGGCGAAAAGACTGAATCTACCCTGCATTAGTATCATTTTCTTAATATTAACAGAAACAAAAACAACAACAACAAGAACAATTATCCTACTTGTAATAGCTAATTTATAATGATTAAGACTGGCTGAACATGGATAAACATATTCATCAGATCGGTCAGAAAAAAATGAGTTGAGAGCGTTATGGTAATCTGCCTTAATCTGTTCTTAATAAGCATAATATATAATTAATCAAATATCTGAAGAAAATATAAATAAAAAAACTAATTCCTGGACATACAACGATATACAGAAGCAGGTACAACAAAATTAGTGATGTAAAAAGGATGGCAGAAGCGACAACATAAAAATTTCCAGGAAAAACGGACTAACATAATTTGAAAAAAGCAAGACGTGAAGCACAGGTAGTCATATCGAACACCCACGCACACACACGCACGCACACACGCACGCACACACACACACACACACACACACACACATATATATATATATATATATATATATATATATATATATATATATATATATATATATATATATATATATATATATATATATATATAGAGAGAGAGAGAGAGAGAGAGAGAGAGAGAGAGAGAGAGAGAGAGAGAGAGAGAGATATTATGATCTCGGAAATTACGATACACGGGTTTTAAATGTGACAATGAAACGAGGCTATGAACGGAAGAAGCGCCGCGTGAAAGCAGATGTATATAGTGACTGTCTTTTGGGAGGAAGATGGAAACACAAAGAGGCATTCCAGCCAGAATAAATTGAATGGCACTCCTTCCTTCCTTCCAGGGAAGACTTGGCGAAACGGAATTGTCAAACTTTCATGAAATAAATGAGTCTGAAATTGAAAAGGCTGAGCAAAGCGCTCCTTCAGAAATAACTTTTTTCCCGACTGCTGCACTTGGAATCATCTTTCCAAAATTCGCGTTCATTTTAGAGTAAGGGTAATATTTCAATAAATTATAAGAGAAGGTTGAACTGAAAAGGGGATATATATATATATATATATATATATATATATATATATATATATATATATATATATATATATATATATATATATATATATATATATATATATATATATATATATATATATATATATATATATATATATATATATATATATATATATATATAAATAATTTGATGATGTTGCCTTGTAATATGTATATCACTCTATAGTTTTGCTATATTTACTCTTCTATTTATCATGTGTTATGTGTAATAATAATAACTGTTGAAATATCATATGAATTGTGATGTCAGATCTCAAAAGAGTTAGTGATTTAGATAACTTAACAGCGTAATTTAGAATTAATAATACATTTTCAATAGTAATGTAGTATACGAGCAACACGTATGTGTTGTAGCAAATGGTCTGTTTCGCTTCAGGTGTCATCAATTAAGACTTTTACATATTGGTGATTCAACATTTATTTATTTAGCATTTTAAATATTTCTTGATAATTTAACCTTGCATACTTGATTTAATTTTCATTTACTAAGATTTTCTTTTCAAATCTTGAGCAATTCTTGATAGTTTAAATTTTACTTGATTAATTTAATTTCGTGATAAATTAAAATTTTTGTGATTTAGTTTTGTTTACTAATTTAACTCAAGAATTAATTAAATTTTGTGCTGTTTTCAAGTATTAGTAAATTTTTCAGATTGTGAATTCTAATTATAAATTTTTAATTCAAAAATAAGTTTTTGTATTTAAAATTGTTAAAAACAGTGTTTCATTTATTGACCACCAGTGAATAGGATTAATTGTGTGCATAAGGCAAAGTTATAATGTGTTGACAGGCAAGAGATACAACAGCTGCTTCATTCTGGAAACTAACTCTGGTTTTTCGTTTTGTTTTTAAAACATGCCAGTTATAATTAGCCAGTTGCAGTCTGTTTTGACCGTGTTAAGATTTATGTAAAAGCTTTGTCACATACAAGTAAAAGACTAAAGATTTTGCTATGCTAAATGTGTTCCATACAATTTTCTGGTAAAGACGTGTACCTTTTGAGGAATATGAACAAGTGTTGCACTGAAGCATAAGTATTGTCCTGACTGTGCTCAAAATGTTTTGCTCTTCTAGAATTTCCTCTTGTATCTTGTTCCCAAAATGCTTTAACAACGTCATCTGTTCGTTTCATTTCACACTGGTATCCTAAAGTTTGTTCATTCTGATTTCAGAGACCGTTAGTGTTGGTCGCTCCCCCTCCCCCAACCCCACTCTTTTGAGGAAAGAGAGAAATTTTAAAGTAAAATATTTGTGGTCATTGATATTAAACTTAGCTTTGAGATCTGAATACAGGAAAAACTGCAATGGCACCATACAAAAAAGTGTGCTTTGTGAATCTAAAGCAGCTGCATTTCAAGTGATTTTGAAAAAGTTTTCACAAGCTTGTGTAAGGTAAAGTGAATTTTACTTATTTTTACCATGGCAAAATAAGGTATATTGAGAGAATTTTTGCCTTAGTGAAATTATTATTGGTAAATCTTTTGTGTATTTTTGTATTATTGTATTTGTAATTTCTTGATTTTTCACATTTTATATACTACTGATTTAACATTTATTTACCTAGCATTTTAAATATTTCTTAAGAATTTAACATAGCATACCTGATTTAATCTTCATTTACTAGGATTTTCTTTTCAAATCTTGAGTAATTCTTGATAGTTTAAATTTTGCTTGATTAATTTAACTTCTTGATAAATTAAAATTTTTGTGAATTAGTTTTGTTTAATAATTTAACTCAAGAAGTAATTAAATTTTATGTTCTTTTCAAGTAATAGTGAATTTTTCAAACTGTGAATTCTGATTATAAATTTTGAATTTAAAAATAAATTTTTGTATTTAAAATTGTTAAAAACAGTGTTTCATTTATTGATCATCAGTTAATAGGATTAATTGTGTGCATAACGCAAAGTGATAAACATGTTTTGTTCCTTTAGTTTTGCTGAAGTGAACTAAGGCCAGGGAAACAGTTAAAGTTGTTTGGTGGAGTGATACCATTTTACTCTAGTATATTTCTTGTTTAACTGTTGATACCTCACAGTTGTTTTGATAAATTTAGTTTGATTTTCACGTGATTAATGAGCTTTTTTTAGGGATCAGTGCTACCTTTAGAGTACTTAGTCATAATTTTTATTGATATGAGAGCTCAGGTATCTGGCTGAAGTGAGGTAAATTTTTGAATTCTGTGATTAGTTGTGTAATAACCAGGTACCTGGAACACATCGTGACAATAAACACACATTTATATACTATATATATATATATATATATATATATATATATATATATATATATATATATATATATATATATATATATATATATATATATATATATATATATATATATATATGCAGTTCCATGGACATCGTACTATTCAACTCAACCTATACTTGCTTTGAACTTGTGTACTTTTCCGACTGTGATAAGATGCTGCTAGGTACGATGGTTTCCATTTTATTCCAGTGTTTTATAGAAGAAATTTTAGAACATAGCTGCTTTAATTTTAATTTGGTTCAATTTGACATTGATGAATCTTAAGTTGCAAATTTTGTTTTGTCTGCATTTTTGCAAGTGTAATTTGAGTATATATGGAAATATTTCTCCTCATAACTTTCCATGGTATGTGGTACTGTAGTTATATATGAACAACGTAAGTTGTTAAAACAAAGAAAGCAAGTAAAAAATACGCCGAGGTGTCTTCGACGCAATTGAGTTTTATGTATAGCGTATAATGCTGTATGAAACTCTCAGCCAGGCACATGAAACTCTCAGCCGCGGCCCATGAAATTTCAGCCACAGCCCGGTGGTGGCCTGTGTGTTGGCACCTATAGCGGTGCCAGACGCACATTCATGACAAACTTTAACCTTCAATTAAATAAAACCTACTGAGGCTAGAAGGCTGCAATTTGGTATGTTTGATGATTGGAGGGTGAATGATCAACATACCAATTTGCAGCCCTCTAACCTCAATAGTTTTTAAGATCTGTGGGAGGACGGACAGACAAAAGCCATCTCAATAGTTTTCTTTTACAGAAAACTAAAACGAGAAGCTTTTGAAATATAAGTCAGAATACTTTTAAAAGAAATGCAAACTGCATAGTACAAATTTTGCATACTCTTAGAAATTTAGGTAATTGTTTTTTGTATCTAGAAAGAAAATTTCGACAAAGATATTTTATGTTGGATGCTGCCATTTCTATCAATGGTCTCTACTATGACTGAGGTTGCTACTAAAAAAAAAAAAAAAATTCTCCAGGGGAGCTTAATTGCGAGCATAGTTTGCTTGTTGACCCAAGGCAAAACTCGTCGTTGCTGTTCCCAAAATCTTTTGTTTCTTTTCAGGTGTCTTGCTACTGGCAATTTTCTTCATAATGGCCATGAAATATTTGTGGTAAAAGAATCAGAGAAAATAATTTCTCTTGTGGAGATTTTAAGCAGGCAATTATTTAGTAGCGTTTCTAATAGGTAGTTTACATTGATTTTAATCCAACATTCAAATCATTACACTTAACACTAAAAATCTTTGGTTGAAGTTACATAAATGAGAAGAATAATTTACTGCACTTGCACCTAGTGGACCTGGGTACAGCTTTCTTTTGAGGAGCATACCGTACCAATGGAAATAAGTCTCTGAAGTCACGTGTTATGGTGAATTTAGGCATGATATCTATGCTGCCGCCTGCGTTGGCTAAGATTTTTAGGACACCACATTTCTTTGGATAGTTTCTATTACTTGGAAACCTTTGTCAGTGCCTCCCGAGGACCTTGGATGCGAGGTCTCTTGTCTGAGGGAAGCTTATGCATTCCTCTCATTTTTCTTGCTGATTTTCATGCTCCTTATCAAACTGGTTTTGGAAAGAATAATCATATGAGTTGAAGCTGCTTGGTGATTACGGTGAGCGTTCTTCTTTTTCAAGTATGTATATCATTGCTCTATTCGTTTTTATGAAATGTATTACATTGACAATCGTATACTTTCCCAGCTGATCTGGGCATTATCGAGAGCTGCTTTGGCTTTCATATTGGCCGAAAGACGTCGACCATAATTTCAAGATTTTCAGATCATTCTATAAGGAAGCAGAAACGAAAATCCTGTAGATATGTTAGGAAACTATAATGCATAAAAAACACTCTATATCTGCTGAAATTGCTAGTGGCAGATAATGACAGTGTATTCGCAATATAAGAAAGCCGAGAACAACCAGTGTTCTAAGAGAAGATCGCCGGTACTGGGCAGAGATTATCGGGAATTTTAGGGCGTATTAACTCAAAACGATTCTGCACCCAGAAAGATATTACAAGCTTCAAGAATCTGATTGCAAAAGACATACTAAATTTTCGTTGAAAAGATAAATTTGATCTGGAGAAACAGCGAAGATATGTTTACGAGTAAGGGATAGAGGATATCCGTCTATTTCTAGGGAAATCAGGTAATCTGCACTTGTGCGCACTTTTAGTGAATAGAATGATGAACACATACCAACTAAGATTACGATAATTATATTGAAAATCTCGTCACGAATTTCTACCATACAGCACATGACAAACCTCCAAAATAGAGTAGAATGAGAGAGAATGTATAATATACATTTTACATGAGGAAGTGAATTACATATTCTAATTCATGGCTACCACACTTTTACCCTAAGTGCGACCTAACAAGGGCCTATTCTTTTATTACTTTAGATACGAAGTTAATTAAAAATTTATTTGTCTTGTCTACTCAGTAATACCAGTGGTAACAAAAAAAGACCTCTTGTAAATAAACCTAAGAACTTCAATTTTAAGCGTAATCGCAAAAGAGAAAAACACGCCCAGTCATCTTCTTGTTTGAACTTGCTTTTGAATATTCTTGTGTTTTGCTTTCCTGGTCTTTTTCATATTCTCGCCGCCTTTTAAAAAGACATAAAAGCTGGCGCACTCTCTGGAGATAAAATGAAGACACCAGCATCCCAAATGTAAGAGAACCTCAACGGTCTTTTTACTTTATGATAAAAATAATGACCTAAATCAATATGAATCTCCAGGTAGTTAGGTACGAATTGGTCTTTTTACTTTATGATGAAAATAATGACCTAAATCAATATGAATCTCCAGGTAGTTAGGTACGAATGGGCGAAGTAAGGAAGCGCAAACATACGCGCACACACACACTCACACACACACATGCATACGAACGCGCTCGAGCGCGCAGAATATTTAAATGTTAATGGTTCAGTCCAGATAGGGGGGGAAAAAGACCACAAAATAGACAGGGGAAAGTTTGAATTTTTTGTACAGGAACACCATCAAAACGGCCAGACTGGTTGTAGAGAACGCCTTCATAACATGCACTAACAACACAATGGCAGGGAACACCGGAAACGGCTTTAAGGCAGCATATCAAGAAAAATTGTACACGTTACAGTAGCAAGGAACCAAAAGAAAAACGCAAGGAGACGCACGGGACACGAACACCTGGATGAAGATGCGGGCAGAGAAAGACCAAGGTCACGAGGGGGGTCACACAGAAGGAGGAAGGCAATTATAGGATTAAAGTACCCAGCACACAGATATTATAGGATTAAAGTACCCAGCACACAGATATTATAGGATTAAAGTACCCAGCACACAGATATTATAGGATTAAAGTACCCAGCACACAGATATTATAGGATTAAAGTACCCAGCACACAGATATTATAGGATTAAAGTACCCAGCACACAGATATTATAGGATTAAAGTACCCAGCACACAGATATTATAGGATTAAAGTACCCAGCACACAGATATTATAGGATTAAAGTACACAGCATACAGATATTATAGGATTAAAGTACCCAGCACACAGATATACAGTTCTTCATTGGAGGGGTGGGTAGAGCTCTCGGCTAGCACGCTGTTGGCCCAGCTCTCGACTCTCCAACCAGCCAATGAAGAATTAGAGGAATTCATTTCTGGTGATAGAAATTCATTTCTCGTCATAATGTGGCTCGGATTCCACAATAAGCTGTAGGCCACGTTGCCAGGTAGTAAGTTGGTTCTTAGCCATGTAAAATAAATCTAATCCTTCAGGCCAGCCCTAGGAGAGCTATTAACCAGCTCAGTGGTCTGGTTAAAATAAGTTATACTTAACTTTAGCACACAGCTATAAATACAGCCGGACTAAGTGTCCGGTCATTGTACAGACTGTAACTTTTTTTGAATAAATTTTTCCACTAGATATCAACCAGTTGGAATGAGGTTCTGTTAGTAATATATATATATATATATATATATATATATATATATATATATATATATATATATATATATATATATATATATATATATATATATATATATATATATATATATATATATATATATATATAGTATACTCAATTCCAGCAGAAAGTATAAATCAGAGGCTACCTAATTTCGTGAAGCATTAGAAGGCCAAGGTATTGTGTAAAAAAAGATCTTTAGGTCCATAAATGTTTCATTAATGAAATTCCCAGGTTAAGATTGTTTCCGAGTTTAATTATCTTCTCCCTTCCCTTTCTCCGAATGTAAATTGCAGAGAAGTGGTATGCTAATTGCCTTCCGCCAGCCGTGTAATGCTTTTTTATTGGACATCTTTTAGGCAGGCAATATAAACTCCAAGGTATAACAGGTTTATGTCTTTCGGTAGCACGTACTTTGAAAAATTAAAATGTTTTACAATTCTGTCGATTCAGGGCACTCTGGTTTAGGTATGCATGGAATCAGAAATTATTCGCTTAATGTAAAAGATTAGAAAGAAATCAGGGATGAAATCATCTCTCACGATTGTAAGAAGTTGGATAAAAGTGAACTGATCTAGTCTGTTCATACTTTTGTACATTTTAGGTAAGCTACTATTAAACTGATCTACAGGGAAAGAGAAATAAAAACAGTGGTATGCGAGAAATGAATGTGTTAAAGAGAAAAATACTCGAACAAACCACAGGGATCGAACCCAGGACAACTAAATGAAAGACAAGGGCGCTCCCAATTCATTGAGAAAAGGATACGGAACCAAATCTACATAGATTAGATAGATAATGAAATAAACTATAGCCTATAAGAATATATGAGTAAAATAAGAGTAAAATTAAAATAATCAGAATACAAAAAATAAACGAATTGGAATATAATATGGAATAAGTAAAATAAATATCTAATGAAAAGAACAGAAAATAAAAAGAAATAAATTCACATAAATTTAAGTAAATACGTAAACAAAATTGAAGCTTAAATAAACAATTAAGCAAATTAGTGGAGCGGGATAATGGGAAAAAAGTGCAAATGGTGATACAAGCAACAGAGTTGGCATGAGAATTCTTATTATCCCCACAAATCAAAATCAACCTCCGGCCATCTCAATATTTGGCTATTTCCAAGATGGCTGACACTTTTCCAAAATGGCGGCAAATTTGCTGTATATTTCAAATATTTTCATTTCATGAGCCTATAAAAGTTGCACACTGTCCATATAATGATTGAGAATTTGTATTTTGGCATTCTTACGGTCTTGAAGAGATAAAGTGAACCCATCTTTCCAATATGGCCACCATATGAACACCATATTTCCAAAATGTTCGCCAAAGATAAAAAGTACGTATCTCCTGAGAGAAACCAATATGTTTTGTGTATCAGTTAGTTTTAGTAAGTGCAGCTGCAGAGAGCTGTGCAGCTAAGTCCAGATTTGTAGCACTTGCACCTGCCATGGCATTCCTTTTTGCAGCCACACTTATTCAGTTCTTGGCAAGATTTTACTACTATTGGCAAATCTGTCCAATACGGAAACCAGGTGCCATCAATCTGTTGCCATCCCCAGTGTCTTGGACTGGGCAAAACTGGCACCAAAAGACTGGCACCAAATGTGCCCTGCTTGAAAGGCAGCTCTCTTGCAATGCTCTCCAAGAGCAGCCCTTGTAGGGGGAATGTAATCATAAGCTCTTTGCTTTCTTGCAAAGAGATCAAGTCTAGCCTCATTTACATTTTTATACGAACTGCTCCTGTTGTACATTAGCACCACGAACTCTTCAATAATTTACAGGTCTTCATCTTCTACAGCTGCTGGTGTTGAACTTAGTTTGGTTAAGGTGGGTGTGGCACGCTGAAACACAGTCCATGTTTGCCATGCAGACTTCTTCCCCTTTCCACGAAAGGCAGACACCATGTCAGACCCGCTAAATGCATGGAAAAAGGGAAGGGCTGAGGCTTTTGGTCCCATGGCTGCTGCAATTTCATGAATAGGTATCCACCTCATGTCTTTTCCTCTACCAAATTTAATCCATAGTTTGTCCAAACATCGACGACAAGCTTATTTCAAATGGGGCCTGCTGCTTCTGAGAAGCGTGATGTGCTGCCCAAGGTATGGACACAGCATTTTCACTCCTGTCTGACAGACTGACTCTCTCAAGCCATTCACACTCAAGAGAAAGATGCTTTGAAAGCACAACCTGTTGGTGTCCTGCACTTCAACTGGATGAAGGGAGGGGATTCTCATGTTTAAAGTGAACAGGAGGTACAGTTGTGTAATATTCAGGAAGAGAAGGTACTTTTTTTTACTTTGTTCCACTTTGGATGATTTGGGCCAAGTTTCTGTCCTCACCCTTTTCATCAGTGCTCGGATGCTGAAACAAAGATATGCCTGTCCCATGGAAGGATGTTTGTGCAGTTGTGGCACTTAGATTATAGTCCAGATTGTCAACAGCACATGTTGTAAAGAGCCCTTTTCATAGTGTAGTGGGACAAACTACTTCTTCCTTCACAGTTCTTGTTACAACTGCTTCTCCTAACTCCTTAGTCAATTCCAGAACCTTATCATAGCTGATGCTGATTCCATGGTGATGGAATGTATCAATTAATTGACGCTTCCTGGATTTTGCAAAGACCAGGAGACCAATATATATTGGAAACAGAGGTTCTCTTGACCTGGAATGTCTGGAGAATGTTGAAGATGCTGGATTCTTTCGACAGTTGAAGTGCAAAAGTTGTGCTAAAGCTAGATCAGTAGATGATGTTCCATGTCTAAGTTGGGATTTTACATCGCCACCGTTTTGGAGCACACTTACAAATTCCAACAAAGTTGGTGGTACAGATTCTCTTCTAGTGTCTGCTGTTAAGGTTCCATCAAATTCTATCTCATGTTCAAGCATCTGTTTCCTCAATATCTTAGCTGCTTTGGCCACGATTAGTGCACCAGTGTAGTCACATGCCGTGGCTAGGGCTTCTCCCATTTTCCTTTTGTAGGCAAACCAAATTTCTCTTCCCTTTTTAAAGTCCTCCATTTCTGGGATGTGGGCAAGTATCTGTTCTGTCAACTGTGTTCGGTGCACAGAGGAAGCATCAACATTTAGCTGCTCCAATCTTTGTTTGTACAAATCATAAAGTTCTACCACTGTAAAATAGCAGCACCCATCTGTAGTCAACTGCTTGTCTCTTATATACATCTTAAGCTCAGCAAAAGCATGGGCACATGCCTCTTGCGTATACTGCACATAATCATCTCCAATTTTCTGGGAATTTAGCCAGGCCCTTTTCCTGTTGTACACACCTGTCAGACAATATGGGTGATACATATGGTCTTGAGAAACAATATCTTCAGCAGTAAGTTTCTCATCTAGTAGGTTGGTGGCACATCATTGCAGCTTTTCATGTAAAGGCAATGTCATGGTCAATCGTAAATCTTTGATTGGTGCTGGTTGGTCACAAATAAAGCATATTCCTTCTTTCTCAGTCTTAGATTCTTCTGCATCTTCTTCATCTGCCTTCTGGCTACTACGTGTGAATTTTGCTGATGGGGCAACATCATCTTCTTTTGTCTTACACAATGGCTTCATTTTCCTTTCTAGTTTTGTTGTTTTGAACTTCAGCATACATGATTCATGATATGTTGCTTTGTTATTTTCAAAGGTCTGCAGAATTCCATCACCTTCATCAAGCCTTTTGGGATGAAATGGTATAGGCATTGCATTTAACTTACAGAATTCAGGAATGTTTGTAGCAAGGGTAACATAGCCAGCACCAGATGTGTCAACTAGTCTTTCATGTGTGTCCTCTTGGCACAAGCAACAAAGCTTCCAGTTAGTCGTGCTCAGATATGTCATAATCCTACCCGTAGCCTGATCATTCATCCAATGCTATTTAATTCCCGTGTGATCTGTACACCATCTAGAAGACTAAAGCCCCATCTTCCTTGGCTCGGCTCTCCCAGGTGCAGCTGTTTAACTTTGAAGTGGGGCTAGCTAAACAGCATTTGGGAAACTAATAACAAATCTCTGCCATTAGCTATCACTGAACCCCATCTAAGTTTCACAGCTACAGTGTCAACCAGTGTGCCCTGGTAGTACACTGACGTTACACTATTACACTTTTACATTAAGCGTATTACCCATTTTTTTTCTAAATGAGGATGAAAATTAATTAACCTGAGATTAATTGATTTCTAATCTACAAAAAATTAACTGATCAGGCTGAAGTTACCCCAAATCCATGTATTACTCGGCCTTTAGCCTCATGCGAGCTTAAGTACCAATTTTTGGCATTTTGGCGGACATTTTGGATATTTCTATGCAGAGAAATGATGTATCTACATATATAAAGCCTTGTTTTTAATATTTCAATATAAACTGGGAGTGACTTAGGGATTTGAATGATTAATCAATTAAATACCAATATTCAACTATCCACAGGACGCCATTTTGAAAACCTGTCGGCCATCTTGGAAAATGGCAAAATTTTGTGTGGCCAGAGGTTGATAATGAGACCAAGGGACAAGAAGAATGGTTGAACCAAGCTGCATGCTTGAATCACCATTTGCACTTTTCCCCTATTTTTTTGTAGTTATCCGCTAAATCAAACAGATAAAGTAAATACAAATAAAAAGATAATAGATTACGTATAAAAATAAAGAAATAAATGCTGAAAATGAAGGAAATGTAAATATGCGAAATAAATCAATAAAATATCTTTACAATTCATACAAATATATAAGATAAATATATAAATTGATAAAATCAAGAACACAAATAAAATCAGTAAATAAATTAAATAACATAAACATATAGGTAAAATATGATAAGATAATTAATGCAAACTGAAGTATATAATTCATTATAAAAAATGAAATTAAATAAATGAAAAAATAAATGAATATCGAATAATTAAAACCAATGGTCAGAAAATAAATAATAAGTAAATAAAAGGATGAACAACGAAGAATATACGGAAATGAATTACTATTAACAAAACAAATAGGATAAAGAAATGAAATGTAATAAACATAATAGGTATTATAAATAAAATAATAAATGGCATTAGTAAAAAAATATATCTATTCGTCCATCTTTCTATATATACTCATATATATATTTATAAACACACACACACACACACACACACACACACACACACATATATATATATATATATATATATATATATATATATATATATATATATATATATATATATATATATATTGAAAGAATTGCTTTAAATATTTTGTTCATGGCCTTTCATAAATATAATTTTATTAAGCTTTGGTTAAGTCACGAAAAGTGTTCTTGGAACTTTCTTTAATCCTCAGCCAAGGTTTTGTATTTGGTTATTTGTATAGTGTTTATTCACCGGATCTCTCTTCTTTTCATGTCTTGTTGAGCGGTCTACCGTCTTCAGTGCTTGGCTTGTTGAGCTGCCCATTACGTGATTACGCTTTTGGTCTCCTTTCTTGGCCCACACTTACGTGTTGGGTGTGTTTGGGCAGCGTGGAAAGAGTATAGGTTCCCCAACAGAGGAGGTCATTCAATATTTTTTTCTTACGGCTTTTTCTACTGGAAGTCCTGTGCTCCAGCCCTTGCAGCCCTCGTCATTACTGAGAGGTCCCAATGGACTGATTTCGCCTCTCACTGTTTAGCACTCCTGTGCTTTTGAGTTGCTGCTTGCCACTGCCGCTGGCTTTATCCGTGTGTTTGACCTCCTGGAGTCGTCAGGAGGCCTTCTAGTGGTGGAGAACGGTAAGCAAGCCGTTTGTGTTCTCCTCCTCTGCATATTATTCATAACCACCTAAGTGCCCCTGTTGATCTCCTCAGTGCATGGACGCCTTTAGTGATCCTTCACTGGTCCTCCAGTGATCCTTAAGTGGAACAGCCATTAGTATAAATAGTCTTCATTACTTCTTCAGTTTTGTCTTATCGTCGGTTCGGGAAATTATGTAACTGTAAGCAGTATCATGTTATCCAGTGATTATTTGTAAAAAAAAAAATTAGGTTTAAGGTTTATTTCTCCCTATGTCTCCGTCCGTCGTACGCTAGGGTAAGTGTGTGGTTCTCTACCTCTTACGCCTCTCTTTCCCTTCTACTCTAGGTATAAAAGTTAGGTAGGCGCTTGATGGTCAAGTGTTTATTTTTGTAAAGTTTTTATAAGTATTTTTCGTTCCTCAAGGCAGCTTTTCGACTTTTCGTGTTGTATGAAGTTTTTGTAAATTAAAAAATGATTGTTAAATTTTATGTCAGTGTTTTTTTTATCCTTCTTGGAGAGTTGATTTTCTTTGTGAATTTTGTGTCGCGACTGATCGTTGCCTGATAATTGGCACTAGGTTAATCTGGAAGAAAGATCCTTAGATAATAAAAAGAAATTGTTTCAGACTATATATATATATATATATATATATATATATATATATATATATATATATATATATATATATATATATGTGTGTGTGTGTGTGTGTGTGTGTGTGTGTGTGTGTGTGTGTGTGTATACTGTATATATATGTATATATATATACATATATATCTATGTGTGTATTTGTATAGAGGTAAAGGAATTACGACTTAATTGTCTAGTATTTGTATTTACATAGATCAGGTAATATTACGAGACTTAAAATAAATATTGCAACAGAACTACATATAAAAAAAAAGCATTGCTCTCTTTTTCCTCTTGTTAATGTACGTGTACCAAGATAAATTCTTATTCTTTATTGTAAGATAATAAGTATGCAAAGAATGTATTTTTCCTCCTGATCAAGGTTCATTACCTAAAGGGAGAGCCAGACATTCTTTGCCAATCCTTTGTGCGATTTTCATTAAGATTTTAAAAGTCGGAAATTGCCGGTCTTTGGAATAATCTTTTCTTCATGCTCTTGATATCCGCAAGGCCTTTGAGTAATGTTAGCCAGATTTCCTTCTTATGCCTTTACTCCTCTCTTGTGAAGTAATTGCCAGCCATTTATTCAACCATTTTATATCTTCTGATTTTTACTGTGTTATACTAGTTTCTTGGCCAATTATGAGTTGTGTTCCTTAGAATTCCACTCTCTTGTCAAGTAATCTACCTGCTTTTCCAGTTAGTTCAATATCCTTAATTTTCGTACACTCTCCCGGTCTTCTTTTATTGCTTACATTTAACTCTCCTTTCTTATTCTTAATCTATTAACTTTGATCTTTTGAGCTTTTTTGAATGGGAAAACAATTTAGGAGCACTGTAAGCTTTTTCTCATTGTAGGTAATGAAGTTCTGTGGTGACCTTGTTTATCCCTCCTCCTAATATTTACCCCCTTACAAAATGAAAACAGTATATCATAATTGCCGTTTGAACTCCGTTGAAACATTATTGGTAAGAGGCAACCGCCATTAACACAAAACTAAAATAAAAAGAGCCTTAGGGTTTCGAGTAAAAAGAATGAAAGGGCAATTTTTTTCATTACAAGGATATTTATGTATAGTTATTCCCAAAGTAAATATACAAATACTATTAACAAAAAAAAAAAAAATTTAATATTTGGTCCAAAAGAAGACAACAAAAATTTCCTCTCTTTTCATACAACCGTCCATTCCTCGCAGTGACGATAGACAAGCCTAAATTGACGGAAGGAAAATAGAGAGAGAGAGAGAGAGAGAGAGAGAGAGAGAGAGAGAGAGAGAGAGAGAGAGAGAGAGCGGGGTGGGGGGGGGCGGACTTTAATCTTATAAAAGTTATATTCGGTAATATTAACACATATAGGTAAAAGGAAAAAGAAAAATAGATTAATGTACGTCCCAACGACGATGCCTAGATGACGGCTAGAATCGATGGGGATCTTCGCCATATAAAGGACATCAAAGAAATTCCTTCGCAAAGACTTTGAAGAATTTACCGTCGACAGGACGTCATAAAAAGTTAAGCCAGCACAGGTTATCGGCTCTCAGCACAAAGAAATAACTTTATACCCATTTAAGAAAAACAAGAATTCCTGTTATAAATAATTGCTTTAAAACTTGATGACATGTTGATGACAACGTCAGACATTTAATAAGTTACTATTTTATGATAGACAATTTAGAGTTTTCTTAGTATGAATTTGGATTCATACTGAGCAAAAATCATAGCTGCCTATGTCGTTTTTAGGATGTTTCAAGAAGGGTTTTCCTATTTCACAACCGGTCATTCGTAGTCAGAGGGCAATACAGAAAATTATTATCGTTTTATTGTGTATTTTTTTTTGCGTTTTCTTGACAATCACATTTTCTCATTATCATCAACAGATGTGCATATTAACTAGCCAAAGTGAATTCTTATTACTTATTCATAGTCACAGCGAACGAGCCCGTCAATTGTTATGTTGTATTTTTACAATTACATTTGCCAGTCCTCCGTATATATGCTGTTAACTTTTAGTTCCCCGTTTTATGATGAAAATGTGAATGTGAGACTAATAAAAGGGCTACCAAGGCAATCTCTGCACAATAAAAAAAATTCTGGTCCGAGTTTTAACAGCTTGCCATTCTTCAGGAAATTTTATACACAAACTATATATATATATATATATATATATATATATATATATATATATATATATATATATATATATATAAATATATATATATATATATATATATATATATATATATAGAAAATATATATAATATATTATATATTATATATATATATATATATATATATATATATATATATATATATATATATATATATATATATATATATAAATATATATATATATATATATATATATATATATATATATATATATAGAAAATATATATAATATTTATATATTATATATATATATATATATATATATATATATATATATATATATATACATATATATATATATATATATATACATATATATATATATATATATATATATATATATATATATATATATATATATATATATATATATATATATATATATATATATATATATATGGTTTTTTATCACACCGTGATATATATACGAACATGAAGCTACAAATGTCACTTAATGTCAAATTCACGCTACCTTGGGAATATCCCAGATGGGGAATTATCACCGAAGGGGAATTTATAAGTGATAAATGGACTGGTACTGCCGAGTCTCAAACTCACGGCACAGATATCTCTTGATAGCTCAGTGGGTTGAACGTCGACTGGAGTCGCTGGATAAGTATCTGTGTCGTGGGTTCGAGACTCGGCAGTACCAGTCCATTTATCACTTATAAATTTCCCTTCGTTGATAATTCCCCATCGGGGATATTCCCGAGGTCGCGTAAATTTGATATTAAGCAACATTTGTAGCTATATATATATATATATATATTATATATATATATATATATATATATATATATATATATATATATATACGAGTATATATATATATATATATATATATATATATATATATATATATATATATAGCCTATATGTTTACTTTATAATGATCTAATCAATTATCAAATGATACTGACTGAAGCGACTGAGAAAAGTTTTTGAATTATTCAAGTTCTTTGTGCTCTCCACAGTGCCAAAAGCGAATTTATTTTCTCATCTGGCAACGTGGAAATGGAAATACAAAGTACAATATTCTTACTTTCTTTGCAGCAGAGAACCAGTCTTGCAGACTAAAAGCAAATGCCTTTCTCATAATGCTAATCTTATAACTCTTGTATGAAGATAGTCACAGAGAGAGAGAGAGAGAGAGAGAGAGAGAGAGAGAGAGAGAGAGAGAGAGAGAGAGAGAGAGAGAGAGAACATCTAGTTAGAGTTGGTTTTACTCTCTTAAATAAAGAATGCAGTGCAGCGTTTTGTACATTTCTGACTTGATGTGGAATAATAAAACTCTACAAAAACGAGTTTGTCCTTTTTTTTTTTTTTTTTAATATCTGAGATCAAAGGCATAAACAACTTTGTAAGTCTATCTCTCCCCGTAAACAAGTTCTACGTCGCAGTAATCTAACAATAGCGTCGAGACTCGTTAAGGCAGCTTTTTTTAGGAAGTTTACCGAACTGTTGTCCCGTTAACGTGTCAAAAATTTTTATTTAATTGAAAAATTATTCAGTTGCAACAGAAACGATTGAGGGTCACCTTGACGATCGGGATGTAAAAGATACTTCTCTTATTATCAGAGGTTGAAGACTCAAATGTCTGTCTCTCACTCTTAGACGTAAAATAGGTATATTTGAAAATGCGTGCAATGTAAGTAGGATATAGGTTAAAATATGTACATAATTATAAATGAATCATTACATACATGAGAGAGAGAGAGAGAGAGAGAGAGAGAGAGAGAGAGAGAGAGAGAGAGAGAGAGAGAGAGAGAGAGAGAGAGAGAATTACGATTGCCATGTTTTGGGTGCGAGATGATCAAAATGATCTGAAAAATCTGCAAATGAGAGATGTCCTTTAGGCGTTTCGATATCACCGAT
>JANJGK010000003.1:22015194-22025194 GCA_039081455.1 Macrobrachium rosenbergii | reverse complement strand
TTATGATGTAAAATGTTCATGTTTACTCTTCTAGATCGACAAACTGATGAAAGACAACTGGAGCGTGGGAGTTGAAATAAATTATAAATAAGCGTGAGATATAACGCGAGAAGGTGTTATGTCGGTACAGATCTACTTTAATTAAAGAGCGGAGAGAGAGAGAGAGAGAGAGAGAGAGAGAGAGAGAGAGAGAGAGAGAGAGAGAGAGAGAGAGAGAGAGAGATTTGTAACAGAGATGACCATGTTTTTTTTGTTGAAATAAAACGAATTTATGGCCATCCTGAAAGAACCATTACCGTTTTATGGCTTTGATCCTCTTGGCTTTGTGGTCGCATTGAAACCCCATACATGTCTATCTCAGTGTTCAGTGTAGTTCGAGAGAATTAAAATGAATTCAGTCCAACGTTTCAGGGTTGTCTGGGATGCTGGGAAGCAATGTAGCAGGATGGTTTGCTAGTTACTGGCCACGTAGATATCAAATTGGATTTAGTTTGGCTAATTTCTGCAGCAATATCTCCTCTCTACTTTCTTCACGGAACTTTTGAATATGTGATGAATTTTTATAAAAATCTAAATGTCTGACTGACAAAACCTACATTCAAGCTCTAATGAAACAAATGACGTTTGATATCAACCTGTACGTGAACGGAGAGAAAAAAGAATTTCCAGTTCCTTCCCGTAATTGACAACAACACAACCGAAATCACCAAAATATTAGGATGATAAAATTCATGTAGAATAGCAATAGCCTACGAATGAACATTTTATTTAAGGATCTGAATGAGCCTTAAAAATGTTTGTATTTGTACATAATCTATGAAATGAATTGTATATCAGTGCTGCCCTTGGAGAAGAAATATGCCTGCTTACGGCAACGACGATTCTGCCCCTGAAACAGCATGGGCAGCCTTTGGTGACATCACTTGAGGAACTGTACTTTAAGTTAACAAAAAATGGGTTTCTGTGACGCCACCTTTACTACACTATTATAAGAAACTAATTATTATGAGAAATACCATGCTCGATAACGTTACTCTTAATTCACGGTAGTAGTAGTTTTGTCAAATAACAGGCACAGACATCTTGAAGCCTTATACATTTTCAGATCATAAGACAGACTAACATGTAGATGCGAAACGCTACTATTTCACAGGCGGATGATTCCAATCTGACTGGGGAATCCGTTGCAGAGCGCATGTTTTTAAAATTACATTAAGCTGGAGAGATTTAACTGCTGAGCCCCAAATGATACATAAGACGGACATTTTTCGTGATTCTGCAAAAGAGGGAAGTTGAAGTGATGGTTTGGAAGCTTGCCAGTAACAGGGTGTATTTAAAAAAAATTTTTTTTAGGCAAGGATAGCATGCACAACTTACTCACTTGGAAATATTTGCATACTTTCTAACTTTAGGAAATTCCTTTAATAAAAATGGGTATCTTTGCGAATAGCGTATGTTTGACTAACTGTTTGTTTATATCGTTAATTGTTTTTTCCCACTATTAATATCTTACTTGAAAGTCCGTACTTGCACTTCTCTCGCTAAAATGAAATCAGATATAAATAAATCGATGATTCTAGCTATACGCTGTATTATTCAAATAATTAGAAATAGAATGATAATGCCTGGCCTATATGGCAAAGAAAGAACAATTATGCTCAAGTTAGTTGGCATTACCAATATTGTCATTTGCATAAAAAAAAAAATTGCAGTGATATGGTAAACTGACCAGTATAATATATATTATAGTATATATATATATATAATATATTATATATATTATATATATATATATATACATATATGTATATAATATAGTATATAATATATTATGTATATATATATATATATATATATATATTATATTAATTATATATATATATATATATATATATATATATATATATATAGTATATTATATATGTATATAAATATATATATATACACACACACACACAATATATATATATATATATATATATAATATATATTATATATTATATAATATATATTATATTAATATATTATAATATATATATATATATATATATCAGTGAATTTCAAGACCCCGTTTTGCGCATATTTTCGAATAAAGGGACAACGGTGATCGCGTAAACTAAGATGTTAGGCGGAGAGTAATAATGAAGAAAAGATCATGCATTGTAAACATTGGGAATTATGCTCTGCAATGTAATTACGCCTTAAGTAATCTAACATTTATGGATAATGCACGGAAGAGCTCAGAAACAGACGATGATACGTGTAGAATGGAATAGACTTCTCAGTTACCAAACACGCCATCATTGCAATGAATTACATTTCCAGAATATGATTTGCTTAGACAGTCCTCATCTTTTTGGAACACTTTCCCATTTCTTCAAAATCTTGCTCTGTAACATCAATAGTTTACATTTCGTGTCGTAGAACAGTGTAATATAAATTAGTGAATAAACGTAATTTCCTTAAAACGTGTTTGTAATTGCTTAAAACATTCAAAATAAAGATACGAAATTAAATTAGAGATGATTCACTGTCTGTTATTTAAGAATATTATATAGAAATAACTGAATTTTACCTTTAAAAGAAAAAAGAAAATCTGTTCTTATAACGTGGAATCGTCACTTTACCACCTGCGTCAGTGTAACGAATAAAATATAAGCTACATGCCAGTGTTTATTATTATAAAGTAAGCCTCTATTTTACAACTGTTTTTTGTACCATACGCATTCTGCATACTATTACCTCTTATTACTTTTGCAAGGCGACACGGCCTCGTACTCAAATATGTGTAACGTTAACAGTGAAGCTTGGTTTCAGTTGCTGTCAGCCCTCAAGGTATCGCACCCTAAAGGCGAAAAGTTATACTCTGTAGACCTTTGTAGAACCTTTCGTTCTCTGTGACCTCCCAGAGAGAATAAACGCTTGATGCAGAGTTTGCTTAATAACTGGAAATGGTTTCAGCCATATATATATATATATAATATATATATTAATATATACTATAATATATATATTATATATATAATATTATATAATATAATATATAATATTATATATATTATATAATATATTATAAATATATATATATTTTATATATATATATTCGCATTTTACTTTTATTTCAACATTGGTAAACTGCATTTTGCTCCCCAGTGACCTCTTTGTCAACAGAATAAAGAAAAGACAAATGAAAAAGGGAAAGCAGATAAGATTTCACAGACAATGCGCATTAATATCAAGCTTAATGACAAGACATTCCTCTACTTCAGTGTTTACAACCAGGCATAACCGTAAAATAATACTCCGTTAAATTAACATCAAGATTCATAGGCATCTCGTTTCTCAGCTATATTAATGAAAAGAGGCTTCTTTAAAAGATATTGAATGCCAACATTACATTGGGTCATTCTTGCCACCTTAACTTGTCAAATAAATAAAACTATATAAAAACTATGGCATATGAAAATTAAATAATTTAGTTAAGACTTGAACGGTCGCTTGAGCCTTTTCTCTAACATATAATAATTCTAAGGCAAATAACTCTAAAATAATGTTTCAGATATACCTAGAACGTACTTAGTAAGGATTGGGCGACAAGAGAAAAGCGACAGAAGGTGGATCTGTTGAGAACAAGAAATGCAAGGAATCCTGGAGAGACCACATGAAGACCGATGACGCTCTTAGAGAAAGACAAATGAATCTCCAGTAAATGCTGCCATTAAGGGAGCGCTTGGGACAACTGTTGTGCACTCTGGATTTTATGGGGCTGTTCCAAAACCTTCTCAGGGGAACCGCAGATTGTTTTGAGAGAGGTATGTGTTAAAAGTCAGCACCTTTATCGTCGCTATATTTTGTACCAAGTGGTAAGTGCTCGCTGGTGATTTGGACCACTGAAGCGATGGGACGTCAGTTGCGGTGTTTCATTTTTAGTTTTCTGTAAAAGAAAACTATTGAGATGGCTATTTATCTGTCCGTCCGCACTTTTCCTGTCCGCCCTCAGATCTTAAAAAACTACTGAGGCTAGAGGGCTGCATATTGGCGTGTTGATTATCGCACCTTCCAATCATCAGACGTACCAAATTGGAGCCCTCTAGCCTCAGTAGTTTTTATTTTATTTAAGGTTAAAATTAGCCATGATCGTGCGTCTGGCACCGCTATAGGTGCCAACAGCACAGGCCACCACCGGGCTGTGGCTGAAAGTTTCATAAAGCATTATACGCTGTACAGAAAACTTGATTGTGCCGAAGAAACTTCGGCTCATTTTTTACTTGTTCAAGTAAATTCTGATCTGTATGCTGTCTTCGGTCTAATAATAATAATAATAATAATAATAATAATAATAATAATAATAATAATAATAATAATAATATGAATATGAATATGAAGTGAGTAGACCTTCTTTTAAGAATGTTCTGTTAAAATGAATTGCAGCATCAGAGGAATTAATTTTGTGCAATTATAATAATAATAATAATAATAATAATAATAATAATAATAATAATAATAATAATTTGACAGACTTCTGTTGTTATCCTTGCATATTTTTAATTAAATGTATACTTACTTTTTTCTATTAAAAGATTCTTAGTTACAGATTTTCATTATTAAGATGAATTCGCGTATTTCGTATGTTATTAATCAAAACGCAAAATTCATTTCGCGGACATTTAAGAACACACATTTGCTTTTGAGTTGCTTGTAAATACATCCAACGGAGAAAAAGAAAGAGAAAATCAACAGATGTTATCTTAAGCAAACACGAAAAGAGTTTAGATATCCAAGAAAAATTACCCTCATTATCTGGCACTCATTAAAATGTAAAATTTACCTTCGGTGATATATGTACCTTTTTATCAGTTAGTTAATTAATTTATTCATTCGTTCACTCATTCTCTTATTCATTCATTCATTCCTTCATTTATTCATCCATTCATTAATTTATGTATTTATTGTCTCAACACCTCTGGTTTGCAATGTGTTGAGGCAGCCAACATTTATTTTCAAAACACAAATGGCTGAAATATTTTACTCAAGATCACAGGACTACAAAGGAGGAGAGGAACAGACCACCGAAAAAATCCATATTAAATCTATGCGCCCTGTTAATGTGTCAGTTTTTGTTTACCTCATCAAATTTAGGAATAAATACGAATACAAGGAGGGATCTTTCAGCGAAATTGAGCTGCTAGATGCTCTTAGCTCAGCAATCAACGAAGATACAAATTTTATAAAGTTTTACAAGAGACTCATGTTTCGAGGAGTACTGTTAGCGTCGCTCCAGAAAGAAATTACTTGAACAGGCAAACAGAGTTTGATTTTGACATCATACAATTAGGGCAAGACACTGAAATCTTAGGGGCGCTTGATTTCGAAGTTAGCCAAAATTACTCGCCCAGAGAGCCTTTGGGTTTCACTGGGAAGCGCCAGAAGGTCCCTGGCAAAACCAGGAACCCAAAGATGACCTCCGGAATCCCCCGGAGGATAGCCTCTATTCGTCAAAGTGATTTGCTTTAGTATTGGAAAAAACACGCACTGCACAGTTCATGCATTCAAAAGCGGCTTTTAGAAAGAAGGAAACTATGTCGAATGTCTTTTTCCAAAGCTAAATCAAATAATTTGATTTAATAAAGCTTTTCTCTGGGGATTCCTGAGGGAATCATTGATTCCTGGTGTTACCGAGAACCCTCTTGGTACTCAAAGAAATACAAAAGCCTTCTTTTATAAAGTGGGCCTCTTTTGAGGGGCTTAATTTTATGTAGCTCGAATTCCGTATCTGCGGCCTAAATCTAAATACAAAAATAGAATATGTCTATATCCTTCGCGAGATTAGTATTGACATGCATGATTGTATTCTGAAAAGACGTGAAGAAAATTAAATTAAATTTCAATTAGCCAACGACATTACTGGAACAATAATTCCTTCGTACGTTTCAACAATTCAGATAAATGAATATTATGCCCCTGAAAGGAACATAACAATTGAATTATGATCATATGTATGAATGAAAGCTTCATGAATATACGAGTACAAGTATATGCATCATTCTACTCCCCCCTTCTAATTTTATTCCATATTTTCTTAGATTGCTTATTATAAGTTATTTTCTCGTATTACGTGTTTTTCAAACAAACACACATGCATAAGCATACATTACATACATACAAAAACATGTACGTACACAGACACGAGTTTAATATATATATTATATAATTATATATATATATATATATAATATTATATATATATTATATATATATATATAATATATTATAATATTATATATTACATATATATATATTATACATATATACATATTATATAATATATTATATATATATATATAATATATATAGTATATATTATAGTTATATTATATATATTATATATATTATATATATATATATTAGTATATTTGACATATATAAAACTCGTGTCTGTGTACGTACATTATCATAACCTTTTTAGATCGTATATATATAATATATTATATATATTATATTAGTATATATATATATATATATATATATATAGTTATAATATATATATATATATATATTGACATATATAAAACTCGTGTCTGTGTACGTACATTATCATAACCTTTTTAGATCTATATATTATATATATATATTATATATATATATATATATATATATATAATATATTATATATATATTATATATATATATATATATATATATATATAGTATATTATATATATATATATATGCATACATACATATATATATTAGATATATACGGATCTGGAAAAAGATTATGATAAACTTGATGGGAAGGCAATGTAAAAGATGGTGAGAATGTTTAGTGAAGGAGGCAATTTGTTGAGAGCAACTCAAGGTTTATATGACAGAAGTGAAGCAAGTTCTAAAGTAAGTAGGCGGGGGGAATGATTAGTTTGGTGTGAAAATGGTCTGAGACAAGGTTTGGCTTTTCTCCTTTCCTTTTCAACATCTTTACGAGTGGATTCCCGTGAGAAGGTCAGAGAAAGGACACTGAATGTAGGTGGAAAAGCTTTGGTACAGAAAAAACTGATCGTTAATAGAGCGTAGATGAGATGAGTTTTGCATATGATTATTGTCCTAATTGGGGACACAGAAGAAACTGCTGAAGCAAATAAAGGAGCTTGAAAGTGTTTGTAGGGAGAAGAAACTTGAGATTAAATGTGACCAAGAACATTGTTTTATGGAGTGGAAGACAAGAGGTAGCAACGAGCGTTATGGTTGGTTGAAGAATGGGAACGATTTATTCATATACATATTTATGGAGCAAATTATACCTCATAACAGTAAGATTACAGGAGGCGAGTCCCTGGATAGGTGAAACAAGAAAAACAGCGAAGTGTCTACGAAAAAAATGAAGGTAAATATTAAAACCATAGACATAGCGCCATATATTACGCCAACAACTTCATTTAGGTACCTTTAGATTTCTTTTCTTTGCTCTCGGGTGACTATTAATGCTTAGTTGAGTGCCTAGTCTTTCGACGGCTTCATATGGGTCATACTGACAGGAGATTTTTGGAGGGCGGCTTTATAGAAAGCAGGAAACTATGTCGAATGTCTTTTTCCAAAGCTAAACCAAATAATTTGATTAATAAAGCTATTCTCTGGGGATTCCTGAGGAGGAATCATTGATTCCTGGTGTTACCGAGAGCCCTCTGGTACTTCTCAAAGAAATACAAAGGCCCTCTTTTATAAAATGGGCCTCTCATATGAAAATCCAAAAAATCTGATGAAATTCTAAAATAATTGAAAAAATAATATGATCTTTGGTCAGAATTAGACTCTCGTTATGAGATCTATTAAATTTCTTTTGATTTAGTTGGCATGATCTTCGTGTATGACGGGAAGAATTCTTACATTACTTAAACGATTTTGAAATATTCTTTGAAATCACAATGCACCTGAGAAGTAGTTTATAGTTTATCTAGTAACGAGAGAAAAAATGTTGATAAAAATCAAATAATTATTTTCCCTACATACAAGAAAAAACATTTTATATAATAATAAAGTCAAAACCTTTGGAAAAACCTAAAATAAAAATAACGTAGTGCACTCTGAAACAGCATTAAAAATGCTCAACCCCGACGTGAAATAACGAACTCAGCCAAAGTCCTCGTTCCTCTAATTAATTCCAAAGTTAAGTTGGCTTAATCTCCAAAGCTGAAAAAATAAAACTGCCCGAAAAAGAATGACTCAATTAAAAGAGAAATAAAAAACATGTTAAAGATGCGCCGAAGTTTTTTCGGCGCAATCGGGATTTCTGTGCAGCATATGATGTTGTATGAAACTCTCAGCCACTGCCTATGAAACTCTCAGCCACTGCCCATGAAACTCTCAGCCGCGGCCCATGAAACTTTCAGCCACGGCCGGGTGGTGTCATGTGTAGTTGGCACCTATAGCGGTGCCAAACGTACGATTATTGCTAAATTTAACCTTAAGTAAAATAAAAACTACTGAGGCTAGAGGGATGCAATTTGGTATGTTTGACGGTTGGAGGATGGATAATCAACATACCAATTTGCAGCCCTCTAGCCTAAGTAGGCTAATTTTTAAGATCTGAGGGCGGACAGAAAAAGTGCGGACGTACAGACAATTCGCCATGTCAATAGTTATCTTTTACAGGAAACTAAAAAGAGAAGCAAAGACAGTTGAGCTCTTGTGTTTAATAGGCTGAATGAAGAGGAACTCATCAAGAGTTCGTGAATAAGTTAGAGATATTTCTCTCTTACAAAATGGGAAACATCATAGTACGCAAAGAAGAAAGGTCACAGTGAAAACTGAAAATTAAGAACCTGGCGACTTACATGTTTTTTTTTCTTTCGGCATAAGAAGATAATAGAATGGAGACGAACATATTTATTTTAGCTTAAGAAGATAACATGGCAAACATTGCGGAAAACCTGAGACGGTATTATTTGAAAACCATAAAGAGAAGAGAAGTCTAAATTATTTTTGAAAGAATATAGATATCTACGCACCCTTAAAAAAAAGGCAGCGCTCATAATAACACATAATAAGTACTCTAAATATGAGGCTACTTTTAAAATCGAATTTATAGGATAATGAACCACCTGTACTTAGCCAGTAAATTATTAGTTACCGTGAAGAATATGAATATATATATATATATATATATATAGATATAGATAAATATTATATATGTATGTATATGTATGTATGTATATATATATATATATATATGTATGTATATATATATATATATATATATATGAATGTATATATATATATATATATAGAGAGAGAGAGAGAGAGAGAGAGAGAGAGAGAGATGAGGCGGGGGTAGTATGTGATTAGTGTGTGGGAAATTATTTTCCAAAACGAAAAAAGTAATGAAGATATATCTTCGTCTGTAAAGGTAATAGCGATCATTTTCTAGAATATATCTGAGTATATAGTCATCGATCTAAAATCCCCCAGGTTGGATGATGTTGACTGGAAGATGAGTACATGGAAGGTAAATTAAAGTAATTTTTGATGAATTCAATTCAATGTTAGGATATTTTGAACAATTTAAATCGTCTAATTCCTTACTTGAAGTTTGGTGGTGGGGGGGGGGGTAATAATTTCAAGGAAATATTATTTTCTTTTTTTAGTACATAATATGATATTCTACACACTTGTTTACATGACAGGACATTACAGGAACCATCGAAGTAAATAAATCCTGATCAGAAATGCATCCAGATAATATTAAAGGGACAGACCGTCAATTCATAACCTATCATCGCCCCGAAGGTATGATAATGTAAGGGAAAAACCGCACCTGCTGGAATTCGAACCATTACTCATCATATTTCGAGACAAAGGAGGAAAGGGGAGGTGATGAGCAGTCGACAACATATGATTTTGAAGGATTAATTAAAGGCTGTGCCAAAGGATAAAGAGATAAAACTACAAAGGAACTTTGTTTTTTTTAGGAAGAGGAAGGTTTTTTATTTACCTTCCCTGTAAACAG
>JANJGK010000003.1:22005194-22012694 GCA_039081455.1 Macrobrachium rosenbergii | reverse complement strand
TGTTCTACAGCCATTGTGAAAAAGTGTGTTTTACAGATTACAAAATGGAGTAAGGTAATGTGCTTACTTACTTGTATTGTATCATGTTTAAAACTGAAGTGTTGTCTTGGTGAAAGATAGTTGTGATGTTAGTAAGAGGTGACTTTAATCTTTTTAAAAGTGAAGGTAATCTTTTGAAAGATTGATATAATTTTTAAACATATTTTCTCTTAGTGAAATTGCTGTTGATATATTTATTTCTGCATATTACTTTCTTATATGTCCATGTTTTCATATTATTATCATATGCTCATGTGTTTATAATTTCACAGTGTTTCCCAAGGTTGGTGTTGGTCATTAATTAATGTTTTGTTGGTGTTGGTTTCATTGAGATTTCAGTGAATGCTTATGTTGATTTCAATTATTAAGATTTCAGTGAACATTTGTGTTGATTTCAATTATTAAGATTTACATTATAATCTGGAGTGAGTGTTAATCATTTGAATTTTGCTTAATTAAACTGATTTCTTGATAAATTAAAGTTTTGTGAGTTAATCTTTGTTAAGAAATACTTAAATCTTACACTGTTGTCAAGTAATAGTAAATCTTTTTGAGACTGGGAACTCTGCTTTTGAATTTAGAAACAATTTTGTCTGTTTAAAGTTTTAAAAGCACAGTATTTCATTTTGACCACCAGTGATTAGTGATATTTGTGTGTGTATTCACGGTAAGTGATATATCTGACTAGTTCTCCTTTATCAAAGTGAAGTAGAACCAGGGAAACAATTATAGTATTTGATGGAGTGATGCCCTTTATCCTAGTCTGTTTATAGCTTATCAGTTGTTACCTCACCCATAACTTGATAAATTTAGATTGATTTTTCAAGTGTTAAACAAGTTTTAAGGGATCACTGTACCTTTAGAGTATTCAGTCTTGATATTATTGTTATGAGGTTTCAAGTATCTGGCTGAAGTGAGGTAAATTTTTTGGTCTTATTATTTGTGTAATAACCAGGTACCTGATCACTTCGTGACAAAATATTTGGTGCCCATCGCCGGGAAGAACTATACAGAATATCACTCTGATTTATGGTTTACACTGGTGGTGTTAGGGATATATTTTGGTAGGAGAGTGACAATTTAGTTGTTTTGAAGTGTATTGTAAACTATTTAGTAGAGTAAACTGGAGAAAATGATTTTGTTTGAAGTTCAGGAATTTTTAGGTGCTCCAACCATCAGAAAGTTATCTGAATCTCACCTGACCAAGGCACAGTGGACTCTCTTAGCAGTGATATGTGGGGGTAATGTGAATAGTGATATGATTGAGGCACAAATGAAATGTGTTGCAATCCATGCATTAATAAGCTCTGGTAAAATAGATAGAGAGTTAAATGAAGCATACGAATCGCTGAATGTAGCTGAGGTAGAGTTTACAAATAAGCTAAGGCAAGAGAATGAGAATGGTAATGCAGAGACAGAACTTAGATGTTTAGAAACAGAAGAAAATTGGTGTAAACTGAGTGTGCTAGAGTCAGAAGAAAAGTTGCTTAGGCTGCAGATACAGGCTGATAGAGAAAAAGAAGACAGAGAAAAAGCAAAACATGAAAGGGAGTTGGAGTTAATCAGAGCTCGAACCACATTAACTTTAAACCCATATAACTATTTCCAAGGTAACGCAGACTCTGTGTTTGATGTAGTAAGAGTGCAGAAGATAATTCCATGATGCAGTAAGAGTACAGAAGTTAATTCCAAAGTTTACAGAAGAAGCTCCAGATGAGTTTTTTGAGCACTTTGAAAAAGTAGCTACAGGTATGGAATGGCCAAAAGATAAATGGTCAGTCTTATTACAGAGTGTTCTAATTGGTAAAGGAAGAAGTGCCTATTTAGCCTTATCAGCTGATCAGTGTAAAGAGTACAGCACACTGAAACACAATGTGCTACAAGTTTATCAGATGACCCCTGAATATTACAACGAAAGATTCAGATCTTTGAAGAAGGATGAGAAGATAACTTTCTTAGACTATGCCTATCAAGTAAGATGTTTTAGACGATGGTTGGGGTTGCTAAAGTTAAGTCTATGAACTAACTTGAAGAATTAGTGGTCTTAGAGCAATATCTGAGAGGAATTCCTGAACATATAAGAGCTTATTTGAGAGAGAGAGAGAGAGAGAGAGAGAGAGAGAGAGAGGTGAAGAAACTTGATAAAGCTGCTACTCTGGGTGAGGACTATAACAATATGCAGCAAAAAGAATTATAATGGCAAGTACCAGAACCAACAATTCACAGGTTATAGGTCTCAGTCGAGTTTTAAGAACACTGATGTGAGAAACACTTCTAATAACTATACCAATACAAAGCCAGACTATGCCCCACAGCAGTTGAATGTTAAACCCTCACCTTTTGGCCTGTTCTCAAGACAGATGCAGAAGACTAATGTTGTTTGCTACAAGTGTGGAAGAGTAGGACATTATAGTCGAGATTGTTATCAGATACAACAGCAGATTAAGCTAGTTGGACAGGTGATAAGGGTTAACCAGGTAAAGCCAACTACGAAGAATAGTGTAGGAAAAAATGAAACTAGACAAGCAGAGTGCTTAGCAACCAGTGGAAATGCAACTTCAAGGGGTGAGTGGTTGAACAGTGAGTAGGCTTTTAAGCCATATATCCATGAAGGTAGGCTGACAACTCCCTCTTTAAGTGTGCAGGTACCAGTGAAGATATTACGTGATACAGAAAGTACCCATAGTGTGGTACTTCGTGGTGCCCATCCTCAGTCAGAGAAGAATCTCACCGGAGATTCAGTTATTTTAAAGGGTATAGGAGAAGAGGAAGTAACTCCTATATACCACTTGCATTTGTCATGTGAATTAGTGACAGGAAGCATTGATTTTGCCGTAAGGAGCTCACTAGCTGTTGAAGGTGTGCATGTTTTCCTGAGTAATGAAGTTGGTGGTGTTCCCTTCGTTCCTCATCCTATAGTGACAGACAGACTGTTGAGGATTAATCCTATGGTAGAGATAGAGAAGAAAAACCCTCACCTGTTTCCAAGTTGTGTAACTACCAGGAGTATGACGAGAACTGAGTATAGAAGTGAAGAAATTGAGGATTTACCTGCACCATAAGGATCAAGTGAAGGATCTTTGAGCTTAGAAGAGATGTTACAGGAAAGAGAAGTTTCCCCTAGTGTCAGTAATGAAGAGATTTCCCAAGAAGAAGAGGATCCTGTTATTGTTGAAGAGACAGCGTAGTCAAAGTGTTCCTGAAGATAGTAGTGAAACTACAGTAGCAGAGTTGGCAGATATTGAGAGTTCAACCCTTGAAGTTGGACAAGTGACTAGAGAGAAGTTAATAGAACTGCATAAGAAGGATACAACGTTGGCGGATTTGTTCTTCAGAGTTGTTGACCAAGAAGAGATGCAACAAACTCCTACTTGTTATTACCTAAAGGAAGGATTCTAATAAGGAAGCATCGACCTGCAGATATTCCAGGAAATGCTGAATGGAGTGAATATAATCAAATTTTGATTCCATATCTACTGAGGAAGCAAGTTGTAGTAGTAGCACATGAGTCTGCACATACAGCATGGGAATCAGGAAGACTGTTGAGAAGAATATGAAGTATTTTTTCTGGACTGGACTTCACAAGGATGTTAGCAGATTTTGCAAGGAGTGTCATACATGCCAGATAGTTGGAAAACAGAATGAAACTATTCAGAAAACTCCCCTACAACCGACAGAAGTTAGAGGGGAACCCTTTAGCAAGGTGATAGATAATAGATGTGGTTGGTCCGCTTCCAAAAACGAAGAAAGGACATGAATATCTGTTGACATTAATGTGCCCAGTAACAAGATATCCTGAGGCGATTCCTGTAAGAAGTATAAGTGCAAAGGTAATTGCTGAGAAGTTGGTGGAATTTTTCTCCAAGTTTGCAATTCCAGAAATTGTACAAAGTGATAGAGGAACGAACTTTGCCTCAAAATTATTCCAGGATGTGATGAACTCGTTAGGAGTGAAACAACAGTTATCTACCGCTTACCAGACTTTGAAAAGTATGTTAACCAAGTACTGTAATGAGTCAAGAAGAGAATGGGATGCTGGTTTACCTTTAATGTTATTTGAAGTTAGGAATGCTTATCAAGAAAGTATGGGATGTTCACCAAACGAAATAATTTTCGATCAAGGCATGAGAGGTCCGTTGAAAATTCTTGCAGAGAACTGGGTAGAAAATCAAGAGGAAGTCCAAGGAGAATATGTGAAGAACTTGAGGAAAAGGTTAAGAGAAATTAGAAAATTCTCTTTAGAAAATTTGAAGATAAGCAAAAAGAAAATGAAAAGGAAGTATGATGCTAAGACTAAGCTAAGAAATTTTAGTGTTGGACAGCAAGTTTTAGTGTTTTTACCAGTGAAAAGATTTCCCCTTACAAATAAATTTCAAGGTCCTTATAGGATAACAGAAAAGTTAAGTGATCGAACTTATGTGATTGAAACACCAGGGAGAAGGAAACGACAGAGGAAGATACATGTAAATCTTTTGAAACCCTACTTCTCAGAGACTAGAACTGAGATAGTGTCTATAACCCAAACAACTTCATCTACAGAGGACGATGATGGCTACGAATTGGGAGCTGAAAACAAGATTAACAATTCTTCAATATTAGAAAATTTGGAGAACAAACTAAAACATCTGAGTGTTGAACAAAGCAAAGAACTAAGTGAGATGGTTCAAAATTTCCCTGAGATTTTTACAGATTTACCTAAGTGTACAGACTCGACAAAGCATGAGATAAAGATCAGAGATGATGCCAAGCCATTCAAGCAAAGAGCTTACCGTGTATCACCTTTTCATTGAGATGTTTTGAAAAATGAAGTCTAATATTAATTGCATCATGGATTGGCAGAATCCAGTTCAAATCATTACAGTTCTCCTTGTGTGTTAGTGAAGAAACCAGATGGCTCGTTTAGGATATGTACTGATTGTAGGAAACTGAATTCCATCAGTGTAGCTGATAATTATCCCTTACCTCTTATTGATCAATTACTTGATAATATTGGGCAAGCCAAGTTTGTTTCCAAACTAGACTTGTTAAAAGGATATTATTAAATTCCCTTAGAATTTGCCAAGTTGCTGTCAGCTTTCATTACTCCTTTTGGACTATACTAATACACTGTCTTGCCATTTGGACTGATGAATGGACCTGCAACTTTCCAATGAGTGGTGGATCAGCTGCTTGGATCAATCAAAAGAGTGGGTGTATACCTTGATTATACTGTGATTTATTCTGACACCTGGGAAGAACATCTAAGGATTTTAGGGAAGGTGTTCAAGAAACTACGACAAGCAAGACAAACAGTCAACTTACAGAAAAGTGAACTTGGGAAAGCAACTGTTCAGTATCCAGGATTCAAAGTTGGAAAAGGCCTTCTCGTTCCTTTTGATGCTAATGTAGAGGGTATTCGTAAGGCTACTCCTACAAATAGAAAACAGCTACAAATATTTTTGGCCATGGCTGGATTTTATCATCGGTTTTGTCCAAATTTCTCAGCCGTGGTGGCTCCCTTAACTGACTTAACCAGTCCGAAAACCAAGTTTGTTTGGACCCCAGAATGTCAAGAGTCTTTTGAAAAGGTTAAAACTATTTTAACTTCAAAACCAGTGCTGCAGGCTCCAAACTTCAATAAAAAGCTTATGATACAAGTTGTTGCATCTGATAGTGGAATTGGAGCTGTTCTTCTTCAAGAAGATGACTATCATATCATTCACCCTGTAAGTTTCTTGTTTTCAAAGCTAAAGAAACTTCAGAAAAATTATTCTACAATAGAAAAGGAGACATTGGCATCAATTACAGCCTTGAAAAAGTTTGATGTGTATGTGAACCAACCTAATAATGAGGAAATTTTAGTGTTATCTGACCAAAACCCTATTTCATTCATCAATAAGATGAAGAATAACAATCAACAATTAACCAGGTGGTCTTTGTGTTTACAACCATATAATGTGAAAGTGAAACATATATCTGGGAAAAATAATATCGGTGCAGATTATTTATCCCGTTCCGAATCATTGGATTAAAACCCAGAATAATTAATCTTCTGGGGGGAGGAATATTATGAGATGATATTATAATATATAAACATTCTGTAAAAGTAATATTTGTTCTGTGTTTTTGAGGTACTGTCTATGATTTTGATATGTTTTTTTCTTACAGCTATTTCATGTGTTGTGAGTTGTAATGAGGTGACTTTATAATGTAAGTAAGTGTTGTGCAATGCTTATAAATGCTAGATGTTCTTTTGTGTTCATAACATACCATGTTTCGTGGGAGTTAAGGTTTCAGATTCTGTAGAGAGATATTTTCCTGTTTGCTGTTTGCTAAGCTGAGCACGTATCTGTCCAGGGAAAGCGAGGAGAGATAAGAGATCTGATGAGTGTTGACAGGGTTTTTTGCCGCAGATTGCTCGCAAATTGGCCTTTTGGACAGGTGTCCAGCCAAAAAGTGATCTGCCAATCATGTAAATAAAGGGCCAAACATATTTCCTTTCCAAGCCAAAGAATATTGTGCTTATTCTGTATTCCATGTATTCTGGGTATTCTAGAATGTAGAAGAAGGGACTCGGGTTATTCTAAGATTTGAAATGACTAACTGGCAGCCCAGGTTTGTAGGTATAACAGATGATGGTGGACAACAATTAGTTACTTAGGAAAGGAATCTAGTAATAGTAAGATCTCTCTCTCTATCTCTCTCTCTCTCTCTCTCTCTCTCTCTCTCTCTCTCAGCTCACACTTATGTAGAATGTCATGAGAATTTTGGTCACTCTCCCACGGGATATAATATTTTTTGAGAATGGTTTAAAATATTTGTGTTCTACAGCCATTGTGAAAAAGTGTGTTTTATAGATTACAAAATGGAGTAAGGTAATGTGCTTATTTACTTGCATTGTATCATGTTTAAAACTGAAGTGTTGTTTTGGTGAAAGATAGTTGTGATGTTAGTAAGAGGTGACTTTAATCTTTTTAAAAGTGAAGGTAATCTTTTGAAAGATTGATATAACCTTTAAACATATTTTCTCTTAGTGAAATTGCTGTTGGTATATTTATTTCTGCATATTACTTTCTCATATGTCCATGTTTTCATATTATTATTATATGCTCATGTGCTTATAATTCCACAGTGTTTCCCAAAGTTGGTGTTGGTCATTAATTAATGTTTTGTTGGTGTTGGTTTCATTAAGGTTTCAGTAAATACTTATGTTGATTTCAATTATTAAGATTCCAGTGAACATTTGTGTTGATTTCAATAATTAAAATTTACATTATAATCTGGAGTGAGTGTTCATCATTTGAATTTTACTTAATTAAATTGATTTCATGATAAATTAAAGTTTTGTGAGTTAATCTTTGTTAAGAAATACTTAAATCTTACACTTTTGTCAAGTAATAGTAAATCTTTTTGAGACTGGGGACTCTACTTATAACTTTTGAACTTAGAAATAAATTTGTTTGTTTAAAGTTTTAAAAGCAC
>JANJGK010000003.1:21970194-21990194 GCA_039081455.1 Macrobrachium rosenbergii | reverse complement strand
TATCTCGTTAAGGACACTAATTTGATGAGGACTTCATCGTTTGGTAAAGATATTATTAAGACTGAACTGTGCGGTGGCAAAACACATTTTTCGAAGAGCGAAACAAGACATTTCTTTTATAATATCTTTAGTGAGGTGTTTCGTGCTTAGTGTATATTGTTTTATATGGTGTATCTTGATAATCTGAAGAGCGTTTACAGAAAGTCTGATGCCATACGTCGGTTTGTGGTTATATTTTTCAACTCTCAATATGCCTCGATAATCTCGAAAAAAACTCATAAATAGCCTATTAATCTTCGATTAAAACGAATTTAATTAACATTTGCCAAAAACATTTTGACGTAATTTAAGCCAATAAAAAATTTTCATTTCAAGGTTTTCATGCTAATGGAAGTAACCCTAAACTTGACAGATAAGGAGGTACCATCTCTAAGAACAAAGACAGATTAATCTAATGGCATTATATGTTGTCTATCAGTAAAGTCTAGTGTCAATAACTCACCTAAAATACATCATACCATTTTTATTAATTAAAATACTGTAGGACAAAAAGTGTCTATCATCATTGTTCTTGACATACAGTTTAAAGACACCAACCAGTCTCAATCAAATTCAAATGAAACATACGTTGGTTGGTTAGGTATATAATCTATATTCGTCTATAATCCTTAAAAATGTTGTAGAATTTGTCAGTTAATTTCTTTAATAAATATGTGATAAGGTAATCCCATATGAAGATAGAATATGGCTCAAACTGTTGATACATGGGATGACGACAGAAGGACCGATCGCAAAAGATTTACAATACGCAACTGCTTAATGGTCCATATTCTAAGAATCCTTCACGATTTTATGAAGCACATCTGCCATTATTATTATCATCATTAACTTACAGGAATTCCAATGTATTTCATACATTCGCTGTGGCCATGTCCTGCGTAAGAATGAAACATTTACAGCCTTTTTAAAGCCTCATTTGTAACCCGGTTACTAATAACTTGGCGTTAGTGAAATACGAAAATAACCGACTGTGTTCTTATTCACCGTGAATATCATAATGCGATGAACAGAGGCCAACGCTTGCACGATTTCTGTTTTATAGGAAAAGGCAAAATAATAGAGAAAGTGAGATATACATCCAACACTGCTGATGCAAACGTTATGTCTAAAAGAATTCTTCTTCTTTGGAGGGGTGGCTAGAGCTCTCGGTTAGCACGCTGTTGGCCCAGCGTTCGAGTCTCCGTCCGCACAGTGAAGAATTAGAGGAATTTATTTCTGGTGATAGAAATTCATTTCACGTCATAATGTGGTTCGGATTCCGCAATAAGCTGTAGGTCCCGTTGCTAGGTAACCAATTGGTTCTTAGCCACGTAAAATAAGTCTAATCCTTCGGGCCAGCCCTAGGGGAGCTGTTAATCAGCTCAGAGGTCTGGTTAAACTAAGATATACTTCTTCTTCTTCTTCTTCTTCTTCTTCTTCTTCTTCTTCTTCTTCTTCTTCTTCTTCTTATTATTATTATTATTATTATTATTATTATTATTATTATTATTATTATTATAAATTTCTTTTTTGCCTATAACACTCATCCTATTTAACTGGGTGGTTTTTATAGTGTGGGGTTCCAGGTTGCATCCTGCCTCCTTAGGAGTCCATCACTTTTCTCACTATGTGCGCTGTTTCTAGTAGCACACTCTTCTGCATGAGTCCTGGAGCTACTTCGGCATCTAGTTTTTCCAGATTCCTTTTCAGGGATCTTGGGATCGTGCCTAGGGTTCCTATGATTATGGGTACAATTTCCACTGGCATATCCCATATCATTCTTATTTCGATTTTCAGTCTTGATGCCTATCAATTTTTTCTTTCTTTCTCATCTCCTCTGGTGTCCCATGGTATTGCGACATCAATGAGTGATATTTTCTTCTTGATTTTGTCGATCAACGTCACGTCTGGTCTATTGGAAAGTATCACCCTATCTGTTCTGATGCCATGGACCCAGAGGATCTTTGCCTGATCGTTTTCTATCACTCCCTCAGGTTGGTGTTCGTACCACTTATTACTGCAAGCTAGCTGGCTCCAGTGGAGGGTTTTTGCTACTGAATCATGCCTCGTTTTGTACTGGTTCTGTGCAAGCGCTGGACATTCGCTTGCCATGTCTCATCTTTCATATTGCACTTCCTACATATGGGTGAGATGTTATTTGCATCTATTGCTCTTTGAACATATCTGGTTCTTGGGGCCTGATCTTGTGCTGCTGTTAGTGGTCCTTCTATTTCCTTCTTGAGTTCTCCCCTCTTTAGCCATTGCCATGTTTCATTGCTGGCCAGTTCTTGAGTCTGTCTCGTGTACTGTCTGTGCATTGGTTTGTTGTGCGATTCCTCTGTTCTGTTTTTCATTCTCCTGTCTCTGTATATTTCTGGGTCTTCGTCTACTTTTATCAGTCCTTCTTCCCATGCTCTCCTCAGCCACTCGTCTTCACTGGTTTTCAGATATTGCCCCAGTCCTCTGCTCTCGATGTTGACACAGTCCTCTGTGCTTAGTAGCCCTCTTCCCCCTTCCTTTCATATTATGTATAGTCTGCCTGTATTTGCTCTTGGGTGTAGTGCTTTGTGTATTGTCATGTGTTTCCCAGGTTTCTGTTCTACGCTGGAAAGTTCAGTCTTTGTCCACTCCACTACTCCTTCGCTGTATCTGATTACTGATACTACTCAAGTGTTTATGGCTTTTGTTATGTTTCCAGCATTGAGTTTTGACTTGAGTATCGCCTTAAGTCCCTGCATATATCCTTTCCTGATCGTGTCCTTCATCTTTTGGTGTTTTATATCCTCTCCTTCTATTATTCCTAGGTATTTGTATCTTGTCTCATCTATGTGTCTGATGCTATTCCCATCTGGTAGCTTTATCCCTTCAGTCCTTGTTACTTTGCCTTTTTGTATGTTGACCAAGGCACATTTTTCTATTCCAAACTCCATCTTCATGTCCCCAGATACAATCCTTACAGTTTGGATTAGGGTATCTATTTCCTTGATGCTCTTACCATACAGCTTGATGTCGTCCATGAACATCAGATGCTTAATTCTGTTGCCTCCTTTCTTGAGTTGGTACCCAGCATCCATCTTCTGCAGTACTTTTGCCATGGGATTTATGGCTGCTACGAAGAGTAGTGGGGATGGTGAGTCGCCTTCTGCTAGTCTTATCCCACAGCTTGTAAGTACTGTATTCCAGTTGCGCATTGCATTTTTTAGGAAGATGATGCTGTTTTCCTCTACCCCATATATTTTCAGACATTCTATTAGCCACGTGTGCGGTATCATGCCGAAGGCTTTCTTGCAGTCAATTCATGCCAAGCTTAGGTTGGTTCTCCTTCTCTTACTATTTTTCATTACCATTTTGTCTATCATGAGCTGGTCTTTTGTGCCCCTACACTTCCTTCTGCAGCCTTTCTGTTGGTGGGGGATGGTGTTTGTATCCCCTAGGTAGTTTTTATAGCCTTTCACTGATGATACCTGTTAGTAACTTCCACATTATTGGTAGGCACGTGATAGGTCTGTAGTTACTTGCTATATTTCCCTTGTTCTTGTCCTTCTGTACTAAGGATGTTCTCCCTGTGGTCATCCATTTGGGCGCATGGTGGTGTGGGATACAATGCTGTAGTTGTTCTGCTATTCGTGGGTGTAGGGCCTTGAACTTTTTGAGCCAGTATCTATGGACTTCATTGGGACATGGGGATTTTCAGTAGGGCATTTTATTTATTTGGTATCTGACTGTGTCTGTCGTAATCTCGGTGAATCTTCGTTTCATTCTACCCATTTCTTCTGCCTTGACTTCCTGGAGCCATGTTGCAAGTTTGTTGTGTGTTACCGGATTGCTCCATATGTTTTCACAGTCTCTTACTTGGTTCGGCTTCAGGAATTTCCTGGTGGGTGTCTTCCCCTCAGAGTTGGCTGTATAGTCGTTTCTGGTTGGTTCCGAAGAGTTTGTTCTTTTGGTATTATTATTATTATTAAAAAACTTCAAGATTCTCAGAGAAATCTACAGAAATCACATTGTAGATTTCACCGCCCATGAAAAACTGATGGTATCATTACTTACTTTTTTGGCCACCGAGCCATAAAAAGTTGTTCGAAAATGAAGATGGTAAATATCAACATAGCGAAGTTATCTATTTTAAAACATTTCTATTCTTTGTTACGAATCTTCCTGTAATGTTTTGATAGTTTAAATCTGTATAAAATAAGAGATTGCAGAACTAAAATAGATAGTCTTTCTTTATCGTATAGGTAGTTCGTAAAAAACATTTTGCTTCAGAGTTACACTGATATTTTGCATTGTATTAAATTCTCAAATCTACAACATACTCAGTTACCAACCCCCCCCCCCCCCAACTCTCTCTCTCTCTCTCTCTCTCTCTCTCTCTCTCTCTCTCTCTCTCTCTCTCTCTCTCTCTCTCTCTCTCTCTCTCTCTCTCTCTCTCTCTCTCTCACTTTCAGTTCCAAACAGCAAAGACATTGCCATTTACTGAAATGGTAAGACTGAAAGATATAATTACTCTTTTCATTGTCCCTCCTGTTACGTAATATGCCTTGGGAAGTGTTTCCCGAGAAACCTGGTGATGAAATGGCTTTAATGAATAATGTTTAAAGCGAGGGAACAAGATACACGAAATTGCCACATGAAAAATAAACGTTTTACTTGAGTGATAAACGAAGAAATGCAGTTCATTTTGCAATTAACCTAATTAGTTCTTCTTTTTTATTAATTCTTTCGCAAATTTACTTCAAGAATCTTTTTCCCCGATAGATTAACAAATAAATAAATTTGTTTTATGCTTTAATTATCAGTAATAATATGGTAAAATTAATAATTCCATTCTCAATTAATAATTCCGTTCTCAAACAATGAATGCATGTGGACTCTTCAGACTAAAATGGTGCTAGAAACATCTTGAAGAAAGTAAAACCGAAAAATGAAATAAATAAATTGACGCTAATCGGAACTGGTGAAGACGAGAAGGAAAGGGAAAAGTTTAGTCCATTTTGTAACCGAGGAATGTCTGAAACTAATTTTGCTGATGTCAAGCCTTAACGAAGAAAAGTGCACCAGGAAGCAGGTCCATCTCGTGAGACGTAAATCTTGCTGTCAGTCTCGTCCGTAACCTTTTTGAAAGTGCAGACGATTCCTCCCCTTTCGACTTCACGGGAAAAATGGATAATTATATATGAGCTGTTGCCTTTAATACTAAGGAGGTAAAGAATTTGTCTCTTAACTGACGTAAAACATCCGCAGCCGATATCGTTGTAACCATTGACAGGTGTTCATAATAAGCTTCTGTCCGTCGCATGAAATAAAGTGATATCGGCAGAGGAAAAAAGGGTATGTTATGCGTCATCAGTAAAAAAAAAAAAAAAAAAAAAAAAGTAAAAAATGCGCGGATGTTTTATTCTGCGCAATTGAGTTTTCTGTAGTGCGTATAATCAAGGCCACCGAAAATAGATCTATCTTTCGGTGGTCTCGGTATAATGCTGTATGACCGCGGCCCATGAATCTTTAACCACGGCCCGGTGGTGGACTGTCCTATATCGTTGCCAGATGCACGATTATAGCTAACTTTAACCTTACATAAAACAAAAACACTGAGGCTAGAGGACTGCAATTTGGTATGTTTGATGATTGGGGGTAGATGATCAACGTGCCAATTTGAAGCCCTTTAGCCTCAGTAGTTTTTAAGACCTGAGGGCGGACGGACAGACAAAGCCGGCACAACAGTTTTCTGTTACAGAAAACTAAAAGGGAAAAGAAAACCTTTCAGATATTGCAGTGACTTCACTGAGGCTGGCTTGAAGGACAAAACAAAATCTTGTCACGAAGGTCAAGGCCTCAGGTCAGTTGTGTCCTCGAGGATTCCAAACCCGTGAGAGATTGACAGGGAATACTTGTCTTTGTGTTTAATCCCCTCCAAATAAGAGGAGGAAGAGACAATTAATGTGGCAAGAACATTTGTTAGTGTATATATTTCACACAAATACCTTAAAACAATTAAAGCAATGTATTTCAGCGACATATCTTGTTACGGACCAACCGAAGAATGACAATATACTTAAATATTTACAGTTAACTGATGCGTATTTAACTCTATTTCATGCATTATTAGATTTAAAAAGTCATAACGTACCCTTTTTTTCAGTCATCTTCAAATAAGTTTTTCAAGAAATGAACGATACAAAAGTAGGTTCTTTTGAAATTTGAAATATCCATATATTTATAAGAACTGCCAGTTTTAATTTTTTTTAATATAAAATTCTTTTTACAACTGATATTTTTCGATTTTGAATCGTAATATGGTACATCTCGGGGTAGGACTGTTACCAAAACTGAAACAAAAGTGCAAAGATATAGACGCGTATAGTACAAAACAAACCCTCGGACGTGTTGTGACCAATAGCATTCCGTTGAGCTACTATCAGATTCAGAGCCTTTGTCCCGGTGTTTTTCCGGAATAACTTTTTTTCTGTGCATTTGACAAAGATATTAATTAAGTATACTTTACATCCCTACCTAATTTTCGGCAGCATTCTTTGTTACTTATACTAGAAAAAAATATATTTATAAGAGTAAAATAAAGCAGCCGAAGCCAGTGGCAGAACACTCTCATCTACAGATGCAAAGTTATACGTGACGTAAACATTATGACGTCCCGACTCCTCCCACAAGGTGATGACGACAAACAGCTGTCTCTGAAATTCTGAATGAATATTCGTACCTTGTCAAGGCTTCGAGAATGGCGGCTATGGTAAGTCATTGTCCCCGTGGTTGCAGGACAGCTTTTGTGATTCGACTTGCACAACTGTTTAGAAGTGAGGAGGCCCGTGGCAAACCCTGCGTAAGCTTGAACAAGTAAATGAATAATAGGGCCCTGTTTTTGGGTAAGGAGTACACCCGGACATCCAAGGCTACCAAGTTTTCGTCATTTGTTGACTTCCATAAGGTGCAGAAAGATAATTATATATGCTCTATAAAGCAATAGTTGTTGTTTTCTTAGTAAAATATAATTTGCAGAACAACATTAAAACTTGCTTTGCCAAAAAAAAAAAAAATGTCATTGGGAATATCATACATCACTGAATGACCTCTATAGGTCCCAGTGTTTGGGCTTAGCCCGAAACGCCATAGTCCACCCATTGATTATAATGTCAAGTTTCCTCATATGTAATTATGTTAAATAAAGGATCCATGTAAGGGCATGTCATTTCATATGCTCGCTCCTGTCCTTTTAGTGACAGAGTAAAACAATGGCTGAATTGTAACATTATAATGAAAGTTGTTTTCATATTCCACAGAATATTACCGGCATGGTAGTTCGATTGTTGGTAGGCTTTTAAATACCAAGATTGTTTGCACACTAAAAAGTATAAGTATACTCGGTCCTTCAATTTGCTCACTTGAATTGATTTTTAATTATATAATTTTTCAATGGAGAAATAGCGATAGAAAGTAATATCACGGATTACTTGAGGAAACCCTTTTCTTCAAGGATTCTAGCACTCGACCTCATGGCATAAATCCTATATACTGCTACTACTACTGTCACTGCTACAAAGTGTAAACAAGGAGTATTGGTTGTATTTCATTGTTGCCAGAGGTTGAGACTTTTTCACGAATAGCCAATTATCCATCGAGAAGGAGGCAAGTTAATGACGTCATAAGTTACGTCATTATATCTTTGAAAGACATTCCTGTGAGTTTGCTGGCGATGTCTACAAGAAGTCGGTGTTACTCTTATAATTACCAGAATTATGCAACTTTCGTAATACAGAATACAGTAAAAAATTAGGTAGGGATGTAAGATACCCTGTGACAAAGTGTCATCTTTGTCAGGTACGTTGATAAGATTTTATTCCGAAAAAGCACCGGGACACGGAATGTGAATCTCATAGTAGGAATTAGAATTATGTAATTATAAGTTACACGACTGTGGCTTTGAACCGGTAAATAAATGGGGCATGGGGTTTGAAGCCTTTTCACCCAAAAAATGTTCTAACAGAAAAAAAAACACCAATGAGGAAATCGACAAATACGCATATATACATATATATGTATACACACACACGCGCGCACGCGCACACACACACAGTGTGTGTGTGTATTATGAAACAGAAATACAAAAAGTCAATTAACCTAAATGGATTCGCTCTCTCTCTCTCTCTCTCTCTCTCTCTCTCTCTCTCTCTCTCTCTCTCTCACACACACACACACACACACACACACACTTTGATATCATCTTTTAATTCAAATTACTAATGAGTGGGTAAAAATTATTATTGCAGATATGCTTGCATTTAATTGGCTGAATGCTAATGACCCTTATTCATTAGATAATTAAACTGTTGTTATGGGATAGTATGGGCGTTTCGTTTGTATACTGTAAAGAAGGAAAACTCATATGCATTAGTGTACATTATATGCAAAAAGATAAATCTGAATTTAATCAAGATAATTTTTGGGAATTATTTCACTATTATTGACAAAAACCCGCACATCAGCTTTAATTTAGCAGGAAAAGTTTTCATTCTAAACAGCATGAATCCTTTTCCTCAGCATGAAAATCTTCGATATATTTTCCTCTTTCTGACTGACATGAAATTGACACGGCATGCGAAACCTAGCAATAACAGAAAAAGCTTTTCAAAATTCCATCAGGGGGAACTGTTCGCCAAATCATTTTAATCTTGAAATGCAATTTTCTCAAGGTTTAAAATAACAGTTTCGTTATTGTGCGGCTAAGTAATAAACACCAAAGAGCAACAAAGTTTTTTGGGCAGTTGTTGCATCTTAACAAAATCTAACCTGCATCACAAATCTGTATAATTTCTCGTTTAGTAGAACAATTTCGATGTAATGAGTTCCTTCTACCACTGAACCCCCTAATTAGACTATTTGATGAACAGTCACCAGGGATTCATTCAGTAAATCATAACGTTTCTGACCTATTTCATACCAGCCAGCATTCAGGAGAAATAAACAATAAGTTAATCACTGACTGTCATTATTTAGTAGCGACATTTCTTCCTTGTGTTGAACTGGCATTATTTATTTGAGGAAAATTACTTATAGCTGTAAGTAAATTTTAGTTATTAGTCCTTCCGATATTTTCCGTAATATTTTCGTTTATCGGCGTAAATTCACGTATTACAATAAATTATAAAAAAAAACATTTCAGGAATCTCTGTTTTGGTGATACGTGTCTCGTGCAGACTTTTATTTTGACTTTGCCACTGTTTAAAGACTCTTATGTCGAGTAATGACGAAAGACCCTTATGTCGAGTAATGACGAAAGACTCTTATGTCGAGTAATGACGAAAGACTCTTATGTCGAATAATGACGAAAGACTCTTATGTCAAGCAATGACGAAAGACTCTTATGTCGAGTAATGACGAAAGACTTATGTCGAATAATGACGAAAGTCTTATGTCGAGCAATGACGTAAGACTCTTATGTCGAGCAATGACGAAAGACTCTTATGTCGAGTAATGACGAAAGACTTATGTCGAGTAATGACGAAAGACTCTTATGTCGAGTAATGACGAAAAACTCTTATGTCGAGCAATGACGAAAGACTCATGTCGAGTAATGACAAGAACGCCAATCCTACAATCTTGCATGCTTGTTTACCTAATGCTCACAGGTCGAAGATCTGTTCACTGACAAATTATCGCTTAACAAAGTAGTTTATTTTTATATATACATGAAAACAGAGCATTTAAGGACTTAGCTCTTTAAGACAGAGTCTTTCAAGTATTTTGTGATGACGTTCTCTCCAATATTTCTAATAATTGAAAGATTCATAAAATCCATTATCCGTCAGGAACCCCGTGAATTCACTTCCTCAGCATCCTTGAACATTTACTGGTATCAAACACGTTTTAGTTATTTCTAATCGAATCGCGAAAATACGGACGCTGGGTGAATTATGGATTTATTTTAATGACAAGGGTTCTCAAGCATTCATTAAAGGCGGCCCTGTTCTTCAAGTAATGCAGTAATATACCCGCAGTGCCCTTTGAACCACTTCCTGTTCTATCTCCTTCTCTCCCGGCTCTCTTCTTCATCCGAACGTGGATGTCTTTCGGTGCAATGTCGCTCTGGCCTTCACATCGTTCGTTCGTCGCCAGAAAACGTGATTGTCAGCTGATGAACGGTTTACTCTTTGTAAAGCAAACAACTGGAGATGCTGATGTAATTTCAGAATTCTTATGGTCTTCCAGTCTTGAACGGTTCCAAAACGCTTTCTTAATCAGAAACCTTTAGATCAAATTGTGTTTTTAACTTTTATGTCAAACACGCAGATATGCTGATTAGTATCAGATTTTATATTACAGTCCAATAATGGAAGACACGGCAAAGATTGAGTAAGGGATATGCGATGGCTGTGTAAAAGGACATGACACCCTGCCTACATACATACATACATACATACATACATACATACATACATACATACATACATACATACACACACACACACACACACACACACACACATATATATATATATATATATATATATATATATATATATATATATATATATATATATATATATATATATATATATATAATATATATATATATATATATATATATATAAAATGCAGGGTGTCGTGTCCTTTTACACAGCCATCCCATCCCCTTTACTCAAACTTTACCGTGTCTTCCATTATTGGACTGTAATATGCAATCTAATACTAATCAGCATATCTCCGTGTTTGACATAGAAGTTAAAAACATGATGCAATTTAAATGTTTCTGATTAAGAAAGCGTTTTGGAACTGCTCAGGCATCTTCAGTTGTCTGCTTTACGAAAGGAAACCGTTCATCAACTGACTGACAATGACGTTTTCTGGCGACGAACGAGGATGTGAAACCCAGAGGGACTTTGCACCGATAAACATATATATAATTAGTTGTGCCTCCCAGGATCAATTTCTGTAATATTTTAATATCTTTTTGGGTCATCTTCTATTCACCCATGCACGATTTCACAGGCATATTATCTTTGTATAATTAATATATATAAAAGTCATCATATTTGTCATCATTATTGCTACTTAAATGATTTATCTTATTATCCCTGTTGGCATCATTACTATTAGTTTTATAGCATTGGCCATAATGCAGAAAATGTTGCAACTTTGTCATTAGTATTTTCTTTTTCAAAACCTTCAAGTGTGAACTCCCAACTGAGTGGAATGAAGCTGGGAACTGATGCTCACTTTGGGCTCGTAATATCTTCCGCATTCGATCAGTAGCTCCTCCCTGAAGGCTTTGTGCTGCTTCCATAAAAATCGTATTGAATTCGTCCCGTGGCTATAATCCCCAATATCAACGACAGCTGGGACTTGTTTGTCTTGCCTTAAGCGTTTCGTCGAAAAAACCTTCCCTGTCTTGCGCGTTGGCATAATCTGCCGAAATCCTCTTTTTTATTATTTTATTTTCTGTCACGTTATCTAAACGACCGATTTTTACTTTTGTGTGAATCTCTTACACGTAAATTTGAGTATACAGTACAGACTGTACTCAGAGAACACTTTTGCCCGTTATGATTTTACCTTCTAAAACAATATTTTTCCTCTTGCTCTCTTTCTTTGTCAAAGACATTTTTTACTATTAAATTATAAATCACAGTCCTAACCAAAGATTGCTCCAGCATATTCCTTAATGATAACAATTAATTTAGCCAAGCACAATAAAAAAAACATTATAATAAGTACTCGATAAACCAGAAGAATTTCATTAACATTAATTATTTTCAGAATTTCATTAACACGGAGTTTTCCTTCATATTCCTCTATCCCATCATACCCATGGGTATGACACATAAATCCTACGAATGAGAAGAAGGACGATTCGTGCAGCAAGTATTCTTTAGAGGTCAAGCGATCGCAGAAGCCGAGGAGAGGGGTATCAGCATTGAAATGATGGCTTCCATTCTAAGATTAAGATGGTGCGTAAAATGCAACTCCCAAACTTTGGATACAAATCTTTCAAAGGCACAGGTAATTAAATCAGCCTGAGTAGCATCAGTTAGGAAGCATGAAGTATTAACGTCCTGCTCCAACGATGTGAGAGAGAGAGAGAGAGAGAGAGAGAGAGAGAGAGAGAGAGAGAGAGAGAGAGAGAGAGAGAGAGAGAGAGGGCGGGGGGAGGGGAGGGGGGTCCGTATCAGGTTGTTTTGAATTTACCCTCATCAAATTAGGGTGATGATGAAAGAGTTTGATCTCAACTAACAGGATTCACCCGGGAAGCTACAGAAATGTTTTTGCCCATGTTTATCTCCGACATAGTGACAAGACCAGTAAAAGATTTATCATTCTTTATGTCTATTGCATATTTTGATGTATGCGCGTACTTGCATTACATGGGAAGGACAAATATTGATTGTGTCCTAGGTAATTGGATAGCGTAGAAATAAAGAGGGAATGGCGGTTATAGTGTCAGAAATGCATTTGTACGCCTGAAGGCGTACACAGTATTATTAACGGGAGATTATGTTTATAAAATTGAGTCCACTAGGAAAATTTTTTAACAGTAATTGTATAGATCCTAGGAATGTACAATAAAAAAAAATGATTAGACTCACAACTAAGTGTTTGGGAGTTGCACTGGAGAATCTGAGAGGATGACTGTACTGGTGATTCAAATGCAAATGTAGCTGGCAAAGTGAGGTATGGCGTTGTTAGCTGGTGTGGAGTTAATGGAGAAAATAAAAATAAGAATGGAGAGAATCCTTTTCCACTAGAGGAGGACTGGCTAGCCAACACTATATATATATATATATATATATATATATATATATATATATATATATATATATATATATATATATATATATATATATATATATATATATATATATATATGTATTTCCCTGGGTTATTAGTATTTTTACAGGCCGGCAACGTAACTTTATTTAATTGGCCTTGGAGTTCTGACTTGCATAAAGGGAAATCAAAAAAAAAGAAAAGATAAAGTGGAGAATTTACAGTAGGAGCTGAAGGCTCTACTTCATAAGGAAATGTTACGTAAACACTTGGGATAAATTAAAGAATTATATTTACAAAAGAAAGCATTTGAAGGGAAAATGGATAAGTAAATTGATAAAGGGCTTGCAACACCTGAAGATCCTTCTACTGGAGTCTTGACTAAAGGCAAGGCACAGTCCAAGATGAGTCCACTGCGAATAGGTCCCTCTTAGGGAAAGCGGGTCTCTGGCGAAGAATGACGAGGGATGATCACACGTATGGTGGTGCCCTCGAGGATGATGGGAGTCTGGCGTCGGACAGGGAGAATGAATGGTCTCTCAGCAAACTATATCACCCGCCTGTGTGTATGGCTAACTGCTGCCCTCTGCACGCCGACTCCGCACACGACTAACTGCATACTGCCTACTGCTGTCTCTTCCTTTTAAGGGCTCCGGCCATGTCGTGCCCGTGATGTGTCATTCGCCAGGTGGTCAGTGATTTGGTTGCCTCTTCCCCGGCCCTGCGAAGGTAAGACAATTCAGCAGCTTAATCTGCCTTTAGAAAGGTTGTTTTAAGCAGCTTAGTTGGAATAAGCTGCTTAAGGGAGTGGCATTAAGTCTCCTCTCTTTGCCCTTTTTTATCCGTGTCATCTCAATATCTGTTCCAAGTAAAAAGGACAGATCGAAATGTTGATAACCTTGCTCTGATTTCTAGGTCAAATACGATCAGCCATGTGGTTCTCAATAAACAAAGGGTAAATTAGGTGGTGGGGAGGCGTGCTGTGCAGCGACTTCTTGTAAATTATAATAACCCCCTTGGAAGATAACATACGAGCCTTCATTCGGGCTTGTATGTTGATATCCAAGAAGTCGGCACAGCTGGTTTACTTTACTCTTCTCCCAACAAGAAATGGAGAAGCTTTTACTTTACTCTATCCCCACTCAAAATAGAAAATACTTCCAACACATTAATATTAAACTACTTTAACATGGCCTATTCATTTCTTCAAATTTACGGTACACATTACTTTGAGATTACGAGTGCAAGATAATTTTGAGGCAGGAGACAAAATCTAAGAATTAATTTAAATATAAGTTCCTTAATTTTAAATAAACAAGCCATGTGGTTAGTATGCCTTGAAGAGGCGGTGTAAATGATAACACAGCGTTTATTTTTGCAAATGACATCCCCTTTACGTAATATTGTAATGATGATACATAATTCGCATTGGTAATTGCTTAGCTAATAGTTCAACGCATCACCAACTTCGACAGTTGACGGCTGACAACTTACCCTAGGGGTTTTGACAGTTGTGGCCGAGCGAGAGTATTCGCGAGTTTTAATTTGCCTACTTTAAACCACGCTAATTTTATGCATCCACTGCCCATAAGTCGGGTACAGGCTATAAATAGATAATCGCTCAATGTTATGACGGAACAAGCAGACAAAAGACGAGGGGTCTGGGACAAAATAGAGTTCTTAGAAGTGAGGAAAAAAAATAATAACAAAAGGAAAATGAAAAGGATGTTACGAATGACAGCGTGACCGCGTACTAAAGGCGGGACACGCCTCTCGGATTTTATGAAGGGGGCATTTAAAATCACAATGGCAGGAGTCTATGAGTCGTGATTCATTAAAAACAGAAAAATAAATAAAAGAGTAAATGATGTTGGCAGAAAAGCCAAGGGTAATAGAGTGAGGCATTTATTGTGTTATACGGGAATTTATTGTCCTTCGCCTATAAATTATGGCCCGGACTATCTCTCAGCCCCAGGGCTGGAGAAGGGAACCCGAAGGGCGTGACTCCTTCAGGAAGAGCTGACATGCATGCCCTGTGCCAAGGTAGGGGCGCAAGGGCGTGCCACTTCCCACTCTGTTATTCTCAATGATTTATGCATTTTGAGGGGAATGGTATCCTGTATTTAATTGTCTCTTGTGGTGATAATTTAAGAAAAGATTAATAGAGAAGGATAAGGGATAGAAGTTCCAGGGGAATGGAAGTAGATAGTGGAGGGCCTTGACATCCTCTTCTGGATTAGAGGTGCCAAGACCCTCGAAAGATGAAATGGTGGCACAGGTGCCAGGGGAGCTCTAGAGCTCTTTGGAAACTACCCGGAAATTCCCACGCCCGTGGTAATTCCGCCGCGAACCTCTCCTACTTGGACAGTCGTCCTTGGCCGGGGAATCAGAGGGCCCGAGACCGGAGGGCGGTATGGAGTGCCACCTGGGCCAGCTGCTGTGACAACTGACCCAGGAGTTTTCGGCGCTAGTTCTACCATGATCCGTCGCAGCTCTTGTAGTTCATCGGCCAAGTGAGAGATGGCAGAATCCTGACTCGCGGGTTCTGAGGCCGCACCTTTAGGTGAACTTCCGCTGTGGTCGAGAGGAACTGTCTCTCTTACTGACATTGGTAGCGGTGCCAGGCCGGGAGGAGAGAGGTGGTCCCGAATTGGATCCCTTGAATGGAGATCGGGGTTGTGCTCTGGCGCTGGCACTAAGGCAGAGTCAGGCACTATCAGAGGTTTCTTGTGCTTGTCGGTCAGGACGGATGGAGCTTGGCACTGCTCGGTGCATGCAAGTGGCACTGGCAGGAAATGGGCATCTCCAGGAGGGAGATCTGATTGGGGCCCTGGCGCTGGCACTGAGGCAGGGCCGGGCACTGGAATTGGATCGGGAACCGATCGAGGGGGCCACAGTACATTGTACTCAGGTGGCACTGGTAGGGACTGCATGTCCTCCTGGTACCCAGGGGGCGCCAGTCTTGACTGAGGGAGAAGCCGGGGAGGATTACTCGTGCCTGAGGAATGAGTTGGGGAATGTGGACCCCTGGAATGTCATGATTTCTGTGGAGACTGAAAGTCCTGTTCCAGGATGACGTCATAGCCTCTGGGGAGATGGCTTGCTACTACAAGATTGCAAATTTTTGATTGATGAGTTCTTGTGACTCTCAATTGGACTGTAGGGAGTATAATTTTAAATTGATTTACTCCCTTGATCGTGACGAGTTTTTGTCTATTGACGATAGCTCCATAGGGAACTCTGTCCCTTCATATGAGGGAGATTTGCACGTCCGAGTCATCGAATGCTGTGACTCGGCGCGTGGGGTGACTGCTTCTGGGAGGGGCCACATATATGGGGCCTTCGGCGGGAGGGCCCAATGACTTGAAATTTGTGATGGCCAAGGCGACGGCAGGAGTATTTGATTTGTTATTGTTAGGGCATTTCGCCCATGAGGGAAAATGGCCATAAACCTTGCACGCCATGCAGAAGGTTTGGCTAAAGTTTTTCCATGCTGCCCCTGTGGAGGGCGCAGGGAACTTATTGGGTCGTTTTCCGGGAGAAAGAAGCGCTGTTTTCTTGTTTCAGCACTGCTCAGAGGAATGCCCCGTCTTCTTGCAAAAACGGCAAGTTAGGGGCTTGCCCGAGTTCCCATTTTTATGGGAATTTGATCCTCCGAGGAGGGGCGGGGGATTTATCTTACGCCCCATGGATCCTTCCTGAGGGTGGTGAGTCTTCCACATGTCTGCTGTCCGGCAACACTCACCGAGTGTTGCTGTGGCTTTTTCCACATCATGAGTGGCAAGGGCAGGAGGGGCGTAGCGCAGGAAATGCTCAAATTTAAATCGCTCGAGTACCTCGGCAGCACTAGTGGCTCCTTCGGACTCAAGCCATTTGGCTAACGCCCACTCAGAATGGTACGCCCAATCAGACCAAGTCTGGCCTGCTTCTCTTGGCTGCTCTCTCCAACGTCTCCTCCACCGCTCGGGGGTAATCTCTTACGCCTTAGCAAATGCTTGGTGTACGGCTTCCCAGTTTCCCCTACCCTCTGCCGAAAGGGCGTGGTAGGCAATGAGTGCCTTCCCTCCCAGGAATTTAGTGAGAACCAGGGAGAGTTCCGCGGGGGAGAGGTTGCAGCACTCCAGGACTCGTTCGGCCCTTTCAAGCTATACTTCAGGTTTGGACTCTGCCCATTTTGGCATGAACGAGTGAGCTTGCTGAGGGCACTCATTCCCGCCGCAGGAGGGGGAGTGGCGTTCTGTCGTTCTAACATCTGGAGCTCATGGGTGCGCTGTCGCTCTCGATCTTCCCGTTCTCTCTCTCTCTCTCCTGCCGTTCTTTCTCCCGTTCTTGACGTTCCAAGTCCTCTCTTCTCTCTTGACATTCTAACTCTTCTCTTTTCTCTTGGGCAATTCTTTCTTTTTCTCTCTCCGCCTTGGCATCATCCACTCTCTCTTGAACCCAGTCTCTCAGAGCTTGCCCTGATAATCCCATGTCCTTTCCAGCAGACATGTAGAATTTGAAGTCCTCATTTTGTTGGGCTCTGGTATTAGCCATCTTGAAATAATGTTTATATGGACTGGACCCTCTAGCGAATCAAATATGTCTGAGAAGACTTAGGTTGTCTGGAAAGACTTAATTGCAGGAATCTGAAATACTCAATTGTTCAGACTGCAGGAGAATGGATCTGTCTGAATAAGATAGTTGATCAGTAAGTCTGAGGAGACTTTGTTAAAATTTAATATGTCTGAGTAAGATGTGGTTGTTTGTGGCGAACGAGTTTTAATATGCGTCTCGGAAGACGTAACTGGATTTTATGTCACGCTCAGATTTGGCCGGATGTAGCGTGAAATCAAGGCGTTGTTCTAATGAACTGGAATGATCAGTCCCGTAAGGGCTTAAATGTGTGTGCAATACACTAATATAAGGTCTCAAAAGGACTTGATTTTGGGCTTCCTTCTGGAATTAGAAATTCTCGTCTCTTGCGACGTACAATTTTTAGGAGTCTCTTAGGTCTTGGAATTTGGTTTTCCCATAGGAATTGGAAATTCTCGCCTCTTGCAACGTAGAATTTTTTTTTTTTTAGTCTCTTAGGACTTGGAATTTGGTTGAGAAATTCTCGCCTCGTGCAACGTAGAATTTTATTTGGTTTGACCGTAGGACTTGGAAATACGATTCATCCCTTAGGACTTAGAAATTACTAACGGGATAAACTACTCGGGAATGAATGAAAAAGAGGGTACACACGCGGGCAGGGGGCGCGTGGGGGGGGGGGGGGGCGGTAAGGTCGTCTGACCAATCACCGGAGTTATTTATTTTTAGATTCTGTGTGAATGGACCCGTCTATTTATAAACCGTCTGGGACGAGAGGGTAACAGTAAAAATGACTTCGTAATTTTCCCTAGAAGTGGAGTTCAGATTTCACTTTCCTAACACCTAATTCGAGTTTTTAGCTAACCTGAGAGAGAGAGTAATGTAAGCTGATTTCGTCTTGTCCCACGTGGGAATTTACTCGCGCCTAAATAATTTGCTAATCCGAAATGCAAAGTAAAATTTAACACGGAGGAATTTCGCACTATTCCTCGAAGCAAAGAATATGGCAAAGATTTTAACACAGAGGAATTTCGCACTATTCCTCAAAGCAAAGAATGGTTACCACTGGTTATTTCCTAACTACTTGTCCTGAAAGGCATGCATTAATGAATCTAATACGGCGGTTCTCTTCTCTCAGTGAACACATGCGTCCCTATTCCTAATTCCTAGGAACAGTCACGATTGTAAAAAAAAAAAAATTGCTAAGATAAACACATTACTTACGTGGAACTATCTTGGTCTGTGCTCTTGGTAACAGGTTCAGAATTTGTCTTGCACCCAGCTTAGCTTTGCTAATAGCTGATCTGGCGAGTTGCAAATGCAATGAAGCAACAATAGCGGGGAAAATGCAACTGCTAAACGAGATCTAAGGCCAGGTCGCTATTTTTACGTATTTCCCTGGGTTATTGGTATTTTTACAGGCCGGCAACGGAACTTTATTTAATTGGCCTTGGAGTTCTGACTTGCGTAAAGGGAAATCGAAAAAAAGAAAAAGGGGGAGAATTTAAGAGCTGAAGGCTCTACTTCATAAGGAAATGTTATGTAAACACTTGGGATAAATTAAAGAATTATATTTACAAAAGAAAGCATTTGAAGGGAAAATGGACAAATAAACTGATAAAGGGCTTGCAATGCCTGAAGATCCTTCTACTGGAGTCTTGACTAAATGCAAAGCACAGTCCAAGATGAGTCCACTGCGAATAGGTCCCTCTTAGGGGAAGCGGGTCTCTGGTGAAGAATGATGAGGGACGACCACACGTATGCGGTGTCCTCGAGGATGACAGGAGTCTGGCGTCGGACAGGGAGAATGAATGGCCTCTCAGCAAACTATATCACCCGCCCGCGTTTATGGCTGACCGCCGCCCTCTGCACACCAACTCCGCACACGACTAACTGCATACTGCCTACTGCTGTCTCTTCCTTTTAAGGGCTCCAGCCGTGTCGTGCCCATGATGTGTTATTCGCCAGGTGGTCAGCGATTCGGTCGCCTCTTCCCCAGTCCTGCGAAGGTAAGGCAATTCAGCAGCTTAATCTGCCTTTAGAAAGGTTGTTTTAAGCAGCTTAGTTGAGCTAAGCTGCCTAAGGGAGTGGCATTAAGTCTCTTCTCCTTGCCCTTTTTTAGCCGTGTCATCTCAATATCTATTCCAGGTAAAAAGAAGGACAGATCAAAATGTTGATAACCTTGCTCTGATTTCTAGGTCAAATACGATCGGCCATGTGGTTCTCAATAAACAAAGTGTAAATTAGGTGGGGGGGGAGGTGCGCGGTGCAGCAACTTCTTGTAAATTATAATTTTTATATATATATATATATATATATATATATATATATATATATATATATATATATATATATATATATATATATATATATATATATATATATATATGTATACATGTATCTAGATATAATATTATCTATCTATTACTTTGTTGTTTCGTTTAGAATAAAAGTGCATAAAAAGATATCACCTGGCAAAACGTTGCCACCAGAAAAAAAGAGAGAAAATTGCGAGGTCCCCACCAAAGTCTGCAATCTTTTCTTCCAGCAGACATCCATCTGTGTTCGGTGGCCCGGAAAATTTATGCAAATATGGTATTCCGGTCGCTTTA
>JANJGK010000003.1:21967664-21970094 GCA_039081455.1 Macrobrachium rosenbergii | reverse complement strand
CAGGTGATGAAAAGATGGGAAAAGTATGTTTCAAGATTAATTTCTGGGTCTTCCCCAAGAGTTACGGGAGGAAATAGATGTAGGAAATTTAATTATAGCATGTGCTTAATACCCAAATAAAAATTAAACTAAAACCGAGCAGTGCCATATCATGAAGTCTGGCAAAAAGGCCTCCAAACAGACCCTAAAAATATACTTAGCAATTTTAAGAGTAACAGCTTGAAAAGCAATTTTAAGAGTAACAGCTTGAAAAGCAATTTTAAGAGTAACAGCTTGAAAAGCAATTTTAATAGTAACAGCTTGAAAAGCAGTTTTAAGAGTAACAGCTTGAAAGGCAGTTTTAAGAGTAACAGCTTGAAAAGCAACTTTAAGAGTAACAGCTTGAAAAGCAACTTTAAGAGTAACAGCCTGAAAAGCAATTTTAAGAGTAACAGCTTGAAAAGCAATTTTAAGAGTAACAGCTTGAAAAGCAATTTTAAGAGTAACAGCTTGAAAAGCAATTTTAAGAGTAACAGCTTGAAAAGCAATTTTAAGAGTAACAGCTTGAAAAGCAATTTTAATAGTAACAGCTTGAAAAGCAGTTTTAAGAGTAACAGCTTGAAAGGCAGTTTTAAGAGTAACAGCTTGAAAAGCAACTTTAAGAGTAACAGCTTGAAAAGCAACTTTAAGAGTAACAGCTTGAAAAGCAATTTTAAGAGTAACAGCTTAAGAGTAACAGCTTGAAAAGCAATTTTAAGAGTAACAGCTTGAAAAGCAATTTTAAGAGTAACAGCTTGAAAAACAATTTTAAGAGTAACAGCTTGAAAATCAATTTTAAGAGTAACAGCTTGAGAAGCATAAAACAGACTTAAGGTTTTGCCAAATATAGGTATAAAAGATTCCCAGTTGACTGAGCTTTCCTTAATCCATATTACTGCTGAAAGAGAATTTTAAATGGTCATCCATACCTGCTGCTCTGTACAAGGAGACAATAAAACTTCCTTTTGGTGTTACGTAGGTGGTCAGGGGAACTAGTAATTAAACGAGAGACAGCCAGACAAACAAGGGAGATACTTGGGGGTTAATGTTTTAAAATTCCCCGTTCAGTAAAAGTATAGAGTTAATTCATACTATGCGCAAAGCATTCTTTAAAGAAATATTTGTAAATAAGCTATTTATTGCTTAATGTCTTCCATATACTGTCAATCAAAACTGTTGAGTTCATAACAGGATATATTTCCCTGTCATATAAGAGATGGTAACGGTTAACTAATACCAAAATAGTATCATTGTCGGATTGGCATATGTGTTTTTGCAGTCCAAACAGGGAAAAGATTTGATGTTCCAGCATGAAACTATGGCAACCAAAAATATTTCCCCTTAATGTGTGACAGTAACGTATTTCTGGCTGAACTTTGTTGTAACTGGGTTAATTGTTCATTATGAATTCTAGAAGAAAGGTTAGGTTATAATACATTGGTAGTATTAAACTTGAATATGTATTTAAATATATATTATATATTTAAATATATATATATTTAAATATATAATATATATGTAAATATATGTTATATATTTAACGGCGTAAAGCGAATATATATTATATATATATATTTAAATATATAATATATATTGAAATATATATTATATATTTAACGGCGTAAAGCGAAATCCGTGATCCATTTTTATTTGAGCCACGTTGACTGTAGCCAACGTGGTTCAAAAAATAATGGATCACAGATTTCGCTGTACGCCGTTAAGACCTACTTAACTCTTCTCGGAAATCCTGGGATTCAGATGACTTTTTTTTTTCTTATTTGTTATGGTCCCCACCGCATTCGTCAAATTATACTTCCAAAAATTTTAAAGTGATAAAACTATCGCTCTTTGTGGAGCACAAATAGTGAGAAAAAAAAATCTGACTTATTTCTGACTGCCAGTTATGTGAGAAGATTAAATTTAAGTATTTAGTTGCCCGAGGAAGAAAATGTAAGATGTTGGTAGTTGGCCCAAGCTCAAGGTTTCATAATGGCAACCAGCCTCGCAGGCAATTCTCTCGCAGCTTTCCAAAGATCCAATATTATGACGTTTGTCCCACTCGCTGCCGTTACTTTGAGGCTGTCTGGGTTATCTATATTAGCGAGGTACTTGGAGCAGTGTGTTTGTCAAGATAAAACGGTACTTCGTAAAAATGAGAAGGTGCAGCCGGTCTCTTTCATTTCATGAAGGTTAGCTTTTTATTTCCTTTGGTGCGTGAAATTTATCGCGCCAGTAAATACTGAAATGTCTCTTGGCAGCTTAGCCTAGACTCTGTTACGGGCGTGTAGTGATACTTTAAATAACGAGCCTGCCATCTGGTGACAGATTCAGTAATGTGACTTTAATGTGTGACTCGATTATGATGTTCCCTTTAAAGAGAATTCCCTTTCTCTCTCTCTCTCTCTCTCTCTC
>JANJGK010000003.1:21945164-21965164 GCA_039081455.1 Macrobrachium rosenbergii | reverse complement strand
AAATATATATAAACATGGACGGTTATATATTATTTAATAGGTCCTAGACTTGGAAAGAGTCATCTCGAAGGGAAGTAATCTCCACTCTTGTCGTTGAAGACCAATTCTATCGTCTGAGTAACCTGCTGTTTGGACATGTCCAATCCGTGAGAGCAAACCAACATACGTCCCTTGTGGAGAACTATGCCAATAAGGGGGAGACGAGATTGGCTATTGTTCCAGTTTATTTGTAACCTGAACTGCACTTTTCTTTATGGTCCTTATTTTATCTTTCGGAGCAGCAAAGAATAAATAACGTTTTCCGCGAAACCTGCATGATCCATATTTAAATTCAGGAACGCTTGTTCATGCTTTAGTAAATATGTATATTTACATTTTATGCATACAACCAAAACGTCCTATATACGTTTACATGTGTATGTTTGTGTATTCCTGTTAATACACCTTTCAATTTTTTCTTTACTTTCGAAGTTTATATCTGCTTTTGGCCTCATTAGGCGAGGGAGAAAGCTGTAATAGTCGTTAATTTTTCGGGAATAAGGACCAAGAATTAGAGCGCTTCCAAGAGATTGCTGTTGTTTGGTAAAAACTACTTCGTTCCAGCAAACAAAATTGTTTTAATGTAATGTGCAACCAGTTGTTAGTGAAATCAATCTAATACGATCTAGTAATGTTTGGAGACATTAGAACTAGACTTCTGCCAAATCTTCCTTATGTCGTCCATTATTCTCTTCTTTGAATGACTTCAATTATGAAATAAGCAACTTACTGTCCCTTTGATCCTCCACACCCAAGAAGTGTGTAGAGAAAGAAACATATTTATCGTAAAAGTTGAAAATTCAACCCTTGCGATAGATATCTCGTGCGCAAAAAGCTTAGCATCCAGTACCCAAGTCAAGTTACTGTGGAATGGAGAATGCAGTATGGCAATAACCCTGTCAACATTTTAGATGTCGAAACACATGTATTGCAATTAAGCCATTTCCACTCACAAAAGAAGTCTTCTAACAGGAAAGTGGACAATGATAAAGATGGTGATAGTAGAAGCTATGGAAGTTTTAGTAGCAAAACATTTTATAATGAGGAAAATGTCCACAGGTAAGACGAGAAAGAAAAGAGATGCTGTAAAATGTTAAAAATGATAATTATCATGATTCCTTTGTAAGTAGGGGGACAACGAATAGAGGCATTGATTATTTTGATGTGTGAAGTCTCTTGACTGGTGCAATGCTGTTTTTAATCTTTTTATATATCACATCTGCAAGTGACATTATTATATTTTGAACCGAATACTTTAATGTATGTATGTTTTAAAAGTTCACTAGTGCCAATATATTCCCGCCAACATTATACATATTCTCGTTTCTTTGAAACTATTTCTACGTGGGTTTTTTCTATATTTTTCGAACTTTTAATAACGGAATGTTTTCTTGTATTTTAAATCAATGTACGCCATACCTTATGAGTGTAATATATATATATATATATATATATATATATATATATATATATATATATATATATATATATATATATATATATAATGTATATATGTATATATGTATGTATGTATGTATGTATGTATGTATGTATGTATGTATGTATGTATGTGTATATATATGTATATGTATATATATATATATATATATATATATATATATATGTGTGTGTGTGTGTGTGTATTCATCCAACATTGGTCCCGTGGCATATAAACATACAGAAGCACTTACAGGGAGGGTGAAAGGAAATTTCGAAGAAGCCGAGCTTTCGTTTAGTTTTACTTGCTTTTATTTAACTTGACTTCTACGTCTGTCTGTCTATTTGGGTCAAAAGTTGTAACTCAATTTTCGAGCTGTTCTCTTTGTCCGATGGACTTGAAATTTTGCATGTTTACTCAATCCCGGTGACAATACAACCTTACATGATCAGCAGGTCCCAGTGACTCTACAGTGACCTCACCCAGTATCTCAGGATTTGTATGAAACTCGTCAGATTTTTCATACCTTCTTTGACTCGGTAGAATAAGTTAATAACTCTACTGACTTTTCAGACCTCTTTTGGCTCGACAGGATATCACGTTCAATTCGTTAGTTACAATCATAAATCTGTTACAATCTCTGTCAAAACTAAAAAGTTTAGGATAAAAGATATATAGAAATATTTTTTTAAACACGCTTTTAGTAAAATACACTAAATAGTACAAAATAATTTTTTGAGACACACCAAGATTTTTGCACAATTAATTATGTCTATGCAACAATGAATGTGTGAAGAAAATAAATTGTCACTACCAAACAATAAGTAAGAATACATTAAAAATGCTAAAGAACTGAAACTGCAGTTAGAACAGGCAGTTGCTAAAAGGTGACATTGTACTTTCCTATGATTTTATGATTTTAAAAAGACCTGAACTAAGATTCATAAGTTGATTGTTAAAATGCTTAATAAAGGCAGATTCAATTTTTTCTTGTTATGTGTGGGCTTCAGCTAATGAGTTTTTTTTTTTTATTAATTACCGCAATTTATGTAGCTCTGCTTCACCGAAGACACACGTAAACTGTCAATTGAAGCTAAAAGTTACCCCCAAGAGACAGACAATTAATTAATTGGATTAGGTTGCCAGTCGGAACTTCGTATTGAATAATTGGATTATTTCTGTAACAAATGAATTACATCAAACCCCTTCATTACCCACCTAGTCCCAACGAAGAAAGAATGTGTTGTTCTAGCAAGGGAATTTACAGGAACCACTTAGTTAACGTCGGACACAGTCAATTTTCCCTGCTTCAGTTAAAGTAATAGTGCAATGGGCTCGTCCATTAGTGGCTACCGTACAAAGTTTAGTATTGGTAAAGGCTATTTTTCTTCCAAACAATGGTGATGTCAGGATCCAAGGCTTGCCTGAATTTTTACTTACACTTGACTTTCCCTAATTCCTACTTACTGCACGGGAATAGCTTATGCAATTTCACTAGGCAATGTTCATTATTCATGAACTAGACTTCATAAAAGAAATATGGTTATACCAGGTTCCCTCGTAAATGGTGGAAGGGGAAAAGATGGAAACTAAGTACAGAGGAAGAGATACCAGCAATCAGCAATATTTGTCAATTCCAGAATTACTGTTTATGTGGGTTGCTCGCGCAATGCAAATGATGATCGTAATTCTCGAACAGCACGCATCGTCTCTTCACTTAGGCAACACAGACAGAAGAAAGAACAAAGGACAAAGTCGGAGAGCGAAGCATGTGCTTCGTCTGGCGGTGGGTATCTCTCTGCTGGTGCCAGGTCAGTTCAGGGCTGCTGTTGTTTCCGTCACCAATGCTGGTATGTAGCCTCCGGCAGTCTGCAAATTTGACAAAACATTGCCGAAACAAGGAAAAAGGAAGCTTAATACCACCTTCACTAGAGGATACTTGGTGAAAACCCTCCCTGTGGGTTAGGTGCCTAATGCTAACTTATCCGCTACTAAAGGATGTTACTTTTTTTAAAACATAGTCTACCTCCCTACCCACGTTCTTCTAGCTTTGACAGAGACACTGTCCGGTCTTTGTTAGAATAATATCCCTACTAAAATAATGCAGAGAGGGCGAACAGCAGGATATTTATAAAATTCTTATAACAATATGGTTACAAAAAATTATCTCAGATGAATTTTTCCAGTCTATACAGTGGTTAATAAAGCACTTGTCAGTTGACCTGTTCGAATTGCTTAATTATGTTGTTTTAGACGATAATCTAGTTCTTTACCAGTTTGACCTAGGTATTTGTTACTACACCCAGCACAAGGAGTCGTGTAAACACAGCCACTAATTTATTTTGAGGAGTTGCGAACAATGACATTTTGAAGTGTTCCTGAATTCTTGTAAACAATAAGATTTTAACCATTGTATAGACTGGAAAATTTTATTTGAGATCATTTGTACCTGGTCTTTGATTTTCACCTTCCATGTGGTTGTCTACGTATATGTATGTATGTATTCTGTATGTATGTGTGTGTATATATATATATATATATATATATATATATATATATATATATATATATATATATATATATATATATATATATATATATATATTATATATATATATATATATATATATATATATATATATATATATATATATAATTTGTTGTATGAGCTTCTAAAACCAAAGAAAAATATTAACAAAAATGTACCAGAACTGTGGTGTAGTGAGCCTCTCTTATTCATGAAATAATAAACGGCAGCTAGATTGAAAATGACTGGTGTCTCAGCGATACATTTGGTTTGATGGCTGAATAGAGATCCTATACCTCAAATTGTTAAATTTACAACATATTCCTCACTGAACACGAAACCAAATATTATCTAAATAAGGGGGTCACGGGTTAATTACCATGTGCCCAACATGGACAATTTTGCTTTGGCTCTTTGTAATGGTCTCGTCAGAGTTTGAGAGCTGACTATTATTAAAGGCATCTTTACCAATGCGCCTTCACACTTTCCCAATATACACAAACACTACTCAAGGAATGGAGCAAAACTCCCGGTAGTGGTTCGATATTAGAATTCAGATTAAGTAAAAGACTATAAATTCTAATGCTCACTGGTTGCTGTGGTGAATGAGAAAAGTATTTTTATTACCACGACAGATGGACAGACAGGAAATGATTAAGTTGTAATTAAATTTTAAAAATAGCTACAATTGTAACTCCTATCATTTACTGTTGCAAATGAGGAATGCAATGATATTATCGTCGTGGGAGTGCAAGAAAACGACTCGGTAGAAAATGAAATTAATGCGTGATTATGAAAGTTGAATGTCAAATTGGTAATAATGTGAGTTAATTCGTCTTTAATTGATTTTGTTAACCATTTCCAATGTTTCATCTCCATCAGTGCTTGTAGTTACTTTTCATTCTTAGATATTTATTTGGATGTAATAGCAAAATGAGAGAGGACAAAACGATGAGTTGAAGTTAGCCAAAAGCACAAATTTTCATCCTTTGTTGCAGAAAAGTATTTGCAAAAAATCCAGTAATAAAGATCTTAGTTACTTGCGCCGCTGCCTTCCCATTAACATAGAATGCACAGAATATATTGATGTTTATGGCAGCTAATACGCAGTACAAAAGATTACTGTCACGCATGACGGAGCGGGTACATCGTAAGTGTATATTAAAACATGCTTTAATCCACTGTGCTCAGAATTATTTTCGTTAATTTCATTTGGTCAAGACAAAAAATAATTTTTACCTTAATCTACATTTTTTTTTTCAGCATAACTGATATACTGAACTTACATGATATACATAACTTAGCGGATACATTACAATTACGATGGAATGGCAAAATCTTTGAAAATTTTCCATCCGTTTTGAGGGTACGGGTACACTAATCCAACTTTATAAGATGCAGTGTGTATCAATAGACATATACTGTATGTGTGCAAGACATATAACATACTGACAATATATTCCACGTCTAGACTTGCTGCCCCCACCCCCCACCCGGGACCAGGTTCTCTCACGCTGATTCTTGTATAAATATACAAAAGAAGATAATATGGCCCGAGCTTCGAGATGTTAGGTAACTTACCATGAGTCAGGACCCTCAAATACATTACCGTCCTTTTTTACAGTATTGCTGCTCATGTCTTGATGATAATGAAATGGACCTTACTCATTGTAATATAAACATAGACTCCTTTAATTAATGAACGAAAACTGTCACATATAATGCAAGTCTACCGTGAAAAAAAATGGCCAGTTTAAGGGGGGGAATAATGGAGGTTTTAGACGGACGCTCGAACCCCAGACTACCCTATATATTCAGACAAATAACCAAAAACATATAAAACTATTTTTAGTCGCATGCAGTGTGCATTTATGCATACGAAGTGGATTGTCTCGTTCATTGCATTCCCCTACAGTCTTTTTGCATTTCCTTTGTCAAGGGGCTCAGCCTGATAATGGCATTCATTGAAAACATTCACCTCGGAATAATTATTCGTTTAACACCTCTCTCTCTCTCTCTCTCTCTCTCTCTCTCTCTCTCTCTCTCTCTCTCTCTCTCTCTCTCTCTCTCTCTCTCTCTCACGAATTTCTGGCGATGAGTGCAGACGATGTGTTGATTACACTAGAAACAGAAAAAACGTATTCAAAAGGAGTAAGAACACAAGAACACGACAAACATATACTACAATATGGGAAGTTAGTCTGAATAAAAACATTTTTAAATAGCATAACATCAAATAAGATTCATACTGAGAAAAAAGAGAGAGAGAGAGGGAGGGAGGGAAGTCTGAAAGTGAGTTTTACAGAAATGTAAAATGTTTTTTTTTTATGCAAATTTCATTCGAGAACGAACGCTAATGTGTAATTCTCCTATTGTAGATATCTGAGAGTAAGGAAAAGGATGGGTAGTTAAAAAGATAAGTGGATAGAAGAGAGAACAAAGGAAAATTGAAATTGTACGACCACGAGGGACTTTTAAGGGGCCCAAACCGAGTGTAATTGCATTTATTTAAAAGGACCTGAAGGAAAGAGTCTGGAGAATGGAATTCTAATTTACAGTCTGAATTAATACGTAAAAGTTTGCTGCAAGGACCTATTGTAATTCAATATATTGTAAGAAAAATACTAAACTTTCTTTTATCTTTCATATTAGTCTTAGTTTTGATGGTCCATTTGCTTGAACTGATATTCATTCAGGTGTGAATAGTCTGTTATGGTAGAGGAGAGGCCATTAACAAAGCCTGTTGTTTAAACACTTGTGTAACTATAAGCCTGATGTCAGGGATGTATATTATGTAACAAAAATATTGTTCCATGGGAACACGTTTTCTTTTGCAGCATAATGAAAATATAAATATTTATAAATAAAACTGTGTGAGTGCGTGCGTATGTGTGAGAAAGCGTGAGAGAAGTCCTAGAAAACGTCCTGCAAGCAAGGTAACTTTAATCGTCCCAGTTCACGAAGAAGTAGTGAACTAAAATGAGGAGAGTGATGTGAATATGACTATATCAATGGGGTTGAAGCGGGTAGCGCTCCGTTTCACATCTTTTTGTATTTCGCGTTCAGAGTTATATTTCAGAAACAAAATACCATTTAAAGTTAAGGCACTTTCCTGTTGTAAAAGGGCAAAGAAAGCCCGAAACCCAGAACCCTTTTCTGACAAGGCCACGGCAAGTGCTTCCGTTGTTGGCTGCACTGGTCTCAAATTCGGGCCTTGTATCCAACCGAACAATCATCGTGACAAGATCCAGTCACATTCGTTGCAATGTTCGCTGCTTTTATGAGCACAATAAATTTGAATTGTTTACCTGCTCTCCGGTATTTTGTGTGGGGGAGGCGAGATGTTGTTCATCTCTGTTTTTTTCAGAGGCAGTGAGATTTCAGACAGCACACCGTCTAGTTCTCGGAGGAGAACACAGCAGCGGTGGATTTCAAACATCACCTTGCGGTTGGTGACGGCAGCAGTAGCAGAGGTTGTCCGCCAATGATGGTTTTGGAAGCAGCTGGCAATGGTTTTCTATGGACAGCGGAGGAGGACCTTGACCTAGTTTCCGAGGAGATGGTATCGGCATGGAAGTGTGTGATGGTGGCTCCTGAGGATTTTGTTCCCGAAGAGGAGTGGCTCCTGAGGATTTTGTTCCCGAAGAGGCGTGGCTCCTGAGGATTTTGTTCCCGAAGAGGAGAGGGAGACTCATGTGTAGTCCCCGGTTTTTCCAGAAGGTGTTCTTTGGGGCAGCTGGAAAGCTGTGGTCTGCACGGAAGTGTTTGATAGCCGTCCTCGTGGTTCTTAGTGTCTTTCTCTCTCTCTCAGTGCTTCTTGAGAGTGGATCTTTTGCGGTTCTTGTTGTCATTAATAATGACGAGGTTATTATGGTCATTAATGTGACGCGGTTATTTCTGTAATTGTGAACGAATCTTTTATGGTTCTTAGTCATTAATATGACTGTGATGTCGAGCAAGGTATTGTTATTGTTATGTGTTGGAGTGAGTGTGACTCCAGGTTATTTATGATTCATTTGTTATTGTTGATGAAGTAAATGTGGCTCCTGTTATTATCATTATTATTGAGCAATGTTATGTTTGTCTTTTATTATTGGCTGTTTTACTGCTGCTGTGAATTTTTGTTATTTAAAGGTTATCAAGCCATTTTTGTTGTGTTATTTAAAGTTATTGATTATTGTTTTTTTTATTTTTTGCTGTGCAGTCAGAAATCTGGTCTCATATGTGTACATTTTTTTATTTTAATAGTGGTAATAAATTAGCCTTAAGGTAATTTGAGTATTTCCTTTGGCACCCTTCTCCTTGAGATTGTCACAGTCCTTCAGACCTCTCCTAGTCCCCAGTACTTAAGATCTTATTTTTAAAGAACTTGATGTCCCCACAGAGGTTGGGGTTCGTAACAGTGGCGACCGTGACAGGATCGGGTTCTGTTGTGGCTGCCAGTTCTGTAATTCTTTTTCAATGTGCTTTTACTCTGGGCGTGGTTAACTGATATTCGATATTGTCAATTGTTTTTAAGTGTTTTATTATGTAGGTAATTATTAAGGTTTATTTGTAAGATTTAGGATTAAGGGTTCCTTTGGTCGCTCACAGCTTCTAGGTTCTGATAAGGCAGACCAGTAACTTGGCACTAACATTATGGGTACCTTGTGGCACTCATTTGTGTGTGTGAAGTATAACTGTATGTGTAATTTACACAAGTTTGTGAGTCTGGGACTCGAGAATTATCACAAAAGAATAACAAAAGAATACATGACAGATACAAAGTAATTAATAATTGTCAGGGAGAACATGATGATTAATATGCCGAAATTATATTCCTTAGCCTATGAAAATTGCTAGGTTCATTCTTTAGCCCAAGGGCTGCAAGCAGTCAGAGGACACGACTTTCTGGCAGGATCATCTGCCAACATTCATGATAATGGCACTGTGCCCAGTTGGCACTCATATGGTAATACCTAATGGCTTGGGCATATATTATTTTAAAATGTATCATGTTCTGACGGGCATGCAAGGAAAGTCATAGGATTTACAAGATTGGAATATCTGCCAACTGCAGAGTGGGAAACAAGATAAAATATGAGCCTTTGTGAGGCATAAAATAATATGAGTAATGATCAAAATAAGGAAAGGAAAATGTTAAAGGAACAGAATAAATTACAAAGTTATAAGGAAATAAGCAGGTGAAGCAACCTGACACCCTCTTCTGGATAGAGGTGCCAAGGACCTCGTACGATAAAGGGGTGGCACTGTGCCAGATTGACACTAGTGCCAAAGGGAGCTCAGTGGCTCCCTTTAGGCTATCTGGAGTCATCTACGCCTGTGATTTTTTCTGTGGACCTGTCTTTAAGTTGGCGGTTTTCCTTGGTAGGGGAATCGGCCAAACCAAGCCTGAGGAGGACAACAGAGTGCCACCTGGTTCGGCTTCTTTGATGGCCAGAGCAGGAACATTGAGTTCATCGGCCAGTTGAGGTGTGGCAGAATCCTTACTCACACTCATGCCTGCGGAGGACTGGGAAAGAGAGGAAGAGGTTCTGGTGGGTGTGGGAGGGTCACAGGTTACAATGACCAGCTCAGGCATGGGTTGCGAGGCTGCACCTTTGGGTGAGCTTCCCTGTGGTCAGGAGAATCCATTTCTCTTATCGGCACCGGTAGTAGAGCCAAACCGGGAGAAGAGAGGGAATCTGGACTGGGATCTCCTGAATGGAGATGTGGGGCATGCCCTGGCACTGACACTAGGGCAGGATCAGACAGCGGTATAGGATTTAGAAATTGCTCGCTGTTTGGGACGGACAGAACTTGGCACTGGCAGAGGTTGTGAGTCAATCTTGGGATCTCCAGGAGGGAGATCTGTTAGGTGCTGGGGCTCTGGCACGGGGGCAGGGCCTGGCACAGGACTGGGCTTTGAAATCTGCTTGGATGGGGGTAGCCACTGCAGAGTACTCAGTTGGCACTGGCAGTGGAATAAGTGGAGGCTGGTGAGAATTACTCATGCCTAATGAACAACTTAAGGGGTTTGGCCCCCCAGAGTATTGTATTTAGATGGAGACTGGAAGTCTTGTCCCAGGAGGATGTCATAACCTCCAGGAATGTTGCTTGCTACTGTAAGGTTGCAGATTTTGGATCTATGAGATCTCCTGACTCTCAACTGGACAGTAGGAGTAGCATTTTAAATTGATTGATACCCTAAATTGTGAAGTCTACATCAGTTAATGTTAGGGGGTAGCTGTCTCAAGGAGGTTAGTTAGTTATAAATGATTTGTTTAACCAGACCTCTGAACTCTTTTAGGGTTCTTCTCGGGCTGGAAGTCTCAAGGAGGTGCCACGCACATATACGGGACCCTCAGCTGGAGGGTCTAAGGAGTTGGAATTTGTAACTGCCAAAGCAATGGCAGGTGTACTTGATTTATTAGGGCATTTTGCCCATTAGGCGGAGTGTCCATAAGCTTTGCAAGTGGGGCAGTAACCCCTGCTATAATCTTTGCTTGGCACTGTCTCATTGGAGGGAGCAGGCCCTTTGCTTTTCACCCAAGAGCCAGACGTGGCTCGCTGGGGTATTGTCCCATTTGGGGACTTAGAGATTTTCTGGCTGAATCTCAGCCTTGAAACGGCTCTGTTCAGTGAGGTGCCCTGTTCTTTTGCAATATCCACACACTGGTTTTTTTGGGGGGATGTCCATTCTTAAGAGATTGCTGAGAGTTGGTTGAGGCAGGCAAGGAGCGATATAATTTTCTTCCATGGGAACTAAGATGAGGATGATGGGTGTCTCAGGTCTCAGCGCAGCGACAGCACTCGACCACTGTCTTAGGTACCTTATTGCATAGATGAGTGGCAAGAGCTGGCGGGGCATAAAGTAAAAAGTCCTCAACTGGAGGAGTTCGAGGAAGTCCTCAGCACTAGTGGCTTTGAGAGATTCTAGCCATCGTTTTAAGGCCTGGGTCTTTTTGAAGATCCATTCAGACCAGGTTTGGGTTAATTCTTTGGGCATATTTCTCCACCTTTTCCTCCAACAGTAGGGGGTTATTTCAAAAGCCTTTATGATTGCTTGGTGGACAAGGGTGATATCTCCCTGGTCCACTGATTGGAGAGCATTGAATGCAGTGGTACCTTTCCCTTCAAGGTGCTTTCCTAGAATCAGAGACACTTCCTCAGAAGAGGGCTTATAGGTCTTCAGGACCTTTTTGACATGGTCGAGCCAAGCTTCATCCCATTTTTCATATGAGGGACCCTACACTGCTGAGGGTCGAATGTGGAGAGAGTTGATGTGTTGTGCATGCCTTGGGTTGCCATTGCAAGCTGGTGCGCCATTTCTTTCTCCTTCTCCCTCTTTTCTTTCTCTCCCTGTTTCTCCTGAGCTATTCTCTCCTCCTTCTCCTCCCTTTCTTTCTCTTCCCTTTTCTCCCGAACTATTCTCTCTTTCTCCCTCTCCTGCCTTTCCTTCTCTTTCTCCTGCCTTTCCTTCTCTTCACTTTTCTCCTGAGCTATTCTCTCTGCCTCTCTTTCTTCCTTGGCAGAGTTTAGCCTCTCTTGGACTCACTCCCTCAGGGCTTGGCCCATCAATTCCAATTCCTTCCCAGTCTCCATATAAAACTTAAGCTCGTCATTGTGCTGGGTTCTGGTTGCCTTAGGCATCTTGAGATGGTGTTGAGAGGGGCGTGGCCCTTGGGAATAACAATAAGATCTTAGGATGTAGGGTAGGGACCAGTGGTGGTGCTGTGGTATGGATTGTGGCACTCTTGGTGCAGGTTCGTTCCTTGGGAATCAAGCATGAGGTTTGGGCTTCAGTTCGAATGAATGTCTTGTGGCCCTTTAGGGTTGATCAAAATAGAACAGGTTTTTTGGTTTGAGGACGTAGGAAATTTGGTTTTACTCGTACACAGACAAGAACAGCTATAGTGCAAATTTGGTTTGGTTTGGAGAGTGTTTGCCTGTTCCCGATTTTGGTTTTGCCCCACGTATGGACAAGACCGGCTATAGTGTGGAGGCAAAGGTGTTCCGTAGAACGTGGGTTCTCATTCACATGAACATAATTTTTGGTTTTTATTCACTTATGGAAATTAAGGCGTTCCGGAGAACGATGGTTTGTGCATGTTGAATGCAGTTATTAGGGTTCCTGAGAACTTAGGGTTTGTGCTAAATGAATGATGCAGGGGTCTCGTAAGACTCAGGGTTGTTATAATGAACTAATTCAGTATGTCTAGGAAGACTCAAGGTTGTTCGTGGTGAACAGGGGTAAGCAGTCCCATAAGGACTTGGATTCTGCGAAATACACGAATATAAAGCCTCGAAATGGACTTGGATTTTGGCCCAATGTTTAACGCAAGCCTTAAATAATGATTTGTAGAGAATTGTTGGAGCTGGCGGATGCAATTAAAATAAAAAGGCTTATGTAGAATTGAATACCGCTTAATATGCTTTTGAATTTACTTGCTCACATAAATAGTCACAATGCCTGAATGAATGCTTATGTTGACGTCACAGCAAATTTTATAAAATTGCATTGCTCTGGGCAGATAGAAGCATTAGTTTCTAAATATGCAGAGTTAAATGCATAAGTCAATGATTATGCTGGCTGTGCAACAGTTATTATAAAATAGTATTGCACTGGGCAAATAGGAAGTATTAACTTCTAAATATACACAATTAAATGCGTGAGTGAATGATTATGCTGGCAGTGCAGCAGTTACTGTAAAATTGTATTGCTCTGGGAAAACAGAAAGCAGTGGCTCCTGAGTGTACACAATTAAATGCATGAAAGAAACTATTTAGCTAGCTTCTCAGCCAAGGATAAATGCATAAAATGCGACAAGAAAAAGATTGTGCTTATTTCGAAGAGCGCGATATTAAATTCGGTAGAATATGACGAGTAAAAAAGATGTTAAATCTACCATGCATGGGCAAAGTTATACTGCCGAGGATATCTCACGTGATTAAAGGAAAATATCTAACTTTATTCTAGGGAGACCTGATTTGGGCACGTGAGTGACATGTTTACATTAGCAAGTCTTGTGGGTCAGGGACGTCAGCACATGTGAGAACAGCAAACAAACGAAAAAAAGGGTCGTCTTAGCTGAATACCTGGCCATGAGCAGAGCTTTACAGAAATTTTAATGAGACAACCAAAAAATATTGGAAGATTTTCTTCCTGGGAAAATGAATGAACGGGCACCTTTTTTTTCTTATGGCTTGTTTACTGGGAAAAATTAAAAGAAATGGAGTTTACCATGTGCGTTTCTTTTATAGAGGAATTTAAAAAATGCCAATACTAACCCAAATTTTTGGCTCCCATGGCCCGAACAAACTTCTACAGATTTGTGAAATTTGTTCAATAAGGAAGAACAATATCTTCGCCTATGAATTCCTAATCTCTATGAGAAAGAGAGGGAGAGAGAGAGTAAAATCCTAACCCCAATCAACACAAGAATTCACGAGGACAGAAGCAGCTCCAGTGGAGACGAAAACTTCTTCAGAATCCAGACAGGTCACTTGTGGCAGATTGCAAATCCTGGGATAACCTGGGAAATATGTATATATATATATATATATATATATATATATATATATATATATATATATATATATATATATATATATATGTATATATATGTATATATATGTATATATATATATATATATATATATATATATATATGTATATATGTATATATGTATATATGTATATATGTATATATGTATATATGTATATATGTATATATGTATATATGTATATATATGTATATATATGTATATATATGTATATATATGTATATATATGTATATATATATATATATATATATATATGTATGTATGTATGTATGTGTATATGTATATGTATATGTATATGTATATATATATATATATATATGTATATATTATATATATATATATATATATATATATATATATATAATATATATAATATATATATATATATATATATATATATATATATATATATATATATATATATATATATATATATATATATATATATATATATGTATGTATGTATGTATATATATATAATATATATATATATATATATATATATATATATATATATATATATATATATATATATATATATATTATGTATGTATGTATATAAGGAATAGGTAGACCAGTACTTGGGGAAACATTCTTTATTGCGACTAGTTTCGAGGTTTTAACACACCCCATCATCAGGCATCTAAAATAACAAATAAATACAATGGAAGAAAAAACACTCATTAAGATGAAATAAAATTAAACATCAGAACTAACTACCAAGAATTAAAATTGAACAGTACCGTTTAACCTATAAAAGCAAGAGTCAAGAGAGGAATACAAGGCAAATACAAAGATAGTTACAGAAGATGGACACAGAATTAAAAACAAAGCAACTCAACTGACCGTTCATTATTACAGAGTGATGGTTTTTCTTTGATGGTATATAATGTTTCAATTGTGGTTAGCTCCACATCACTAGAACGACTGGCTAATATAGAAAAAGAATCTATACTCAGAGGATGGTCATGCTGATGGCAGTGCTCACGAATGGCACTAAATGCTTGTTTGTTAAGTGGCCTGTTTGTTCTAATTGATCGGCCTAGGTGTTCAAAGGCACGGACCCGAAACTGGCGCTTTGATTTACCAATATAAGTGGCATTACAGCAACTACATGTATACTTATAGACTACAGATGACTGTAGGTTTTTGGGCACCGTGTCTTTGAACTTGAAAAACTTTTGTATTACATTTTTAGGCCTGAATATGACTCTGAGACTAACTTGAGGGTAAAATTCCAATAGTAATTTAGATAAACGGTTTCTCAAGGAAAAACTGCTTTTACCCATGTGCCATCAGGAGCAGGATCATGGGCAGCCTCAAGGGCTACGGGCTGGCCTCCTACTTCGGCTGCTGTGACAACCGTCGTGGGAAAGGAACCAGCGTCTGCGTCCTGGCCGGACAGCTCCTGGTCGACCAGAAAAGAGGTAACGTCCAGGCCTGCTAGAGGGTCGTCCTCAGCAGGTGGAAGAGTGTGGGAAGAAGAAACATCCGGGGTCGGAGGTTCGCATCGTGCGATGAGCACAGTGGTGAGATTTGGGGGATCTCCCGTAGGAGGATCCAAGTCATGTTCGGGGCCCGGCACTGGCACTGACTCAGGGCCCGGCTCAGGAAGTGCGCTTGGCAGGAAGCATCCCGCCAAGATGGATGGAGCTTGGCACTGACCAATGCTGGCAAGGGGCACTGGCAGTGAATTAATGTCAGACAAAGCTGAAGGGGGACCCGGGGGATCGAGACCCCTCGGAGTCCCTGGCATGAGGTTGGACAGCGATTCCTGTCTTAATGGGAGGACTGGGCCTCTTAGTTTAGTGGAGTTGGACGCTGCGGCTAGCCTACTGGGGCACTTTGCCCATCTCTCAGAGTGACCCCTTACATTGCAGGGCCTGCAGCGGTAATTTGTTCGCTCCCTTTTGAATGTGGGAGTAATTCTTGGGTGGCCGTCCGGTCGCAAGACCCGCGGACTAGGCCTAGAACGTGGTTGATTAGTATCGGCGGACGGGGGCACAGCTGTCACAAGGGCTGTGTCCCTATCTGAAGATGTGGTGCTGGAGGTGCTGGCGGAAGCAGTCAGGCAACAGAGTGGAGTAGGGGTGGGCCATCCCCAGAGGATGTCTCGACCCAGCAGGGACTCCACTCCGTGCGTAATACGCTTGACAACGCCAAGACAATGCCCCTTGTTGCTCCAAGGGGTAATCACCCTGAGTTCAACTGTGGGGACGGTCAGGGACTGTCCATCCACCCAGGTCACGGTCCACTTGGTGTGCTCCTCTACCGTGGCACTGGCGGGCACCTGGGCCCGATCGATCAGACTAATGTCTGAGCCAGTGTCGGCAGTAGTTGGCAGGTGCACTGGGGGGCTGGAACCGTCCAGAGAAGCCACTGAGACAGACTGTGTCCAGACCCTCTCAGGGTGAGTTCTCTCCGGCGGCTCAGCTAAAGAGGCGGTGGCACTGATCATGTTCACGTGCCTGGGCGTGACGACATGTTTTGGGCATGCAGGATACCCAGCAGAAGAGTGTCCTGCAGCTCCACAGTCTCGGCAGGGGCCCCGGTGATATGTTGACCTCCCGGCAGTGACAGTATGCTGGGAAGCCGGTGTTGAATTAGGCGGAGAGGACTGACGGTTGCTGGTAGGCTGGCGAGAGTTGTTGCCCTGCTGATTGCCATCCTTATAGCAGCAATCTGCTTCGGCATGGCCATACCTTTTACAGATGGGACACGGAGGTTTGTTAGGCGGGCCGTTCCACGAGCAATTGAGGCCTGAGAGGTGTCCGGGTGGCACTATTTTGCACTGCAAGGTGCCATGGGAAGGATTGTGTCTCCCAGGCATCAGCTAAGCGGCAGGCTTCCTTGAGGGTGGCTGGCTGCTTATCATTAAGATACACAGCCAGAGGCCCGGGCGCACACTGGAAGAGATCCTCCAGCATGGTCCGGTTGAACAAATCCTCAAAGGTGTCGCACCGCATAGACTCTAGCCAGGTGGTCCCCGCTTGGGTTTTGTGACAAGCCCATTCCGTCCAGGACCAGCCGACATTCTTAGCCATACCTCTGAATCTTTGTCTCCACCTCTCAGGGGTGATTTCATACGCCTTAGCGATGGCCTCACTGATGGCAGCCATGTCCCCTCGTTGATCTCTGTCCAGGGCTCGATGAGAAGCTTTACCCTTCCCGTCTAGGTGCTTGGTAAGCAGTAAGGCCCTCTCAGCCAGGCTGACGTCATAGGCCTCGAAGAGGAATTCAATCTCTTCGAGCCATTGTTCCGGCTCATCTTCAGTCCACTTTCCCACAAGGTTATTGACTGTCGACAGAGAGGTATTTGTGGCCGATGGGCTGGGGCTAGATGCTTGTTGTGCAGCTAAAGCTTCTGCGCTGTCCTTCTTGGCTCTCTCCAACTCGAGCTCCTGGTCTTTGAGGGCTAGTTCATGCTGTTTCTGTCTTTCTTCTCTTTCGTCTTCTTCTCTCCGCTGCTCGGCTTCTTGCTGTCTTCTCCACTCTTCTCTTTCTGCTTCTTGCTGCCTTTGTTCTTCTTCATACTTTCTCTTTTCAGCAATCTGTTCCTTTACAAACCTTTGAAGGGCCTGGCCGGAAAGACTGTCCTCCTTCCCTATATTCCTAAAATATTGATGCTCCTCGGTTGACATGTTGCTGATGAGAAAGAGTGCTGAGTGAGTTACGTGGGTGTTCCCGAAGGAAAAGGTTTGTGACGATGAGGAAGTGTCCTTAGACTAGTGGCACCTTTGAATGAGGTGGCACTGTGGAGGAGTGTGCCTTGCGAGGGTCACACTAGGGGAAAAGCGTTCCTGAAGGAAGTCTGAGTCCTTATGGGCGGATACGCTGGTAAATGGAGTGCTCCTGAAGGCTCTATGGTCCTTATGGGGGGATGCACTGTTAATGAGGTGTTCCTGAAGGAGCTGCAGTCCTTATGGGCGGAAACACCGGTTGTATGGCACTCTGTTTCTTCAACACAAGTGCAATGACTTATAAGAGGTTGCTTTAGTTGGGTGGCACTGTGGTGCCGGTGCGCTCCGTGGAGCAATGCAAAATGTCAGTGCATGAATTGGCACTGGAGGTGAGGTACTCTGTCTGGGCAGAGGGTAAGTAGGGAGTAGAAAGGTAAATGAGAGACTCCAACAGAAGGGAAGAGATAGGAAAGTGAAAGGAGAAGATAAGTGCTTCAGTGATTGGGTGCTTAGCAGTGCCGCAGATTAGTGGCACTGAGAGAAATGGAAACTGGATGTGACATGAGTGGGTAGCTAGTTATGAGAACTAGTGGGCACTGCCTGACATGAGGACAGGTGGGCTACGAGGTAGGCACTCAATGTGCAATGGTTTAGCACTTGCAACACGCAAGTCTGAGATAAAATATACCCACTCCCACACATCAGTTGGAACATGTAACAAGATATAGTATATGTATGCTTTATCGCGTACGCTAAATGGTCTGGGTTGAAGCACTTGGAAAGAAAAGGTTGGTTTGCTTGAGTAATCCGCTAAGCACAAGCGTGCAGAAATTTCGCACTGAGTATATGATAAAATTTTAAATGGGTTAGAAATTTGAAATTTCAGGTTTTGTTATTAATCTAATTCTTTGTATCTGCCTTTTATAATTTATGAGTTGATCCCCAAACTCTAAAGTAAATTATTTTTGTCCCGTGAGAAGAACAAAAAAAAAAAAATGCACTAATGCGAGAGGCGAGAGAAGGGGAAAAAAAAAGACCTCTCTCTCTCTCTCTCTCTCTCTCTCTCTCTCTCTCTCTCTCTCTCTCTCTCTCTCGGTGAGCGATATGTAATGGCACATATTTGTTATGAAATTATAATCCCTTTATTTAACGCTTAAGCAAAATTAAATGATGGTTGTGAAAGTACGTTAAGTTATTTTTAAATATATCAGGGAATGGCTACTGCTTGCTCTCATAGGAACTTAGTATGGTACGCAAGGGCGTTTCAAATTGTTTCGCACCGTTTCCCAATTTTCATTAAGCACACAGGGAGGAGGTTCATTCCTTGAACGAACGTTGTGGGAACGAATATGCGCGGGAAACAGCTGATCGAGGATTCTTGCTCACCGTGCGACAAAGACGAAATTGGAATTGGGTGGATGGCGAAGAGGGAAGACAACAAAACAGACTGCACTTTCTTACTACATGCGGGTTTTAAAATACGAAATGAATTATTATTCTTTGAATATCAGCACTGTCTTTACTTTACGTTAATACTTTAATATGCAAAATAAACGCTGGGAACTGTTTTCCTTCCAACAACACTGAGACCAGTTGACACATGCGCGATTTGAACACAACGCTGGCTGGCTGGCCGTATAAATGCCAGATATCGCTATATGGATTCCCGTAAACTAATCGTTATTTCAAAATTTCTTTGCCGTAACTATTCCGAAATAACCTCCTAGCTACTGGTCCTAGCTCACACATGCAGAATTCCCTAGCTACCACTTCCTAAATCCTAATTTTATTCGTCTACAACCCGACATTTTTCCTACACTCTAGAAATTTTGCGGGGCGAACATTTCGTGCCTTTCTCTGTGTCTCGCTAACATAAGAACCCTACGTGTTCCCTTGTTATGAACGCTTTTAATGCTACGAGAATTGTTGCGTTTTAAAAGAAATATTAATATTACCCTTATTTCCTTAATATTAGGACATGCACACACACTGTTTACCAAAAGACGTCGGCTACGATCGCTTCCTGTGCTTCTTTAAAATGAAATGGTTATCATGAATAAAATAATTGATTTTATATATTCCTGGTTTTTCTAGTCTAGCTTAATAGCGAAGCTAATTTAGCTATTTTGACTAAATCCTGGCATTTGGTCGTCACTGTTACAGACTGGACTTGGTTGATAAGAATTCACACACAAAATTATAATTGAAGTTGCCACGAAACCAAGGGAGTCCAGTTTGTAAACAAAAGGGGATTTAATTGAAGACTTACCTCAGAATTTTCCTGGAGTTATAATTTAAGGTGGAAGGTCGCCATATTGGAATTTAGAATTCTTTTGCCAATTTACAGTGATTTATTTATAGAAACTTAGCAAATCAACATTAGCAATTCAACATTTAGACACCATACAACATAATCACTGAGGGGCAGATTCAGAATAGGGCACAGTAACAATAATGACATGAATTGGCAACAAGCAAGTGGATAAAAAATGGGGCCAATCTGCAATAATCAGTTCAATGATAATCACATTCAGTCTGCCCTGATTACGTGAAATAGTAATGCATATGATGGTGTTCCAGGATGGAGGGATACTTCATAATACGAACAGTTGGCCACAATGGAAACTTCTCCAAACTACGACCAGGAATTAATTAAATTTGGGTGGCAGGCGAGGTATGGAAGCATGGGATTTCGATTGTGCCACGTGTCGCCTCCTGAAAGAGACGTTCTGAATTAGCCCTGCTCAAACTAAGGGAAATGGAATATCC
>JANJGK010000003.1:21898363-21942564 GCA_039081455.1 Macrobrachium rosenbergii | reverse complement strand
AGACTTACAACACTTGCTTAATAGATTGCATCATGTATCTGTAGTGATGGGACTTAATATAAATCTAAGAAAACATATGTAAAGAGGAGAAAGTTTACACAAAGGGACAGAAAAAAATTAGACGGAAAGAATCAGTGAGGACGAATTTATCAAATGTATATTTGGAATTTAGTGAAAAACTAAAGGCAAATCAAAAATAATAAAAGTGAATAACATAGGAAGATCCAATAACGTGGTGTTGCATACGAAAGATTATATATAAATCTAGTAACATTGATATTTCTGTACGGATAAGTATTATGAAATTAAAATAAAACTATATCTGAAAGGTTTTGAAGTTTTGAGAATAAAGCTTTAAGAAGAATATTAAGGGTCAGGTAGCAGGACAGAGTTAGGAATGATACTAATATATCCCGTTGGGAGGTTAGTACCTTCAGTGCACTTCATGCGATGCACCGTAGGCATTACATAAGGTTCTCGGCAGCGTCCCTTCGGCCCTTAGCTGCAACCCCTTTCATTCCTTTTACTGTACCTCCGTTCATATTCTCTTTCTTCCATCTTACTTTCTACCCTCTCTAACAATTGATTCATAGAGCAACTGCGAGGTTTTCCTCCTGTTACACCTTTAAAACCACCTCTACTTGCAATTCTCCTTTCAGCGCTGAACGACCTCATAGGTCCCAGTGCTTGGCCTTTGGCCTAAATTCTATATTCTATTCTGTTCTATTCTGTTCTATGATACCAATATAAGGATACTAGAAGTTCCATATGTACATTAGATGTTGAGGAAATCCACATGTATGAACTTCTGATTAAATGGAGTTTGATCAATAATGCCATGAATCAGACTGCACATGTGCAAACTCATGCGCAGATTTTTGATTGAATATATTATCAATTAAATACTGATTATTGTTATAGTAGGTTTTCACCTGTAAAATACTTTTCATGACTTTAGACTTTCCACAAAAACTAAGTTTCAAAAGCATTTCACAAACCATTAGGGCTTATGAAGTGTAACAACATAGGATCACAATGAAGAATCAAACAGATTTTGCAAAATTACAATGAAAATCCATGGAACAGAACAACAGTGCTATCGTGTTAGACACTATTGTTTCAGACTTTCGTTTTCATGTTTGTGAAGGAGAAGGTTTTGTAAACAATGTCCGTTGGTTAATTCAACTTCCAGTGGATAATAGTCTTGCGATATTGGATAAATTTAATTGCGAACTATTCATCACATCGAGGACCAGAAGCAGGAAATCATCAATCTATTCTGAAGTACTTCTTTGAAACAATGAACACGAAAACAAATGTCAGGCAAGTTTAATAGCTTTTGTTCTAGCTTACAAAATTAGAAGATATAATGTCTGAGCAGACTGTGAGAGAGACCCTTAATCAGGAAAAAGAAAGGTTAATGAGCAAATGAAAGTAAGAGCAGTTTCGTAATTAAAATCTTTTTATTAGTGATAGGGAGTTGGCAATTATGATAATACGATTAAAAAACATAGGCTTTTGATACCAAGGTGATGAATATGACGGCAGAATTTAAAATGATATTCTATATCATTTATCATTTCATAGCTCCACAAAGACCTGTCAGCCGAGTTGCTGGTTCCTAGAAAGCAAAGACATTAATTCATTATGTTCAAGTTGAACTTAGTTCAGAATAAAGGACTTACCAGACTTTGCTAACAGTACGAATATCTTCCATAAAGACCAACGTGTTTTACCTATTCTGTAACTTTCCACATTAGTGATACTGTAACATCTCATTGATCGTGATCATGAAACTCCAGAGCAGGTTCCAGGAAATGGCAAAGCAGATCAATAAAAAAAAAAGTTAAGTATACCTTAGTTTAACCAGACCACTGAGCTGATTAACAGCTCTCCTAGGGCTGGCCCGAAGGATTAGACATTTTACGTGGCTAAGTACCAATTGGTTACTTAGCAACGGGACCTACAGCTTATTGTGGAATCCGAACCACATTGTATCGAGAAATGAATTTCTAACACCAGAAATAAGTTCCTCTAATTCTTCAGTGGCAGATCAGTACAGAATTTACTACATGCTTTATCCTAAACGAAACCCTTTGGTCACAGAGGCCAAAGTAACAAATGGGCAAGATAATAACGAAGGTATAATTGAGTATGTTTTACCTGGAATTGATAAGACCAATTCAGAATGTTGTATTGCTAAAAATGTAAGGGAAAACTGTCTCGTTTTTGGTCTTTGCTGATGCTTGAAATTGTTCACCAAACAATTGTAACGATAACCTGTATCTCTAAAATCCTTTACTGCGTTCCACAGAATTTGCTATGCACCTATAAATTTTGGTTTTGCCGTACCAGGTATAATGGCTGTTCTTTTATCGGTTCTTCCCAGTGGTAATGAAGATATCTTTTTTATAGGCTACTGGTTTTTCGTACACCAAAACATAGTTTATAAATAATGTTGACATTAAAAAAAAAGGTTAATTACTTTCTTCTAGAAAGGTCATAGGAAGCTTTCATATCAAACACACATACCAGATTGCGCTAACTGAAATCATCTTGAGCATGTTTCATTTTAAGTTATACTTAAAACAAAAACAAAACTTTCTAGGAAAATCAATTCAAAGAAAATATTCCAAATATATATATATGAAAGCGTTACAGCAGCTTACTCTTCGCAACGTGCACATTTTTAATTAAAAAAAATATTGATTCACATGCGCAGAGAATTCCACATACCGCTGGGTTGTGATGGAATTGATAAACATTATTTTCATCCTTACATAACTTAAAATTATATTTTTTTTTATATAAATACACTAATAAGATTGACTAGAGTAAAATTTTCGTTTAAAGAGGAAAGGGAATTATGCTCTACATAGGCTGAATAAACATTTAAAGGCAAAGAGACGACAAAGGGAAAATAAGGATAGTTTTAGTATATGGTCCACCCAACGAAACCTACTTTTTTCCCGCGAAATAATTGCCAGCGTGCCAAGATACCGTAACGAAAGGCAAAAAGCTATGAATCTTTATTACGAAATAATATTACTTTTGTGTGACTTGATTTCCGTTTCGGACACGTATTCCAGAATATTGGTCACATTCAAAACGTTATTTAAGCGAAACAGTTTTTGGATAAATGGAAAAGTGCTGATAAAGAGAACACCATTTCCGGTTTTGCCATTAGGTTATGTGAATAAAACAGCTTTTCATTTCCAGGAAAATAGAACCAATCGGGAAGTATATTTGCAACGCTCAGTCATCCAGATCGGTGCTGGAATTAATGTTCCCATCGGCAATCTCGATGGAGGAAGGAAACGATTTTGTTCGTATCCGATTTCAATATCAATTCTCTCAAATGAGAATTTGAGAGGATTAATTCTCATTTCCCTTTTGACTATTTTTTTTTTTTGCTAATCATTGGGCGATTTAAAAGCTCATTTCCAGTAATGTTAGTGAATGACATGCTCAGTAGTCAGTTTTACAGTTATTAAGAGTGGGAAGTCCCGAATAATATTGATATTTTTTGTAGAGGATAGGGTGAATTGTTCTTGATAGAGTATTACTGTTTCAGCGAATTAAGCGTTTTTAGTTTTCTGTAAAAGAACACTATTGTGCAGGCTTTGTCTGTCCTTCCGCACTTTTTCTGTCCGCCCTCAGATCTTAAAAACTACTGAGGCTAGAGGGGGTGCAAATTGGTATGTTTATCATCCACCCTCCAATCATCGTACATACCAAATTGCAGCCTTCTAGCCTCAGTGGTTTTTATTTTATTAATGGCTAAAGTTAGCCATAATCGTGCTTCTGGCAAGGATATAGAACAGGCCACCACCGGTCCATGGTTAACGTTTCATGGGCCGCGGCTCATACAGCATTATACCGAGACCACCGAAAGATACTGTAGATCTATTTTTGGTGGCCTTGATTATGCGCAGTAGCGGCTGTACAGAAAACTCGATTGCGCCGAAGAAACTTCGGCGCACTTTTTACTTGCTCTATATTGTGTATATTCACTTGTACACATTCATTTGATATTCTTGTAACTCGTAGATGTAAATCTTGAGACATGCATCATAAACATAACATTTATAGCAAAGCTTTCAAATCTTCTGAACACTTTTATATCAGAAATCCACTCTATTTTTAGATGGCAACGTAACCACGAAAGATGGGTTTTATCAATAATAGAAAGCATTCGGTATTTCCCACATACTGAATCTAGTTTCTTTCAAACCTTATTTTCTTTCATATCGTGTTTGCTTGTATTGGATCTACTGTATACTTGAGGTTTGTGGTGGGCACTTCAGCCAGTCTTACTATGGTGAGATTACCAGTTTTTAGTGTTTATGTTGAAATTTCAAACAGCAAAAATCATTAATTTCTTTGATTATTTTGTTTAACATAATCATCGTACCTTGTTACCATTTACCAATTACCAAGTTTTAGTAAAAATGATGGAAATATAGTAAATTATTGACATGTAAGGTACTATAGCTAGTTCACTTAAGGTAGATTCTTGGGCCTACGAGATGTTTGTATGGAGGTCTCTGATTGGCTGGTACCGGGAGGTAGGCGGCTCGCTCAGTCTCATTTTTGCGTCTGTAGCTCAGAAAACTACCATTATGTTTATATTTCTTCATTTATCTCACGTTTTGCACAAGATAGGAAAGTTTTAGTCATACCATAGGGCTCGGTATTAATTGCACAACTAAATCACGATTTCCTGAAATCAATAAGATAAAACACAAAGGAATTACAATGAGCAAAAGTGAAGAGAGAAGCATTTAAATCTTTATGCTTGTTTTTACTTATCGGATTTTGCATCATTCATGCGATCAAGATCAAATAAAACTTGTGTTTTCATAAAATAAGCTCACCCTGAATGCGCTGGTGCTTTCAGATTTTATATGCGTTTGATATGTGAATAAAAAAAATTAAGAATATGTCTTATTATGTTGCATCCGTTCTTGACTCAGATTGGCAGTAGTGCCGAGAGACGGTGATCTGCAAACCGCGAGAGTTTTGAGGTGCCGTTGACAGTTGCCAATAAGTGATTTGAGAAGTTTGTAGTTTCGACAGTGTTTACCGTATTATTATGTCATTACATTTCCTGTAAATAAATGCATAGAATTCCCATTATGACCGTCGAACTTTTTCACTCTAGTATCATATATGTCTGGACATATCTGATAAGAAAAAATTAATAATCAGATGGCTGCATCTGGATGTGTTGGCTTCAATTTAGTTTAGGTGAGAAATTTGAATACTGTAGAGTACATGATAAATAACAGGCCTACATAATTACGAGTTCATTATTATGGCCATTTGTTTCTCTGGTCAACAACATCAAAAGTTTATGGTTTTTATATGTTCATTCAATGAACGAAAGTACATCTTTTTATTTCTTACCATAAAATCTGCTGGTGATGTAGCGAATATAAAAATCTGTCTTTTTCAGAATTTGTTTGAGCTACTCTTACACCAGAATGTTTATTCATTTATATACATGTTACTTTTGATAATTACATAATGTAATGACATAATGATATGGTAAATGTTGTTGAAACTGCAAACTTCTCATATCACTAGTTGGCAACTGTCAACGGCACCTCAAAACTCTCGCTGTTTGCAGATCACCGTCTCTCAGCACTACTGCCAAACTAAGTCAACTTAATAAGACATATTCTTAATTTTCTCTTCACATATTACACGCATCTAAAATCTGAAAAGACCAGCATATTCAGGGAGAATTTATTGTATGAAAACACAAGTTTCATTTTATCTAGATCGCATGAATGATGCAAAATCCGATGATAAGTAAAAGAACTTCATTAAAATGGTTCGAACATAAAATGTACCAGAGTCAAGGATGCTAGTAGCTCCAACATTTATAAACGGCAAACAGATCCTTCTAAGGTAAAGATTGATCACTTACAACTTTTTACATGCTTTTATTTAACTTGACTTCTGCGTCTGTTTGTCTGTTTGGGTCAAATCTTGTAACTCAATTTTCGACCTGTTCTCTTTGTCCGATGGACTTGAAATTTTGCGTGGTTACTCAGTCCCGGTGACAATACAAACTTACATAATCAGTAGGTCAGCAGTGACCTATAGAACCCCTACAGTGACCTCTCCCATATCTCAGGATTCGTATGTAACTCTTCGGATTTTTCACAACTTTTTTGACTTGGTAGAATCCATCCTCTATATAGCCCCTCCCCCTTTCCCATTCCCTCTCCCTCCCGCTCCCCCTTCTGGAGCACACGATGAAGTGTTAATTTAGCTGTGCCCTTCCCCTTCCCCCAACCATAATCCTCCCCTTCCACCTCCCCCTCCCATAATCCTCCCCTTCCACCTCCCCCTCCCAAAGCACACATCAAGTGTTAATTTAACTGTTTCCTCCCCCTCCCCTTCCCTCTTCCATCCCCCTCCCCTCACCCCCTTCCGAGCAAGCATATGATCAAATGTTAACTTAGCTGTGTCCTCCCCCTCCCCGTCCTTCTTCCATCCCCCTCATCTTACCACTTCCATTCCCCTCATCTTCCCTCTTCCATCCCCTTCCCCTCCCCCTTCCTGAGCACACAATCAAGTATTAATTTAGCTGTGTTCTCCCCCTCCCCTTCCCTCTTCCATCACCCTCATCTTCCCCATCTTCCCTCCCCCTACCCTTCCCTTTCCATCCCCTCCCCCTTCCCCTCCCCTTTCCTTCCTCTCCCCTCCCCCTCCCCTTTCCAGAGCATGTGATCAAATGTTAATTTAGCTGTGTCCTCCCTCTCCTCCTCCCCTTCCCTCTTCCATCCCCTCCCCTTCCCCTCTTCATCCCCCTTCTCGAGCACACAATCAAGTGTTAATTTAGCTGTGTCCTCCAATCCCCCTCTTAACTCCCCTCCCCTTCCCTCTTGCATCTCCGTACCCTTCCCTTCCTCTCCCCCTTCCCCTTCCCCTCCCCCTTCCACAGCACACGGTCAGTGTTAATTTAGCTGTGTCCTCCCCTTCCCTCTTCCCTCCCCTCCCCTTCCCTTTCCGTCTTCCCTCCCCTTCCCTTTCTCTCTTCCCTCCCCTCCCCTTCCCTTTCCCTCTTCCCTCCCCCTCCCCTTCCCTTTCCCTCTTCCATACCCCTCCCCTTCCCCTACCCTACCCATCGCCCTTCCCCCTTCCGGAGCATGTGATCAAATGTTAATTTAGCTGCGTCCTCCTCCTCCTCCCCTTCCTTCTTCCATCCCCTCCCTCTTCCCTCCCCCTCCCCCTTCCGATGCACATGATCAAGTGTTAATTTAGCTGTGTCCTCCCCTCTTCTTCCCTCTTCCCTCCCCCTCTGCTCCTCTCTTCCATCCCCGTCCCTTCCTCCTTCTGGAGCGCATGATCAAGTGTTAATTTGACTGTGTCGTCCCCTCCCCTTACCTCTTCCAGCCCCCTTCGCATTCCTTTCCCCTGTCCCCTTCCAGAGCATGCGATCAAATGTTAATTTAGTTGTGTCCTCCTCTTCCTCCTCCTCCTCCCCCTCCTCCTCCTCCCTCTTCCCTCTCCTGACTCTCCCCTTCCCCTTCCCTCTTCCATCCCCCTCGCCTCCCCTTCCCCCTCCCTTTCTGGAGCACTCAATAAAGTGTTAATTTAGCTGTGTCCTCGCCCTCCAATTTCCTCTTACATCCCCCTTCCCTCCCCCTTCCCCTACAGTCCCCTTCCCTTCCCCTCCCCTTCCCTTCCCCTCCCCTTCCCTTCCCTTCCCTTCCTTTCCCTTCCCTTCCCTTCCCTTCCCTTCCTCTCCCCTTCTCCCTTCCCCATCCCCTTCCCCTCCCCTTCTCCCTTCCCCATCCCCTCCCCATCCCCTCCCCTTCTCCCTTCCCCATCCCCTTCTCCCTTCCCCATCCCCTCCCCTTTCCCCTTCCAACTTCCCCTTCCCCTTACCCTCCCCTTCCACTCCCTTTCCCATTCCCCTCCCCTTCCCCCTCCCTTCCCCATCCAGAGCACACAAGTGTTGATTTAGCTGTTTCCTCCCCCCTCCCCTTCCCTCTTCCATCCCTTTCACTTCCCGTCAGCTCTCCTTCCTCCTCCCCCTCCCCCTTCCCTCCCCTTTCTCTCCCCTACCTCTTCCTTCTTCAACTCCTCCTCTTCTCTTTCGCCTCCATCCCCTTCCCATTTTCCTACCCTCCCCTACCTCCTCCTCTCCCCCTCCCCTCACCCTTCATCTTTCCTCCCATCTCCCTCCTCTCCACCTCCCCTTCCCTCCTTTTCCCTCTTCCATCCCCTTCCCCTCCCATTTTCCTCCCCTCCCCTGCCACCTCCCCTTCCCTCATCCTTCTCTCCACCTCCCCTTCCCTCCTCTTCCCTCTTCCATCCCTCTTCCCCTCCCCTTCCTCTCCCATTTCCCCTTCCCCTCACCTTCCCCTCACCTTCCTTCTTCCCTCCCTTCCTTCTTCCCCCTCCCCTCCCTCGTAAACTGATATCAATTTCGTTAACTACAATCATAAATCGGTTACAATTTCTGTCAAAACTAAAAAGTATAAAATAAAAAATAAAAAATAAATTTTAAACATACTTTTATTAAAATGCACTAAAAAGTGAAAAATAATTTTTTGAGAATCACCAGGAGTTTCTTACAATTAATCATGTTTACAAAAATAAAAGTGTGGGCCCCAAACAGGGAAGGAAATGCTGCAAGAAAAGAAATAGATTTTTTCTTTATTTCTTGTAGCATTTCTTTCCATGTTTGGGGCCCACGCTTTTATTTTTGCAGACATGATTAATTGCAAGAAAATCCTTGTCTCAAAAAATTATTCTTTACTTTTTAGTGCATTTTAATAAAAGCGTGTTTTAAATTTACATATATATATATATATATATATATATATATATATATATATATATATATATATATATATATATATATATATATATATTAGCTCTCCACAACAAAGCCATCTAATAGGCAGTGTATGCATTTGGAGTTTTATACGTTCCATATTTACAGGGTAGTGATAATTATACACTGATAAGTAACTTAGAAGAATAACTTCCATGTGATTAAAAGTAACGAGATATGACCATATAAAGTTATTCAATAGACCCGGATAGCGTATTACACTACGTTTCTGCGCATTTTTATAGCAAACTTATGACGCCCTTTTTCACTAACATAGAAAGGGGAATATTAATCCCGTAGGTTGGTGTTGACATTGCATGTGCAAGATTCCGTGTTCAAAAAATACTTGTTAGTGAGTACAGTATATATGCCATTCCATAATCAAAAGTACAAATCATAAACATCAAGTTATATTCTCTACAAGATAGTGAGCTTCTGAAGTCACTCCTCACCATTATATCGTCTCCATCACGATCAGCATTGCCTTTTTTGTAAATATAAATGGCGCCATTAACAACTCTGATAACTTTTCAAGGGAAGGAAACACAGAGGGTAGAACATAATATGTAGAACTGGAATCGAAAATAGCAGATATATTTGTTGATTTGCTCTTCGTTAGTGCGAGCATTTAGAGAAGAATATTAATGAAAATGTGAACCACAATGCAACTTGGCAAAAATATTGTAAATTAGGAGGGGGCGGTTGTTGATACAGTTAATATATAACTCTACGGCTTTCGCACACTACAGTATATCAGGGAAAATTGAACACATGCCATGAACTTGAACTTCCCGATCTCCTGACGTGTTGGATAAAATTTTAACTAACTCCTAAATAACTAACTCCTAAATAAATCAATACAGGAAGAGATATCAAGAGTTTTAACCAATGTCAGGGGGAAAAATGCGCCATTCCTATTACATAATAATATGGGGATTTAGCTCTTTGCTCAGATACCCATGAGATCTGTGTCACATTCACCTGAAGGTAGCAGCTGTGAAACTAGGAACGTTATCGTTGCTTAGAAATGTCGTTGCTTTAACTGAGATTTTTTTATAAGTGAGAGAGGGAGAGAGTTCATGTCATTTTATCAATTTTTGCATGTATATTTTCGTAATGAAGTAGATAGCCTTACTTGAATAATTTGCCTTAGAATTTCTGTTACCTTTCGCAGTCGAACATGATAGAATAATGGATTAATGGCATTAAGAGTTTTAAAATCTTACATTTGTATTATTTACGTATTTCTCCTTTTAATTTCACCTAGTCTCTTCCCCAATGCTGCCTCTCCTCGCTAATAATAATAATTGTGAAATCGCTTTTCACATAAGGGAAAAGTTAATGGTAGGATTCATAAGAGAATTATATGCGAAAGTAAATCATAATCTTTGTATGCGTAGGGGTGTCAGAGCCATGACTTGCTCTGCTGGTGCAAACGAGGCATTAGGCAAGACATCAAGAAGGGTAGACACGCTCAGGATAACGTTCACGCATTCAGCCGCGCCGTTGTTGACACAATCAAGTGCAAGGACATGCAGGCAGATGCAAGTAAACACCCAACTAACACAAGATGATGCTCGAGTCAGCTTGTAGAAGAAATAAGGAAAGAGGAAATCTCTCTCTCTCTCTCTCTCTCTCTCTCTCTCTCTCTCTCTCTCTCTCTCTCTCTCTCGGTAAGATAAACGCAAAATATAAATTGCTTATGCATGGCGCGTTGTCTGTTTAGAATTGTCTTTTAACATCCCAGCGGTTTTCAGTTTGGCAGACTTTAAGAATCAGCATTAGTAATAGTTTTGGGTTCTCGTACTTTTTTATCCAAGAAAATAGGCTTTCAAACTGTGTAAGGGGAAGGGACGATCCTTGTTCAGTAAAGAATTAAAAGCAGATGTCGAGAGGTGATATTATTTTTTTCATAGCTAACATTTGTTATCAGTTTCTTGTATTCATTTGGAAAATATTCTTGCAAATTTTTACCTAAGCTTAAAAAATATTTCCGTTAATACGATAATTTCGCATAAATAATAAATCAATAGCCCAGATATTAAATTCTTACGACAGCTGTGTAAGTCATAAGCCGTTATTTAGCAATCGCTGAATGAGCGATGATAAACAGGAGGGCTAAGAAAGGGTTTTTTGTCACTGACGACGATATTGAATTAAGGTAAATGAGAATATATTTTGAATTTTGAAGTAGTTTTGACAGAAGACTAATTACACTTGAAATCTATGCGATGCATGTCTTTCCAGCAGTGCTCCAAGGATTACAGATCTTAAACTTTAAACTCTATTCCGTGTTGTCGATATGGAAAGTCATAAGATTAGAGAGAATTTAAGCTCAGTCAGACTGGTATAACAATTAAAGCATGAGCGGTAAACATAAATATGTTAAAAATACAAGATGAAGAAGTTTATATCTGCATTTTAAAGGCCCCGTCAGCATTGCAGAATATCCCAGACCTTGGTATACAAGAAGAATGCCGTAAAGTCACGCCACCCCATGCAAAGCCAAAATGATAATGAATCTATTAAAATACGTTAAAATATGAGTTGTGGAATAGGAGGTAGATTAAATGCTGTTGGAAAGACCATACGTAACATCGATACTAGAAATGGATTCGTCACGGAACTACTTATCCCATAGTTCCGTGACGAAGCCAGTTCTAGTATTGAACATCAATTGTTGCTATCCCACCTTCAGTCAAACCTCTTAAAAGATTTACAGTACACCCACCGTACAGCGTTGCGTTGAGCTGCAAAGATAATATTTTCCTTTTCATTTATCTAATATGGAAGAAGAGGCGCCGTCTCTATTGGCAACATGAATTCAGAGCTCGAGCCTAAAAAGATTATCCGTCCTCGTGGAATACAATCGACACAAGAGTTTATTTGTTTTAACCCATTGGCCCCCGGCAAACTATACTCTTAATTAAAGCACATCGCGCCTCCACTCTCGTCCAGTTCTCTGTATTTATCTTTATATTTGTCAATACTCTTTCTTCGAATGTATGGGGTTACATACATCCATTTCGTTATGTATTCCAATTTAGCAGCTTTCCTCAGTATCCATGCGGTGCTTGAAAACTTCCACGTCCTCTTGCTTCATTATTTAATTTTTTTATTATTTATCTTTTGTACTAGACAAGTAAACAGAAAAATTTCCTCTAGTTCTAGTTAACAACAATCTAGATTCCATTCGGCGCATGAAACTCTCGAGGACTGAAGATAAATGGCCAGCGGGAATACTGCAGAGGAACATCACCGACGTCAGTTGCACATTCTCTCTCTCTCTCTCTCTCTCTCTCTCTCTCTCTCTCTCTCTCTCTCTCTCTCTCTCTCTCTCTCTCTCTCTCTTTTGAAGTGAACAGTGGTTCAAACTACAGAAGAAATGATTGCGTTTATTTCCAGGATTACTTTACAGAATTTTGTGTGTGGAACTGAACAGAAGATAAATATGATTTTATGGTTTAGAGCCTTCTGAAAAAATGTTTGCACTTGATAAATGTAAACAGCTGAATTCAAATGCTATTGAATAAGAACTAAACCAGATACAAAAATGACAGAAAAAGTATCATTCATTTTTTTCCACTGCGCTGTAAGAGTGAGATCCATTTGCATTTGATTCCAGTGGTTTCTTTACAAGTGTCTTGTTATTGTGAGTGGTCAGTTGTTAATTTTGTAGATTTCATGTTCCAGTATTTCCAGTTATATTATTCTTTGAGCAGTGTCTATTGAATCATCACCGTCAAGCTTTTTGTTATTCTACGATCATTCTTGTCTTCAATTACTTCGTCAGTTACCAGTGTTACTTTTGTGATAGTCGCAACATACCCAATGTTCTTTTGAAAAAAAGTTAAGTATACCTTAGTTTAACCAGACCACTAAGCTGATTAACAGCCCCGAGGGATTAGGCTTATTTTACGTGGCTAAGAACCAACTGGTTACTTAGCAACGGGACCTACAGCTTATTGTGGAATCCGAACCACATTATAGCGAGAAATGAATTTCTATCACCAGAAGTAAATTCTCTAATTCTTCATTAGCCGGCCGGAGACTCGAACTCGGGCCTAGCGAGTGCTAATATTTTGAAACAGTATTATTCAAATAAATCAGACAAATATACTCCGCTCGAGCATAAACTGAATGGACTGCTCATATTTTTTTTCATTATAACTTGTTGACTTTATGTTCATCTGGATCAAGTAATATCTTTCCGTACTACAAGATAATTTTGATAAATATCCTCTTTACGATTGATGCAAATGTGAATAGTAGTATTCCAGTTGGACTCTGCGTAATCTTTCTTTAGAGGAAACAAGGATAAAAATGTGATTTGTGCTTTCACAACTGTTTCGACAGTATCATTGTATGTTATTAGTGGTAGTGGTGGTTACAGCAGTTTCTTAAGAGAGATATTATGGTTTATGTTGATGGTTGGTTATCTCGGAACCAAAAAAAATTCATTTTGAACCCTGAGTCATGTTTGGTTACATCTTTCTTTATTTTCCCAAATCCATGGTTTTGTAAAGGGTTTGCCTAAGTTTTGTTCGCTTAAACTTTCATTAATTTTATCCTTCCATCCTGAAAAATAAACTCGGTTTTCAAACATATTTCAATACATACTGCCCTCTTCAAAGACGCTTACTCTGCCATAGCTGACATTATTCTCTTTGTCCATTTTTCAAAACAACAGATTAGTGATATGTATTCTTATTTTTATATCTGACTCCCTTCGGAGCTAGAGGTCATTGGGTGGGATCTATGATATAACTCTTGAAATTTTCAAGGTTGCTGGTGGTGTCGGCAGATTGAATTATAGTTGTTCTTTCTGACCTCTTCATTCATCCCTCTCTTTATTATTATTATTATTATTATTATTATTATTATTATTATTATTATTATTATTATTATTATTATTATTCAGAAGATAAACTCATATTTATATGAAAGAAGCCTACAGGGGCCATTGACTTGAAGTTCATGCTTCCAAAGAATATGGCGTTCATTTTAAAGAAATTGTAGAAGATAAAAGGAAATAGTGCACCCTCTTTTCCACTCAACATCTGCAGAGACTCTTGTTGAGCAGAGGATTGTTCTTTATTAACTACGTTTTCTTTGCCTGAAGGTCATTTTTAGCAAAGTTAAATTTTCTTTGACAGTTCGTGAGCTTCAGACGATTGTCTTTTAAGGTATTTCTGAGTGGGTCAAATGGAACTTGATTTTTTTTAGTGATCTCAAGGCTAGTTTTATTGAAACATAATATCCTGAAATTATGAAAAACTTTTGCGAACTTCAAGTTCCAAATGGTCTCTCCTACCCTCTGTAAAAAAGAGCTAAAACTATGCTCTGTATAACTGTTTTATCGTATGTAAAATTCTTTTATACAGGACTCATTCCTGCTAGCATTGAACAATTATTGTTCGTATAACTAAAGTACGCCTCTTACTACAATTCTCTTCTATAGACTCGTACCGAAAGCTCAGCATTTCACCAATAACATGGAGTCGTGATCGTTTTAAGCTTGAAGTCACGTCTGCATGCAATATACTGCTTCATCACAACTTGATTAAAAAGTCACACCACCCACTCTGTCAGGTGGTATTGGAAGCCTTGACATTCCCATGGGTATTGCCTAGGATATTGTGAACTCCATAGTCCAGTGATTTTATTTGCCGTTTATGACACAAACATTTTCCAGTTTGTATGATCTTAATTTTACAGAAAGGCTTGTCGTAACGTAAAGAAATGTGTCAATTAATAGTTTCAGACTTTTTGATGCTTTCGTATAATGGCCAGATTGTCGTTCCTGCTACTGTATTGTCATAAACAACAACCATCATCATGTTTTTGTATTCTTTATTCTATGATCATTTAGCTATATCTGTTCAAAAAAAAATCTTTCTTACAGACGATAGCTTCTTAATCCAGTAACCAAACAGAGATTGATGCTTGTATTCTGACAGCTTACTGAGTATGGTAATGCAATAATATATAAATGGAATCAATATTGTAAACTTTTCTACATAAACTGGCATCTACTGTATATTTTATTAGACACCTGAGTACATTAAAACAACACTCATAATCTTTTTGGATTTATTTCTTTAACATCAAACTACCGCAGCAGAAAAACTCGTACATTTCTTTGCCTTTTATACATTCATTGGCTTGATTTTCACCAGAAGAATTTTAATTATCATTTCTGAGTATCATTATAGACAGCTTTGTCTTTTTCCGTAGCATTATTATCTTTTTATTCCGTTATGAGTTTTACCAATATCCAACTTTGAAACCCTAACATATCGACACTAACGAGTCGCCCCTCATCAGTCATAATTACATTTGCTTCGCCGACAAAGGAACCCGAGTGAGAACACGTATTATACGCTCAGGTGCTAATCACCAGGAAGCCTACGTCTCTGTCACGTCTCTCGATTAGACTGATGGATTTATCAGCGAATCCCCTCTTTCTCCTTGTCAGTCTCGCTCCAGAAGAGATTATGCCCATAATGACTAGGGAACTAATGCGCTCAGTTCCTTGGGCGAGCGCAATACATCCCGTTACTATAATTTCTCAGATTTCGTTTCAACTGAAGGTGAATCTTCTCACAGTAATGATTCTTCCCTGATAAAGGTTTTCTGAGTAAGTGGAAGTCGTACATTGAAATGATTGGCTTCTATTCAAGTGACTGGAAAATCTGGAAGAATTAAAGGCGAGACCAAAAAAGATTTTTGGAGGTATATTTCCCTACTTTTTCTTTTCATTGGGCCGACGATACTCCAAGATAATTTAAGGGAAATTAAAAATCTCCCATCTTCTTTGCTTAAGTTATAATCAATCTCTTCAGTTTTTGTGATTTTCCAATTTTGTACATTCGTCTGTAATCCTCCAAAGTCGTTCCCCGACCTTTCTCAGATCCACATGAATCCCTCCAACGATTGTAATAACGAACTATATCTGTGGGATCGGATTTTTAACTCCCAGAACTCCTTCATCGTCACGGAAGCGATTTTTCTTAGAGTATATCAATCTTTGTCTCCCGCTCTGAGATCCACCTGCCTTTAACTCTTAATTTATAGAATTGTTTTCAAAACCTGATATAATCCATGGGCTGCTCGAATGCGGGATTTGAGGCTTGTATGGGTAAGATGGGTGTTGGTGGCAGGATGAGTGAAAATGGAGTAAGGTTTGGGAGTTTCTGTCTAGCAAATGACTTAGTCATTGGGGGCACAATTTTTCAACACCGCAATATACACAAGATGACGTGGGTGTCACCGTGTGGAAAATATAAAAATCGTACTGACCATAATGCTGTTAGTAAAAGGCATAGAAGCTCTTTGCTAGATGTTCGTGTTAACTGGGGAGCAGATATTGTGAGTGATCGTCATGTCAGCGTTGCAAAAATAAGACTTAAACTAAAAAGTCAGAAGAAGGGAAAAACCTGTTGTTGATAGGTATGATACTGATATGCTTAGAAGAGAAGGAGAGGAAAAGGAGGAATTTAGAATAGATTGCAGAAACAGGTTTTTGGTGTTGGAAACGTTGGAGGAGGGAGGGAGAAGTGTAGATGAGATGTCGAGGGATGTGAATAAAGCTTTGCATGAGGCTGCCGGTTATACGATTAGGAGGAGACTCAGATTGAGGAAAAATATGTGGATATCTGAGGAAACATGGGGTATGATCAAAGAGAGAGGCGAGGCAAAATTGAGGAGTGAGATGCATTTTGTTAGTGATGAAGATTTTGAATTAGTAAGAACTAAGTACTTGAGTTTGGATTCAGAAGTTAAAAGACTAACTAAGATAGATAAAAGAAGATCTGTTAATGAAAAGGTTGTGGAAACTGAAAAATTAATTAATAAAAATGATGGTCAGAGTCAAAGGATAACATAAAAAGCAATTGGAGAGCTAATTGGTAGTGCTGGTCAGCGTAGGGATATACCAGTCAGATATAAGGAAGGTAATTTATTGACCAAAAATGTTGAAATCAGAAATGGATGGAAAGAGCACTTTGAAACAGTTCGTAATAGACCAGTCCCCCCAGAATAGTCTATACCGCCTGCTCAGGAAGATTTAAATATTGATGAAGGTAAGATCAGGCTAGAAGTAGTTAAGGCAATAAAACAGTTAATGAATTATAAGGCACCGGGAGAGGATGGTTTATTCCCGGAAATGTTTAAAGCGGAGGAGGCTAGATTAGTATTTGTCTTGAAGGTATTATTCGGTGAGATATGGGTGAAGGGGATAATACCACTAGGTTGGAAGAATGGTGTGATCATTAAAGTTCCAAAGAAAGGAGATCTGAGTAGGTGTGGTAACTGGAGGGGAATCACTTTGTCACCTGTAGCCTTGAAAATTTTCTGTAGAGTACTGCTGAATACAGTAGGTTGGAGCCAGTGGTTGATGGTATTCTGAGGGATGAACAGGCCAGTTTTAGAAAGGGGCGGGGATGCAGTGATCAAATCTTCATAGTTCGGCATTTGCTGCAGCAAGCAAATGAAATGAAAACTCCGTTAAGCCTTTGTTTTGTTGATTTTGAAAAGGCCTTTGATAGTATTTCGAGAAGCACTGTGGGAAAAATCATAAGGCATTATGGAATACCGGAAAAGTTTGTGACGGTTATCATGACCATGCATGAGGGCACATCTGGTAAAGTGATGGTTGATGGGTGTTTCAGTGATCCGCTTGAAGTCAAGTCTGGTGTGATTCAGGGTGGCATTCTGTCTACTCTGTTGTTTGTATTGGTCATGGATTACGTTATGCGAAGGGTTAAAAGAGAAACGGATGCAGGTATACTCTGGGGAGAAAATGTGAAACTTCTTGACTTAGATTATGTTGACGATATGGTTTTGATCTGTGAGGGACCAGGAAAGATGCAGAGTGTGCTGAATTGTCTAGTGAGTGAACATCGAAAAGTTGGTTTGGTTATTAATAGTGGAAAAACTGAAATCATGAATATGAATATTGAAAATGCACAGGATTGTCTAATTGAAGGCTTGGTTGTAAAGCAAGTGGATAAGTTTAAATATTTAGGTACTTATTTAGATAAGGCTGGTTCTCTGAGCACAGAATTTAGGGAAAGATTAAAAAAGGCTTATCAGACAATGGGAATATATGAAAATACTTGGAATAATAGCAATTTTTCTGTGCATACAAAAATCGAAATTTAAAGGCAATGGTCAGGAGTATTTTGTTTTATGGGCATGAGTCATGGTACAGTACAGTGACTTCGGATAATAATTTCTTAGTATTTGAAAATAAGGAGCCCAGAAAAATATCAGGAATTAATTGGAGGGTTAGGATATCAAATAACAGAATTAGAGAGGTAACAGGGGTGTAGCCAGTCGATGAGTATGTTAGGTTCTCACGCTGGAAGTGGTTAGGCCATGTGTATAGAAGACAGGGAGTAGTACGAGATACACCGGGGTGGGTTGCCCTTGGTAGAAGAGGTAGAGGTAGGCCAAAGGAGACGTGGTTAAGGACAATGAGGCGGGAAGCAGGAGACGTGTGTTGGGGAGATCTTGAGGAGTTAGTCCAGGACAGAATGCGGTGGCGTGAGTTCATCGAAGCCCTACGCATCTCCGTGGGTGCCACAAGAAATGATTAATTGACTGATTAATCCATATTTGCTAGAAACTTTCCATTAGACCTCATTTTATCTTCTTTTTTGTTTCTTACTCTTCTCTGTATTGCAACTGAAATTCTCATCTCCGTCAGAAAACCTTAATTTTCACAATTCCTCCCTCCATTTATTTAAGTTTTGTATTCACACATCGATTTATTCACACCTTCCTTGCACTTACAATAACACAAGACAAGAACTATGTAAGTTTATTATCTATTCCTACCAACGTCATTGCATTCAGTATACAAAGTCCATTCTTCTGTGACATTATCCTAGTACGCCTATACTTCTATTTTCTCTTTGCCAAATACGAGTTGTTAAATTATACATTTATTTAGCAGAACCTCAACATAAATAAATATAAGCAAATGTATACATCTGCAGTTCTTCTTCTGCCTCAGATGCAACTTTATATTCATCTCTTAACAGTCATGAAAGACTTCTGTAATTCTCTTCTAGTAAAAAAAAAATAGGCAAAGAAATAAAATAAAATCTACTTGAGTGTGTATCACGTGCATTTGAGAATTGAAATCATGAAAATACATAAAAGGTAGGGAATGGATAGACTTTATGAAAAGCGATTTCAAGAGGCAAAGACAAAATCAGTTCTTTGGGGAAAGAGAGGTTGTATATTTAGCCTCAGTGGTCAAGTAGTCTATTTGGCCAGCAGAGTGTAGTGTGCAAAAAAGGAAACCAACAAGAGAGTAATTCGCTTTAAGGCTATTAGTTCTTTACAGGGATTTTACTTGACTGGGATTTTTCACGCTGAGTAATCATTATCACTCTTTTTTATTCGGAAGGAGCGGATTTTACTGTTGAAAAATTCTATTAGGTCATTAATATTTAACGAAGGAGAAGAATAAAGGTTTAAGAAAGTAACTAAAAGAGATAAATCAGTACCCAAAAGATATATATTCTTTAATAAACAAAACCGGAGTCGGAAAACTAAGCCAAAACGTGGATGCTGATACTCTGCAATAGCTCTTCGTGTGCAGGCAGCAAGGGCGTCAAAGGAACTTCCCTGCTGAAATTGAGCTTATGGAATGCAAATATACGTTCTCGAGGTGGAGAGATTGAATTTGGTTTTGAGGAGAGAGAAAAGGATGGAATTTAGTGGAGAGTATCTTAGTTTATCAGATGAACAACAAACAAGAATAAAATGGAGTATTAAGATTTTGTTGTAGAAATGTAAAAACATAGACAAATACGTCGAAAGATAATGAAAGACCTTTATTACATGTGTTTTAGCATAAGGGCAGTACTAGGTTGTGCAAGCCTTTATAGTTTGAGTTGACCTTTTATGTCGTAGGCATTTTATGTGGTGTATATGGGACTGGGGAAATTGTTTGTAATTTATATTATATTTTTGGGGTTAAACACCTGTGTAACAGTAATAATGTTTTGTTGTAGGTGTAAGAGTCATAAAAATGTAACCTTCCCTCAGCTCATAACCTATTATTATTTTTTTTTATGTTTCGTTTATGAACCTGAATCTGTCGTAGCACAAATTTAAACCACAATACAGAAGATTTCAATATGTATATATGTATGTGTATATATATATATATATATATATATATATATATATATATATATATATATATATATATATATATATATATATATATATATAATGTGTGTATAAAGAGTATTCCTTATATATATATATATATATATATATATATATATATATATATATATATATATATATATATATATATATATATATATATATATATATAAATAAAGAGTATTCCCTCATACGCCATCTTTAATGCAATAACTCAAAGGAAAAAGACTAAGTAATCAATAAATTCAATTTAGTATGATTCACTGTAGGCAAATTCGCCTCTAAAACCTTTCTCACTACTGCCTTTGGGGGGAATACCACTTTAATCTCTTTCTTGTCCAAAGTGCTGTCGGAAATCTCTTCATTCCAGTTGCAGACCTGACCAGAGCTAATCATTGCCTGAGGCAGGTCAGCTGGCGTGCTGAGCACGTGCGTTCCACCATCTTGAAATCAGAGCCATGCTGCCTGCATTTCCATGTGGGCAGAGTGATCACAATGCCATCTAGGAAGAGAAAGACGTACTTGCTCCATTAAACTGCCTATTTTCAACACATGGCTGGCAGTATCCAAAAGTAACTTTTGTTGTAAACTAATTCACTTGCCCTCCCTCTCACTGGCCCTCCTAAGAAGAGAACTTCAGCTTCTAAAGAAAGCTAATGTACCAGGATTTAAGGTTTTTCGTCAGCCACGTCCCTATTCGCCTCCAACTAAGTTCTTTCTTTTCATAGTGCAATATACCTACAATGAGACCTGTATTGCTTTATATTTTGTGCTGTTAAATTTGCATAGCATTTACGAGAAGTGTAATGTAAGCGTATGATGTTCAAGTCACTGGAACTAGGGTTCAGTCTAGGCATATTCTGTGCAGTTCCTCGATTCCTTCGTTACAGTGCTAGTTTTGGTTGAGTAACCGTAAATGTTTCAATTGCAGATTAGGAGTATTCAGCTGTGAATCTGTGTATCATTTTGTGTGCGTAGTGGTCACTACTCCGTTATCAATGCCTTTTGAAGCAGGCAACCCATTTGTATTCCCTCCAGGAAAATCCCTGTCACTTGCTCTCGCCTCATTACTCCAGAATTACGCTACCATTCTTCCGATGTATTTTCTTTTGTAAATATAATGAATTAAGTTAAACCCCAGAGTTTATGTAATCACTCCCCTCTTGATGTAGGCTTCAGCCATATTTTGTTGTTTGTGATTTTAGCTGTCCTCAAGGCTAGAGTCCAGATTTTTGTGGTAATTAAGGCAAGTTGTGTATCATCCTAGTATACCCCATCTATCTAGCAAGTCCCCAACTTTAAAATTACAACTATATATAATATACATAAAGTCTTTGGATAACAGGAGGACTATGTGATGACCTGTCAGTGGCTCTCGCAGCAGGTGCATGTGTGCTGACATTGGAATTTGCTCAGTCGGATGCAGAGAACTATTTGATCATGGTCTGAGCACACTGAAACAGCATGATAGAACATTGAACCTATGCGCCGGAAGTGCCCAGGTTCCAGTGGGGTATGTGTGTGTGTGTGTGTGTGTGTGTGTGTGTATGTGATCTCCCACGGTATAATATCCGGGGGATAGACTCTTGCAAGTGTATTGCGTTAAGAGATCTGGGTCTATTTGGTTAGTGGTAGTGTGATAAGATCGCCACTATGAAGATACATGATTTACGGCCATAGTAAAGTAAGTAAAATCACACAGTGACATTTATATCTTTTCCAGACTTTAGAAGGAAAACCCCTGGTTTAGAAGCAGTGAAACTGAACGATGTCTACATAATGAATTTCCCCATTTGTACATTTTTCTGTTTGAACATGTATGTATGTACATTCATTTCAGGTTTTAATATAATGAAACGTTTCCTCCAACAGGAATCAAACATCGTCCTGGGAGGACGAATATTTGGAAGTGGTGTTTTTACTCTTACATACGATATGACATTTATTGTGGTCTTTACAACCTTATTACTTTGCTTGTTGACCAGGGTGTTATTCACTAGTATTGCTTGGCATAGAATACTGACTTGTTTGTGAAACAGTGTTTCCTCTAGTTATGTTTTCCATTGATAGGGGGTGTGAATCGCTCCATTTCATGACATAGCTTTTGCTGAGTTACTTTCGTTAAATTTGTCAATAAAGTCTAGTTTTGTATATCAGTGTCTCATTTCAGTAGGCCTTTGTGTAAAAATAGGTTTTGTGAGAGAAGTTTGACAAACGAGAAGGGATCTGCTGACCCAAGGAAGAGCCACAGCTACCAGTGACATCTCAAGAAAAGTGAGATGTTTGATTCTGTTCTTAAAACAGATACATCATTAAAAGATGGCCCTTCCTGACCCAAGGGGCCATTAACATATATACATGCATACATACATATATATATATATATATATATATATATATATATATATATATATATATATATATATATATATATACATACATACATATGTATATATATATATATATATATATGTGTGTATATATTTGCAGACGGCATCCCATATTAAATAATTAGCCACTTAAATATTTAAGTTGATGAACTCATACTAGAAATCGTCCCTTTTTTGAGCACGATTTATGCCGTGAAATCTTTAGAAATCTATTAAACTATGAAATATTAAAAATCTGAAGGTAGGTCTCACTACCCTTATGGCTGTTTTAACTATCTAAAAGAAATAAGTTGGAAAATCAATATCAAGAAAGTATTCCGAAGGGAAAGGTTCCAAATTACAACTCAGAAATAAAACAAGTAATCCTAGGAACAAGCTACATAAATAGTTGCGATGGCAATGTTTCCATGGTAATTAAATACCGATAATCGGAACCATGAAAGTTCTCTGATAAGTAATTTATAAATCGTAAAAAAAATTAAGGTAATTAAATACCGATAATCGGAACCATGAAAGTTCTCTGATAAGTAATTTATAAATCGTAAAAAAAATGAAACATCAATGAGTTTTGAAATTTCGGAAGGGATCCTGTGCCTGGGAACTTTGAGAGAAGCTTCCAAACGTTAACTTTTGAAATGCATTATTCCCGAAAAGAAGTTTAAAACTCCTCCGTGTCTGAGATACTCGCAGAGAGATAAAGAGAGAAGTTAGGCATCAGTGCTAGACTAAATTGCTTTTCATCTGCATTGCTAAGGATCATCAAGAGTGAGGGAGAGGAATACAGTACTTTCAATTCGTTTATTCCGAGTTTTCTAAGCAAAGAAGGTCTCATTTAACATTGCTCTTAGTTAACAAGTTGTTCCGCAGTTACCTTGAATATTTTTGGAATATATTTGTTAAATTTTGACACATGTTTATAAAGAAATAAAAGAAACTATTGATATTCACCAATAAAAATGTAAAAAAATAATGAATGCCTAAATCAGTGCTTAAATTTTAGCATTTTTATGTAATAAAATATATCTCGCTGATTGCATCATTATTCCTATATCGAAAAGTTTTGCAGAAAGGATTTGAATATGCGTTTGTTCCCAAAATCATTTAAACTCTGCGGTCTGCCTTTTATATTAAATTAATCATTTTTATTTAAGAATTAAACTTCTCTCGCCTTCAAATGAATAATGCTGAAAATGCTGCTAAAATTTAATGATGGCGGTTAACTTGGAACACATGCGTTGATATTAATTTTGAGTTCTTAATCACTATTCCATACTGTATTCTTACTTCTTATGTGAACTAATTACGTGTCAGTATTAATAGAAAAAAAACAGATATTTTACATGTACAGTAAATATGCACAGGTTGATTCAAGAAGCAATTGGGTCATTCCGGTACTGACACATCATTCCTAGAAGTCTCAAAATTCATTTAATCTGTCTTTCTCCGTTAACATGGCTTTAGTGATTAATTATTGATAGAATAGGAAAGGTAATATTTATTTTTGTTGAAGAGGGAACACCAACACTGTATTTCTTTATTTCATGGTTTTAAATAAAAGAGTTATCAGACTGGGACACATCACCAAAACTGCGATTTCACCAAGTACTTTCAAATTAGCGTAACCTATTAGCGGAATAGCTTTCATAGTAAATGCTTGCTAGTCAGGTCAGTTTGTTTTTATTTGTCTGATTATCTTATAGCGAAAATACACGAAAAATGGCAAAAAAATACAGACTAGTAGAAGAGAAAATAACTGTGTAAGAAAATATTCTGTGCAAAGTAGACAGAAAGACTCGATGAAAAACAAACCCAACGACACCGAAGAACGAAAATTAGCAAATGAAAAGAAGCGACAGCAAAAGGAGACAGAACAGGTATCGATCGACTCGACGGAGCTGCAAATCCCGTCATTGAAAGCGCGTAAGTGGAATCCAAGAGGATTCCTTCAACGGCACCTGATGGCAGCTGGAATCGACGGACTGGAAAGCATTTGTAAATTGAGAGAATGAGATTGATGGATTGAATGTTACCTGGGATTACGGCGTCGTTGAGAACAGACAGACGGAAGTGTTTTCGCAATGCATAACATTTATATAGGAGGGGATAGTTGACAATGGCAAGAGGAAGATCATTTACATAAGGCAGTGGGGGAAGATTTGCAGGCGCCTCGTACATGAAACTGATGTTGTGAAGTTGCTTTAAACACGCGTATATGTATGTCCCACCTATCTTCGCTGTTATCCTACAGATACGTTTCTGAGATTAAAATAAACTCCGTGGATGATTTCCGCTTTGCTTTCAAGTTGACGTTTTCATCAGCTTTGTCAAAGATAAGCTCTCGACTATTTTTTTTTATTAAACAATAGTGATTATGACAACAGTATTTCCACTTACTTGAACTGCACTACTGCAATATGCTTTCGTGTTAATATGAATATTTAGTTTTTGTTGAGTACACGATAAGATTTATTGTTTTAGCCTGTCTTATTATTATTATTATTATTATTATTATTATTATTATTATTATTATTATTATTATTATTATTATTATTATTATTATTATTATTAGTCTTGAAGATAAAATAAGACCCTCTTTCTCGCGCGTAAATCTTCATATATTGTTAAAGATACTTTGAATATCCTTAAGTTTTATGAGGACTGCTGTCCTCGTCGTCAGAGGGAATGTGACTGAAATAGAATTCCTACATGAACAGAATACTTACATCAGGTTCCTGCTTGACCTTCTGCCAACTTGACCAGTGTGCTTTGTTGCGGTTATGCTCCCCATCCTCTGCTCAACGGGGCCCGTTAATCCTGGTTTTGGAGACGGTCAAGTATTTGGCTTTCCCTCATTCCCAGGAATAAATCTGGATTGTTAACTTTCCGGGAGACCATAGTCTCTATGAGAAAATGGATGGTATTTATCGTATGGAAAATGTTGAAAGATTAGTTTTCAGCCGCCATTGATACTAAATTAATTAGGACCCCCTCCGCTATCTTCAGGGGCTTTACAGCTTTGCTTTTGTATAAAAGTTCGCTACCCCTAAAATTCATTCTGTGGCTAAAATCCCAACAATGTGTGACTATTGCATTATTTCTATTATTGATATTAACGCCCTTTTGTTCTTCCCGATGCGTTTCACAAGACTCCTTCTTGATGTAGATAATCTGTCTCTGCAAAAGTTCTGTTCTACTTACACTTCCTCTGACAACGTGGACGGTATAGTCCTCGTAAAGCCTAAGGATGTTAAGCATGTCTATGACAATATATCAAGATTTTCATACAAGAAAAATGGTCTCATTGCATCCTTATCGTTATAAAACGTGACTGTTATTATTATTATTATTATTATTATTATTATTATTATTATTATTATTATTATTATTATTATTATTATTATTATTATTATTATTATTTTTTTTTTTTTTTTTTTTTTTTTTTTTTTTTTATACATCTTTTTAGCAGATTTTTACGAAATCTGACAGGAAGATACCTTTGGTCCCCTGATTATTTGAGACAGATGTCAATCACACTGGCCAATTTTAAGGTCAAAATGGCTCAGCAATGGCAAAAATTGTCAAAACTCCTGCTTATGTGTGTTTGTATACACAAACTCCCCCACACTACCTAGATTCAGCCAGCCTTGTGCTGGCACGGGCTCTTGTTCTTCAGCACCCCGTACGCTCCCTACACACACACACACACACACACACACACACACACACACACACACACACACACACACACACGATGTAAAGGTGAACGTGTGTTCATGACATAATCTAGTTTAAGCATAGAAATGTATATAGCATGTTTTACAATGTATTCGGTCTCAAATAGAAAGCTCATGTTACAAACGAAATGTTTAGGATTCAGTAATTTACTTGACCAATTGTCTTTCAAAGATGAAAGAAAGAATAGATTAAAGGGAGACTGATTTGCTTGAAAATGGCCGCCAATGTCTGGGGAATCCTTATAATAGAGCTGTTTGCTGTATAGATATTTGTTGCTATTGTTCGTTCCTTAAACCTCAAATGGTATGCATCATCCGATGTGCTGAGTAAAAAATGTTCCTTTTGTATTTACAAATATTTCCACATGAAATTACTAAGGAATTCTATGGATTTCCTTACCCATGTGGAATATGTTCTTCATGCTATTGAATTCCCGTTCAAATTAAAACCAGACCATTGAGAATGGTTTCCCTATATAACTATAGAGCAAGAAGAATAGGGATGAGGGATAAGAAGAAGAATTGAATTTCCCGAGGGAGACATCCCATAATATCAGCCATAATTTTTGTGGGGATTTGTTAGGCTTTACAGAGTCTCATCTGTCGCTGCAATGTTACCTCAGTTCGATTACTCGACCTCCTTTCACTTGAAGCCATGATATTGAAAAAAACAATAAAAACTTGTAGAAATTCCCGAAAGTAAACGCACGTGTACTTATAAAATGTAAGTTATTTGGATATGATTGTAAGGGGATTTGTAGAATTTGTCGTTCATATCGCTGTTGTTGTTAAATTCAGCTGACCTTGTGCTAGCAAGTTATTGCTTGAACGAACAGCAGGTTAAGTGCCTATTTATGTGTGAAAAATAACCAAGAAAATTATTAACCATTGCTAGCGAGGAGAAATGACAAAGAAGGAGTTCGGAGCGCCTTTAAATCTCTCGTTGACCACGAGTTGAGAAATGTGGGATAGCAGTGGTCTCTGGTATTGTTGAGGGAGTTCGGGTCAGGAAATGGAAGATTTTTAGTGCCAGGAGAAATATAAGCCTGCATAACTCTATTCATTCTGGCCATAGATGTTTACCATAAGTAAAAGGAACAACGATGAAGCTGTGTTGCTAGTTTTAGGTGTATGAGTTGGTAAGAAAGATAATGTTCTGAATAGGGTAGAAAGGCCAGCTCAGTTCATAGGTTAAATTTTGCTGATTGGTTGGATGGATGAAAGGAATGATTACGTTTGCCTTTGGATGAAGATTCTTTATCAGTGGAACAATAAGTATGAAGGGTTATCCACTTTTTCCTCACAGTGGATACAAACTTTTTGGCCATTGCTTATTACCTACCAGTTACAGAAGTGTGCACGCCTTAGTCTGGATTATTATTGCCAGTGGAGTGTAACCACTTTTGTAGTTTCTACATATCATTTGGCAGATCCTGGTCAGTTGCATGACTTTTATGCACAGCTTTTCTCATGATGCTGACAATATGTGATAGTCTTCTATTGCAGTCACATGAGGAATGATCTAGAAATGTTTTTTTGTGATGTAGCGCAACGTGCGTGTTGCCAAAGGGTCTGCTTCTTTACTTTCTCGGATTCCTGTGTGATAAGTAGTTCCGTTTAGAGTAATCTATTTTCCACTACTTTTATGAAAAGAGGTTAACACATAGATATGTAATAAGGTTTATGTTATACTTTGATTTCAGTATTTTTAGAGCTTGGAATATTCCTTCGAAAATTTTTTTGTATAGTATTGTCAATTTATTTATCCAGTAACTTTTCCATTACTTTTTGTTTTAAAATGGAGTCCCGTTAAAACAGGCCATATGACTTTGAGTGGAACAGAAAGTTAGTAGTAGCTGCTGTTGGAATGTTAGTCAAGTGACTCATTTGTAAAATGGATGTTTGAAGCTACAGTATTGGCACAAGTTTGCTATACAGTAAGTGATAAGGAGTGCAGGCTGCCTAGATGTGGGAAGGCTGAGAAAATTATGTTCAAAGAGTATTAGTGTCCCTGGTGCTGGCTTTCTGTAAACATCATGAGATATCTTTACTAAGTTTGGCAGCTATTTTCTATATGCCAATTCTCCTTAGTGTAGCTAAAAAGTTGCCCAGCATGAGGTTTAGAAGATCAAACTTTTCATATTAGAGCGAACAGTATCTTTGCCCATTGTTTAAAGGCCTGTCTCCTACCTGTTGTAATTTAAGATGATCACAGCTCACCCTCATCCCGGTCTAAGCTGGTTTTGGTTCTGAGAAAAATGCACTGCTCCACATTGATGCTTTTGTGATGGTTCTGGCTGTAGTAATTTGATGACTACTGGGCTTTTTTTCTTGACTCTACCTTAGTTCTGGAAGACATTGGCTTTGCATTCACCAGTAACTTGACGGTTTGAATGCAGGCCTTGAGCATTTGCTACGAATCTCTTTGATAAAGGGAAGTGACCTATCTGGATGCATATCGTCTGCTTTTAGATATCTCTCTGAGTTTATCTTATTGGATGATAGATATAAGTTTAGTGTTACTCAAAAATAGGGGTAACGTTCTTCTACTCATCTAGTGCTTCCAGAAATGAGTGGCGATTGTTGGCTCTGTGCATTTATTATCAATTTGAGGAATATCTCCGAAATTTTCTGTAAATTTTAATTTGATGGAGACATCATCTGCATATATGAAAATCTCTTTATATCTTTTTTCATCCTGTTTGATGGCAGGATGTCAAGGTTTCTGGGCATACCTTCTAATGTAGTGTACTTTTTCACAGGCCAGTTATTCCTTTGGGCGATTTAGTTCTCTTTCAAACGATTTCAGATTTCAGATTCTGCCAAGGATTTAATATTACTGTTCATCTTCATATAAACTTGTTACACACGCTCACGCACTTGCGCCCAAACACACACACACACACACACACACATATATATATATATAATATATATATATATATATATATATATATATATATATATATATATATATATATATATATATATTATATGTTTATATGTATATTTATATATATACATACACTAGCTGACCGACCCAGTGCTGCCCGGGGAAAACTCTGGATGACAATCTACGTATAGGGGAAGGGAAAAGGGAAAAAGGGAGGGGGGAGGAGGGAAGGGAGAGGGGAAAGATGTAGGGAAGGTAGAAGGGAGAGTGGAAAGGGTTTGTGTTGATGGCCCTACTGACAGTTCTACTTTTTCATGCAAACGTTCACCCTTTGAGCAGTTATGGGTGAACCGACTTGTATTACTGTACTGTCTGTCCCTTTTAATCAGGTATTACTGTGATGACTGTTCCTTTTATCCAGAAATTTCTATACTGTCTATGCCCTTTAACCAGGTATTACTGTACTATATGTCCCTTTTATCAAGGTATTACTGTGGTGTCTGTCCCTGTTATCCATGTATTATTATGCTGTCTGTCCCCTTTAACCAGGTATTACTGTTCGTCTGTCCCTTTTATCTAGGTATTACTGTGCTGTCTGTCACTTTTATCTAGGTATTACTATGGTGACTGTCCCTTTTATCCAGGTATTACTGTGCTGTCTGACACATTTTAACCAGGTATTACTATGCTGTCCGTCACCTTTAACCAGGTTCCTGTTCTGTCTGTACCTTTTATCCAGGTATTACTGTGGTGACTGTCCCTTTTATCCAAGTATTACTGTGCTGTCTGGCACCTTTAACCAGGTTCCTGTGCTGTCTGTCCCTTTTATCCAGGTATTACTGTGGTGACTGTCCCTTTTATCCAAGTATTACTGTGCTGTCTGGCACCTTTAACCAGGTTCCTGTTCTGTCTGTACCTTTTATCCAGGTATTACTGTGGTGACTGTCCCTTTTATCCAAGTATTACTGTGCTGTCTGGCACCTTTAACCAGGTTCCTGTGCTGTCTATCCCTTTTATCCAGGTATTACTGTGGCGACTGTCCCTTTTATCCAAGTATTACTGTGCTGTCTGGCACCTTTAACCAGGTTCCTGTGCTGTCTGTCCCTTTTATCCAGGTATTACTGTGGTGACTGTCCCTTTTATCCAGGTATTACTGTGCTGTCTGGCACCTTTAACCAGGTTCCTGTGCTGTCTGTCCCTTTTATCCAGGTATTACTGTGGCGACTGTCCCTTTTATCCAAGTATTACTGTGCTGTCTGGCACCTTTAACCAGGTTCCTGTGCTGTCTGTCCCTTTTATCCAGGTATTACTGTGGCGACTGTCCCTTTTATCCAAGTATTACTGTGCTGTCTGGCACCTTTAACCAGGTTCCTGTGCTGTCTATCCCTTTTATCCAGGTATTACTGTGGCGACTGTCCCTTTTATCCAAGTATTACTGTGCTGTCTGGCACCTTTAACCAGGTTCCTGTGCTGTCTGTCCCTTTTATCCAGGTATTACTGTGGTGACTGTCCCTTTTATCCAGGTATTACTGTGCTGTCTGGCACCTTTAACCAGGTTCCTGTGCTGTCTGTCCCTTTTATCCAGGTATTACTGTGGTGACTGTCCCTTTTATCCAGGTATTACTGTGCTGTCTGGCACCTTTAACCAGGTTCCTGTGCTGTCTGTCCCTTTTATCCAGGTATTACTGTGGTGACTGTCCCTTTTATCCAAGTATTACTGTGCTGTCTGACACCTTTAACCAGGTTCCTGTGCTGTCTATCCCTTTTATCCAGGTATTACTGTGGTGACTGTCCCTTTTATCCAAGTATTACTGTGCTGTCTGGCACCTTTAACCAGGTTCCTGTGCTGTCTATCCCTTTTATCCAGGTATTACTGTGGCGACTGTCCCTTTTATCCAAGTATTACTGTGCTGTCTGGCACCTTTAACCAGGTTCCTGTGCTGTCTGTCCCTTTTATCCAGGTATTACTGTGGTGACTGTCCCTTTTATCCAGGTATTACTGTGCTGTCTGGCACCTTTAACCAGGTTCCTGTGCTGTCTGTCCCTTTTATCCAGGTATTACTGTGGTGACTGTCCCTTTTATCCAGGTATTACTGTGCTGTCTGGCACCTTTAACCAGGTTCCTGTGCTGTCTGTCCCTTTTATCCAGGTATTACTGTGGTGACTGTCCCTTTTATCCAAGTAGTACTGTGCTGTCTGGCACCTTTAACCAGGTTCCTGTGCTGTCTGTCCCTTTTATCCAGGTATTACTGTGGTGACTGTCCCTTTTATCCAGGTATTACTGTGCTGTCTGGCACCTTTAACCAGGTTCCTGTGCTGTCTGTCCCTTTTATCCAGGTATTACTGTGGTGACTGTCCCTTTTATCCAGGTATTACTGTGCTGTCTGGCACCTTTAACCAGGTTCCTGTGCTGTCTGTCCCTTTTATCCAGGTATTACTGTGGTGACTGTTCCTTTTATCCAGGTATTACTGTGCTGTCTGGCACCTTTAACCAGGTTCCTGTGCTGTCTGTCCCTTTTATCCAGGTATTACTGTGGTGACTGTTCCTTTTATCCAGGTATTACTGTGCTGTTTGGCACCTTTAACCAGGTTCCTGTGCTGTCTGTCCCTTTTATCCAGGTATTACTGTGGTGACTGTCCCTTTTATCCAGGTATTATTGTGCTGTCTGTCCCTTTTATCCAGGCATTACTGTGATGTTTGTCACCTTTAACCAGGTATTACTGTGCTGTCTGTCTCTTTTAACCAGGTATTAATGTGCTGTCTGTCCCCTTTAACCAGGTATTACTGTACTGCCTGTCCCTTTTATCCAGGTATGACTGTGGTGACTGTCCCTTTTATCCAGATATTACGTTGGTGACTGTCTCTTTTATCCAGTTATTACTGTACTGTCTATCCCCCTTTATCCAGGTATTACTGTGGTGACTGCCCCTTTTATCCAGGTATTACGTGAATGTCCCGTTTATCCAGGTATTACTATGCTGTCTGTCTCCTTTAACCAGGTATTACTGTGCTGTTTGTCCGCTTTAACCAGGTATTACAGCACTGTCTGTCTCTTTTATCGAGGTACTACTGTGGTGACTGTCCCTGTTTTCCAGATATGAATTTGGTGTCTGTCTCTTTTATTTAGTTATTACTGTACTGCGTGTCCCATTTATCCAGGTATTACTGTAGTGACTGTCCCCTTTATCTAGGTATTACTGTGGTGACTGTCCCTTTTATCCAGGTATTAGTGTGGTGATTGAAAAGATTTTCTATAGTATGTTTCTGTGGTCTCGATAATGAAATGAGGTATGATAAACCTGTAGAGTTTATTTACCACATAAGTTACAAAAGGAAGGGGAAGGGCGGGTGCGAGGTTACGGATTTGAAAGCTACCCTGTTATCTAGGTTGGGTCACATGATGGCCATGTGCTGGAATTTGTCTAGATCAGTCAAGCGGCTCGGATTTCTATAGCACACAAACATACAAACCTTTACTTTTATATTTGAATCTATGTATATATATGTATATATGTATATATATATATATATGTATATATATATATATGTATATATATATATATATATATATATATATATATATATATATATATATACATATATATATAGTTGCATTCTTCTCAATCACGAAGATAAAATATCTCGATGTATTCCACAATGAAAACGAAGGAGAAACCAGAGGAAAGAGGAAATAGAGTTCTTAAAACTGTTGGGACAAATTAAGAACTCTATTTCCTTTTTCCTCTGGTTTCTCCTTCGTTTTCATTGTGGAGTATATCAATATATATATATATATATATATATATATATATATATATATATATATATATATATATATATATATATATATACATACATACACGTACACACACACACATAATTTAACTTCTCCCCCTGGAAACTAAGCTTGGTTTAGTCTCATACCGTTTTCGTCTGGAGATGCGGAGGTCAGATATGAAAGTTTTAAAGAAAAGAAGCACGTATCCGGAACACTTACCGCAAACGATGATGATAGTAATACCAACTTGATGTAAAAGAAAGGAAAAGCCACAAATGATAAGCCACTATAGAAAATTGTTCGTAAATGTAGCAATTTGCCCTGAAAGTTGAACCTTCATACCCTTTCCGCAGAGCAATTTTCTGGAAACTTCCCTTATTCGCAAGTTTAAGTAACTGGGAAAAGAACGAAAGTTTTTAACATTTAAGTCCACGAGAGAGAGAGAGAGAGAGAGAGAGAGAGAGAGAGAGAGAGAGAGAGAGAGAGAGAGAGAGAGAGAGCCAACTGATGTATTCTGGTGAAAAAGTCTGAGAGCTTATGTGTCTCTATTCACAAAAATAGTCTTAAAATTCTTTGCGCTATTCAGTGACGTGGTAAGGTTAATTCTTCATCAATAGTCATTTTGTGTTTCTGCAATTAGTTTGCATAAACTAATCAGTTATCTAACTTACTTCTGATGTTTATGAGCTTTTACTAAACACTGGCCTTGTTTCCCTTTTACCTTGTGTTAACATTGATTTTTCGTGGTTGTGAGGTCCCTTTCTACACACAGATTTCCTACTGATTTCTCTATTCTTCACAGATTAAAATCTCCATTCATTAATTCTTGATTTGTCACTCTTAATTTTTTCACCCTAACCAATAATTGTTTCGTGTGAAATATTCCCTTCTCCCGAAGGTGTCAGTTCCCCTTGTCATCCTCTCGCAGGCTAGACTCCTCACAATTAACCTCGTTAGTAACCCTTTTGCAGTGTACTGAACCCTTCCGCCTCGGCTAAATTGGACTTAAAAGGGCAAACGCCTCAGTCCACCACCAATGACTTTATTGGATTTCAGAAGGGGAAATGACCGGAGTGAATGTGCCTTGGCGATCATGGAATGGCAGAGGCTTCATCTTTACCGGAACGTTTTCTCCTGTTACCAGACTTCATTCCAGCTCTGGGATGGGTTTTAGTCAGTTTGGGATGTGCTTTTTATCCCCTTAATATTACAATGTTAGGTTTTATATTTTTATAATCATTTCATTTTTGAGGATTGGAATAATTGTACACTTATAGTGCATGGCAAAAACAAGGCAAAGAAGAAAGTGAGAGAAAGCTGAATATGTACAGTTGATAAAAAAAGTCTACCATTACATCAGGTGCCAGAATAAGCACATAATGGAAGTTAAGGAAATTAATAAGGATGAGGAATTTGAGAAAAAGGATTCTTTACCTCGTATAAGATAACATGATTTGACACTATACGCGACAGAAATACAACAAATAGCGTGCATTTATTAATTAAACAAGAAAATCGCTAAAAATGTGAATAGTTAATAATTTCAACAATAAAATTTGATCTTGAGATTACCACCGTGATTTTGGTTTCCTGTCCTTCATAATTTGTTGCACTGCTACGGTTAGAGGAACTTGCAAAAATAACGTTGCCTCCAGAGTGGTTAATTTGATCTCTTATTTCTATAGTGTTAAAGTTGTTATTATTTTAAAGAATATTCATCTAACTCCTTGTGAACTTTGCCATTATTACTGCAAATATTGGTGGTTCTGGTCACCAGCCATCCGACTTTCAATTTGCAACTTCTGTTTGCACGGTGTATATTTTATGAGAGAGAGAGAGAGAGAGAGAGAGAGAGAGAGAGAGAGAGAGAGAGAGAGAGAGAGAGAGAGAGAGAGAGAGATGAAAAAAATAATCGATTTATTTGTAACTGGTTGATACATTTCTTAAGAATGTCTAACTTTGAAATTAATAATTTCTTGACTTACTATTATACTTAATATTTTCTTAATTTGCTTTTTGTTTGTTGTATGTAATTTTCGAAAAGGAAATTTTCATTTTTATAAACAGAGGTATAGTTAACTGTTTACCTTATAGTAATGGACTCATGTATACTTTTCGTACATATAGATTTATGTCATCTGCCTAAATTGTTTTGAAAGTTTGCTACAGGAAAGACATCACCTGTGGCTACTGCTTCGGTGAAAGTCGAGAGCTTTCTAACTCGGTGACCAAAACAAATTAATCTGTAATGAGAGAAAAGTGCTAGTCTCCCTGAGTTGGGTTGTGCAAAAATTATTTGAGTAAAGGATAGAAGTGAATATTATTTTGCCGTTTGTTTGTTTGCTTTTCCCAAATCCTCTTATCATGTGTAGATTGTGAAGGATTTCTGGAAATTGTTTCAGACAGAACTTGAAAGGCAATAATAAAATATAAAAAAGTATTGTTCAACACTAGGGTTTACAGATCGTCATTTCTTGCTATTCATTTTTAAATGGCGAAAACCAATCTTTGTTGCATTTACAAACATTGCGAAGTTATTTTTTACATTTCCTCATTAGTTACTCTTCTGTTTTTTATTGGCATTTTAAAGTTAAAGAAAAAGGTTAGTCAAAAAAATTTTTCACGTGATTTGTTTACAAGTTTAGTGTCCATTAAGAGTCATGGTAATTACTCCATGATCACAGTGAGGCATTGCACTTACATGGTACTTTATCTATATAATTGTGACAAGAGCATTACCATTGGGATGTTGTTAAGTTTGTAAGGGTAATACTTATCTTAAGAGGTCAAACTTTCCTCCTTAATTCAGGTCGTATTTCGGAATCACAAGAACTAACTAAAATGCTTCAAATCTTGCATTATACCAATAGGTCTATATTCAAGAACAAACAAATCTACTGGAAGCCTAATGGGATTGGTAATGAGGTTGTACTTCAAGTTTGTGTTTTTTTTTACGTTTTGTATAAAACGATTGCTGACGGAGTTGACTTTGATGAAATCTGCTGATCTTTCTTAATCTTCGTTATAAACTGTAAGGTTATGGTGATTGTTATAGAACATGAGCAAGTTACAAAGGTCGTACATTCTTTAGTGGGCTGCTTTAAAGGGACTGACTGTGCTCCCCAGACGGCTTGATAGTAACCTTACATCTATGGATTAAGTTTGCAAACAAGTTACAAAAGTGACCACTGTTACTCTGTCATTCTTGATGTTTTTGCCATAGCAGGCATTGTGACTTTTTTTTTTTTAAGTTGGTAGTATGTGTTGATGTCAGCCCTCCCTTCAGTGTTTTCACCAAGTTGCTGTCCTAGTTTTACTAATGGAGTCCCCTCAGCTGAAAAGAAATAAAAAAAATAATTACGTTAAATTATAAACGCCGCCTCTGGCAGTTTTTGTATTCTGCAAAAGAAAACTATTGAGATGGCTTTGTCTGTCCGTCTGCACTTTTTTCTCTCCGCACTTTTTCTGTCCGCCCTCAGTTCCCCGTTGGGAGAGCCGATGGAGTTGTGGGCTAGTACTCGCTAGGTCCGAGTTCGAGTCTCCAGCCGGCTAATGAAGAATTAGAGGAATTTATTTCTGGTGATAGAAATTCATTTCTCGCTATAATGTGGTTCGGATTGCACAATAAGCTGTAGGTCCCGTTGCTAAATAACCAATTGGTTTTTAGCCACGTAAAATAGGTCTGATCCTTCGGGCCAGCTCTAGGAGAGCTGTTAATCAGCTCGGTGGTTTGGTAAAACTAAGGTATACTTGACTTTCTGTCCGCCATCAGATCTTAAAAACTACTGAGGCTAGAGGGCTGCAAATTGGAATGTTGATCATCCACCATCCAATCATCAAACATACCAAATTGCAGCCCTCTAGCCTCCGTAGTTTTTTATTTTATTTAAGGTTAAAGTTAGCCATGATCATGCATCTGGCACCACTATAGGTGCCAACAACATAGGTCACCACCAGGCCGTGGCTGAAAGTTTCATGGGCCGCGGCTGAGGGTTTCATAGGCCGTGGCCGAGAATTTCATACAGCATTATACGATGTACAGAAAAGTCGATTGCGCCGAAGAAACTTCTGTGCATTTTTTTACTTGTTATGGCTTGTAACCAAATTTCTCATAGGGGTCGTTCAAAAATTACGTAACACTTTTTTTGGTCATTTTTTACCCCCTTCCCCCTTGTCACGCCTCATAACACATATCCATACCCGCCCCCTAGAAAATTATGTAACATCAGCTAGTAATCCCCCCCCCCCCCCATTTAGTATGTTTTCCTTTTTTTAATGCGATGATATATTAAAGTCTAGCCTGATACCTGGAAATTATTACCTTTGGGTTTTTCATAACACTTTGATGTTATGATATTAAAGAGTCACAAATACATTTGAAATGAAAATGATCTCTGATGCCATTTTTACCAGAGGATTAATTTAATTTATGATATTTTTCTCAGTCATATTTATGCATAACGTAGAGAATGTCGGAGCTCAGAAAAGGGATGAGTTTGCGATGTTATTCTGTCATGTAATACATATAGTAGAAAATGTTGAAGTACAAACAATGGTTGAGTTTGTGAAATTTTTTAAATATATAATTATGCAAAAAAAAAATTAAATACCATCTCTCAATATTGCTAAAATAGAATAAAAGTCTATTGCAGAATCTTTATCATTTGTCTTTTCTCCTTCTACATTAACATCTTTTCAAAAGAAACAAAGAAAAAAATCTGAAAATGTCATGTAACTTATGGCTGCAACCCCCTCCCCCATCCCCTCACTGTCACACTCAGAACACTTCACCATAACCCCAACCCCCCTCGCCCCCTAAGGCGTTACGTAATTTTTGAACGGCCCCGCACAGACTTTCCCATCTAATTTACTTACCTCTTCTTCCCGTTTGGTAATAAAATGACAGCCTTCATCTCCAGCTTGAGCCTTATTTTAGGCTATCCTGTTTTATTAATTTCTTTTTCAGTTATTTATTTTTAAGTTATTCTGACTGCCTGCACTCATAAATTTTGCAAACAACTTCTATTATATTATTTATATATATATATATATATATATATATATATATATATATATATATATATATATATATATATATATATATATATATATATATATATATATATATATATATATATATATATATATATATATATATATATATATATATATATATATATATATATATATATATATATATATATATATATTATATATATATATATATTATATATATATATATATATATATATATATATATATATATATATATATATATATATATATATATATATATATATATATATATATACACACACACACAAAAAAGTGTCGAATAAATTTTTATAAGAAGAGTGTTTGCACACTGATGATCAAGAAGTTCTGTCTCCACTAAAGATATTACGTTTTTGCTCATTTTTTCGCTATTCGTGAGAGCCCAGAAGGAATATCTGCAAAGTATTTTTTGAATGCTGGACTGGTCTTAGGGAACTGTTAAATAAATTTTGGTGTGGATCCGATTCTAAATAAGGGTCCGGAATTCTTTAAATAAATTATGTAAATTATTAAGGCCACTTTGCTACTTGTGTCCAAGATTAATGAAAGAAAACACAAATGACAGTGTCATTCGCTATGCCATTTGAATTGAAAGATAACTGTAATGCATAATTACACTCTAGCTGAAAACGTAATCATGCCTTTGTGCATTCAAGTAGAGTGACATTTGTCCTTTCTAGTAAAGTCAAAATGTTCTTATTAAAATCTTTTAATTTAATCCCGAGCACTTGTTAGTGCTTGTTATAACGAGGGCTTGCAATCCCTTGGTCCTTCGAGACGAATAAAAATTGCGAAGCTTTGGTAGGACCTGTCTGGAGTTACGGCTAATCCAGCGTCTTTTTTTCTGTTTTGTTATAATTACTTCATTTTACAACTACGTTTTTAGATCCGTTTTGCAAGCTTTGCTTCTAGTAATGTCACTGTATCTCACATAACCGGCATGCAATGTTTCCAGAATACTATTCCAGAGATTAATTTTTACAAATTTTGTTTTCAATGATTCACTGAAAATGGTAAATTTTTTTTTCACTGTTTTCATTTTCTGCATTGTTTAGTGCTATTGACACAGGTTTCAGCAGCCTCTCAAACTTGAAGAGAAAAAACATGATGTAATATACTGAATTAAAACTATAACATTTCGGTAGCCAAAAATTCTGTAGACTTGAATATTAGTTTTCAAATTACCTAGCTTTATATCTTTTAAAAACACTAAATGATACTCCCTTTTCAGATTCTCCCTTTGTGTATAGAGCAGTTGCAGCCTATTTAATAGCTATTGTCTTCTCTAAAAGGATGGTCGACAATTTTGATGATTTCTTTGCTAGATATTAAAAAACTTTTTTTTACCAAATGGCCCAGCTCTCAAATTAAAACTTTGCTCATTTATGTTTTGCTGAAAGAGGACTCTCTCTCTCTCTCTCTCTCTCTCTCTCTCTCTCTCTCTCTCTCTCTCTCTCTCTCTCTCTCTCTCTCTCTCTCTCGCAAGAAAGTCAGTCTGAGATATGAGCTCTTGCCTTTTCATTATTTACCAGTAACACGGCCGTCTCTAGCTTCCCCAAGATACTGTGCTGAAATATGAAGAGCAGAATCGGCGATCTCTATCTTCTGTCTTCGTCGCCACTTTTTGTCTTCAGGAAATGTATCTCTTGTTACCTAATGGGTCTATTCCATAATATCAGTTGGTTTTACTTGAAAGTAAAAGTTAAGATTTTAAATTATCCTATCTCGGCCACATAATCCTTTCCCACTCTCTAACAAAACATGAAATAAGTTTTGTTTCTAAGGAAGTTTTATTTATTTTTTTTTTTTGTTCTTTCGATTAGAAATATATTATTTCACCTGCTGTATTTAGCGGATATATTCAGTCAGGTCTTACTGACCTGCTGTTTACTAAAACTAGGTCTTGCATTTACATCAAACTGCAGTCTATAGTGTCGAATGTGTGTTTAAGTGATATTTTTGTTTGGAAAGATACAAATCACTAAAAACAAATCAGAAAATAACATTAATGATGAATTAAGTGAACTTTCTAATAGTGTATGAAACTGTAGTTGACATAAAGCTTATTAATGACGCCGCTAAGTAGCTAACTTTGAACCAGAGCAAATAATGCTACTCCCTACAACATAGATTTTACCTATACAGTGGCAGTGCAGAACACTGTTCAGGTAGTATACTATCATAATATGCATCCTGAATCAACTAAATATATCTGTGCCGCTGAATTTGAATATGAACTTACAACTCATACAGTGCAGTGGTACTTTAGCAGCCACTGAAGTGACCTCTGTAACAACATTGGCATATTTCAATGAGAAATATGCCACTTTTACTTCCCTTCACTGACACGCTTCAAGATTGTGACACTGTTCACACCATGCCCTAGTAAAGTGGAACGCTAGATACTTCCTTCGAGATATCCTCTTTAAACACCCTTTTCTGCAGCTTCTATGAACAGATCACCCCTCCATCTGAATGGTAACCGGGATACCAGCGTAGGGCTTGTGAATAATAGTTTGAACTTGCCTGTAGTCACCTATTACTTACAAGCTGAAGTACAGAAAGATTAACAGAGAGGTGCACTCAGTATCTTAGACTTTCCAGAAATCTGAGAGATTATTCCATGGAGAAACTCATGTTATTCGTGACGCACGTTTTGGATTTCGTGTTAACATTAGTAACTGGCTAAATTTCCCACCGGGAGTTGTTCGTTCTGCAACTCGATGATTTCCTCGTTTTCAGCTTTGTATAAGAAGGGGTGGTGTCTCTAGTGCAAAGTAACTTATCTATTTGTATTTATATGTCAGTTAATTGAACATCATATGTAATTTATTCTAGGGACTGATTTACTATTTTGGGAGGGTATCTAAAATGGTTTTGTGCTTTGCACTTGCTGTAATTTCTTCCATTTTGCGTATTTTGGGCAAAGTTTTTCTCAAATCTTTGAAAGTTTCAAATGTTACCGAAAAGGGAAAAGCCAGTTAAGCAAGCAGAGATTTGACGATAACTTGAAGATTTATATAATTAACACATCCTCATAACTGAACTAGTTAGGCTAATGATTATCCAGCTAGTTACTGGTAAACATATTTTTTCCAGGCACAGCTTGACTGTAAGTGACACTAACCGTGTAACAGCAATTAACTCGAAATTATCTGATGTTACAGAGTTCACCTAGGATTAGGATATTAACAAACTATTACTGCTGCAGTGTGGGGTTTGCGGTGGGAGGCTGAAACCGACATTCTTTGAAAGTTTGAATTTCAAGTCAACGGCCCCTTTGGTGTGCTTGTTCCATGTGAATAGGTTTCATCTACTGAAATAATAATAATAATAATAATAATAATAATAATAATAATAATAATAATAATAATAATAATAATAATATCTGAGTTCAGGTCACACAGTGATTTTTTTTATCTTTTTTCTTAAGTTATTTCCCTTTCACGAAAGTTTGAATTTCAAGTCAACGGCCCCTTTGGTGTGCTTGCTCCATGTGAATAGGTTTCATCTACTGAAATAATAATAATAATAATAATAATAATAATAATAATAATAATAATAATAATAATAATAATAATAATATCTGAGTTCAAGTCACACAGTGATTTTTTTTATCTTTTTCTTAAGTTATTTCCCTTTCACGAAAGTTTGAATTTCAAGTCAACGGCCCCTTTGGTGTGCTTCCTCCATGTGAATAGGTTTTATCTACTGAAATAATAATAATAATAATAATAATAATAATAATAATAATAATAATAATAATAATAATAATAATAATATCTAAGTTCAAGTCACACAGTGATTTTTTTTTTTCCTTTTCTGAAGTTATTTCCCTTTCACGAATAGTACTTCTTTTTGTTTCTCTTTCGCTTGACGCGAGCTTTTCGGAGGCAAATCAAGTCTCTGTTGCTCTGAAAAATGAAGGAAGATGATAATGCGGATGATGATGATGATGATGAATGTGAACGTTGTAGCTCCAGCAAGAAACATGGAATGCTTTTTGTTTTCTCGCGCAATATTTCTTTCTTTCTTTCTTTCTTTTTTTGAGGAATCCAAGTTATGCTACTTCCAGAAATACGAGCTGGGATATTTTGGAGTGCTCGCTCTGTTTTATTTGTTTATTTTTTGAGGATTATGATATGTGGTTTCCGTAATGCCACTTCTTGAAGATGGCTGGAGGGATTTTCGAGACAAAAACATTTACCGGGGCCCCATCTCTCTCTCTCTCTCTCTCTCTCTCTCTCTCTCTCTCTCTCTTCACTCCTGTTTGGTCCCACCTAGTGCAGTGTCCGTAAATAGCTTCATTTTAATCTCTTCTTGTTTATAAATGTGATGCCAAGGAACTTATGAAAGACTTTTTCGATAATCGATAGATTTGATCATACTTAGAAATGAATTACAGAAGTTTATATTTAACAGAAAATTATCAACCTTAGACACAATTTAAATGGTCGACGTAATGTCCATAATTATGATGTGTTCACTTAGGTATTCAGAGGCTCTTCCATTGAAATTATTTGTAGGTGTGTGTGTGTGTGTGTGTGTATGTGCGTGTTTAAGAGAGACAGACAGACCGACATAAATCTAAGAGAAAACGTTCCTCTGGTATGTGTAGGCAGAGGAAAACATAATTTAAAAGTTCATCAAACTCATACCAATACATGTACAGCATTTATGTAAATGTAACTGAGATGATAGAAATAGGTAAGAATAAAAACTGATCGAGACATTTAGGTAGTCCTTACACTTCTACAGAACAAAAATCCGGTAATTTCTGGTATGAGAAACAGTAGTGAAGGCATAGCCAAGGGAAGAAAATTACCTTAGAAATCGGTTGGGTTTTTGTCTCGTAAGGTCCAATGGATGGCAACAGCTGTTTTGTCACTTGGATGATTATATTTTTACATTTTAAAGTGTCAGGTATACGTATTAAATTAGCAGTATTGCCATACCTTTTAATATAATTCTACCTTCATTAAGAACTGATAAAGGTCTGAATTTATGCATTACACGCAGTTAAAAGTTGTTTACACTTAATATGGAAATCATATTATTCATGCTGACTGAGTTTTCGGTTCTTCGTGATTATGGTCTCTCCAATCTGGCGTTCACGCGTTAGGTTCTTGCCCCGTAGAAAAATGGAGCATCCATTCCATGTTGAAATATGTGCGGGATAAGATTCATATAGAAGTAATTCCTTGCAGATAAAGATAACCGTTCAGGATACGTTATCTTAAAGTTTTTTGGAAGTATAATATGGTGTTCATCCCGTAGGTGGGTAGTGCCGTCTGCGCATTCTCACGTGGTGCACAGTAGGCAGTACTTCCCGCCCCCCGCCCCCCGCCCCCCGCCCCCTAACAATCGTTTCATAGTGCAACTTGGAGGTTCTTCTCCTGCTACATTTTTAAAACCTTCTAACAGTCAATTTCCCTTTCAACGCTGAGTGACCCCATAGGTCCCAGCGCTTGGCCTTTGGCTTAAATTGTATATTCCTAATATGGTGTTCATTATTACTGTCGTTTAATGAACCTTTCTACATTCCTTTATTCTTAATTTTATTACTACCAGAACACATGGAGGAAGGAAGTGTTTTGAGTAGATTTGTATTAATGACGCTACAACGACCATAACATGTATATTAATTGATGATAAGTAGAAGCCTGTCTAGTTCTGTAATTACTGTCGTTACTCAGGCATTGCCACCAAAGACAAGGAAAGAGTACACTAGGGACTTTCACTGAAGAGATTATGGCTTAAAGAAGTTTCAGATAGGGCATATAAATTACGAATATTCAGTGATTTATAATTCGAAGAAATTGTCAGTAAAAGTCTAATTTGAGTATCGGCTGTCATTCATTTCTTCATAAATCGGTTTAAGGCAGTAGGCCAATGGTGTCCACAGGGGTCTCTTGAAAGTTTGTCAGTTACATAACCATTCTCTTTATATGAGTAAATCTGCGATTTTACTAACTATTAATTCTCATTTATTAATGTTATTTCCTTGTTTTACTCCCTTCTTTTTTAACCACTCTTCAATATTTTTTTTTTTTATTTTGGTAGACAATATCGGGGGTTTGTCGATCCTCACCGAATGATGCAATGAGCTATCCAGCGCTACGATGTGTTATCTTGGAGAGAAGAGCTTTTCAGTTTATGAATCTCGTTGTGGCTGAAGCGGTGACCCTTTAACGATGGTAGTCTAAGAAAATAATTCGTATTTTCTTCGTTGCTTAAGCAGCTTAACCGTCCCACAATGACCTGTCTTGAGCTGAGAGAAAAATTGGCAGGGGGTCGTTA
>JANJGK010000003.1:21878363-21888363 GCA_039081455.1 Macrobrachium rosenbergii | reverse complement strand
TATGATAAAAGACCGATTCTAGTTTACCGTATATACTTAATCGCCGGAGGTTTATCAGGATCATAACTAAGCGAAAAAAGTATTATATCCTCTCTATGTTATGTCCCGGAACGAGGCCTGGTTCCCTGTTTACCATATTAAATTATTTTTCTTGTAGCAGTAATATCAAAGTTTTTACTCCCAGAAGACAAACAGAAACCGTTCCACATTTTATAATTTAGACGGAGGGGATTATATCTACTCGCAAAACAATTATAAATGCCAAAGTAATTTCGAATAGGAAACCTCTATTCATATGCATCCGTAGGTTTTGTTGTAACTAAATAGAATATTATTTGTTGCCTGAAAAGGATCACAAGTTTTTTTGCTGACGGTCGTTAAAAGTGACAGCGAACTCGCTCGCTCTCAGGGTCACACATAAAATAACTGAGATCTTTTTTCATTTTCCAGAATATCAAAACGATTGAAACTATAGCTGATAATCTACATGGGCTAAAGTCTCTTCAATTTTAGATTTTTCATTTAGATATTAATTATCCCTCGAATAATGGAATTTACAGGGATTTCGGGTTGAACATGAATTATCTCACCCGTCAAATGGCATATTGCATAACGCCGAATTACGCAAAAATGCGTGAAGTTATGGACGTGTAATTTCATTCGTTTCTCCATTTTCCTCACGAAAATCCCAGGGAATTTCATCGGGTCTTATTCCCTGATTTTAGCGGGTAAGGTTAATATAACAGCCTTGCTAATTAATACCGAGGGTACATTTTACAGAAGCTAATTATATGTCTGACATTGTACGCCTTTGTTCTTATAGTTTTCATGGCTTGTTAAGCTGTAATTTAGGGATTATCCACGTATAGAATCTGGTTAGACCTCTCTTATTAGACCTCTCTATTCCGCGGAATCTTCACAGCTGTCGTAAGCAGCGTACACTCATTTGCCCTTTAATTTTTTTCGGTTTCACGCAATCTCGCATAACCGTAATATCAGTGTAAATAGTACTGATAAAAAGATTAGCGTCTTTTCTGCATGCGTCGCGTGTTGTTTCTATGCTCCCTGTTAAGAACTGCTCCACATACTTCTCACTAGTATTTTGGAAATATATTTCCAAAATATAAGATATATTTTGTTTTTCCTACTTATATTAATGAATTAGACTCCTAAAGATAAGAGAGGTGAAGAATAATTGAAATTTTATAAGTAAATATTATAATGCAAGGATATTTCCACAAGGTAAATGAAGCCTTCAGGGAAAGCCGGGGGAAAGAACAGGTTATAGCAACTCATAATTTCAAGATAAAGAGGAGTTTCTAAATTACCCATTTAATTTCTACAACAATGGGCAAACAATGCCGTACGGGAAAGAGGAGATTTTTGTCTTTTCCGTGAGTTATATATTCAGCACCAATACGAAGCTCATAATCAGCAAATTCTTCTGCAAAGTATTATGTAAGACTCAAAAACCTGTCAGAATAAATGCCCTTACTCTACAAATAGCAGAAGCTCCATTTTAATTAGATATACAGTATTAGTAAAATTTCTTTAAAATCTTGAAAGTAAGGACATACCTCACTATGATAAGGAAACTACCCTTAAACTGTATTATGATTTTCAACCTGCTTGTGTCTTCGTTTTAACGTGCTTTTCCCATCTTTATATGGGGTAAGCACGATGCCTTCTTTTGAAGGACTTTGATTTGGCGTTGGGGTAGGCCGCAGCCTCGATCGGCTACCCTGCCTGACATCGCTTAGACCCCGGTAGCGAATGTGTACATGTATCGTACCAAATCCCCAGCTCCCTTTCTCCCAGCAGCGAGGAGAACTGACTGGTTAGGTCGCCAGTTCGAGACGTGTGAGGTGTCTGTTATGTTTTTAGAAGATGTTGGAGTGGCTTTGTTCATGTGTGTATTAGTCTGCAACACCCATTTGCTTTCAGCAAACCTATCCGTTGATTACATACATAATCCCGGGGTATCTACACGGATAGCAAAGTGTCCGCCTCTCTGACCGGTCGGCTGCGGATTTGAATCCATGCCACAGACCTCTATGAAGTCCTAGGCTGCTGCTCTACCGACCGAGCCATCGAGGTTCTTTCAACCTGCTTGTGTAAAATATCAAATATGAACTTGTTTGCCATCTAAATTTACCTTACTAGATAGGCATATTAGTTATGAGCAGTTGGCTGATTTTTTCATTTAATAAAAGTCTTATTTATGTACAAATAAATTGTAAATTACATAAAATTCCGATCTGGTACCTCTTATTACCGTAAGCGATGTATTTCGTGCCGTATTGTAAATGGAACTTTTTCTGCAGGACAAATTAATTGCTGGAGACAGCCTGGGGAATGACATCTGTCATCCCCCCGTACGAGCCCTAGCGTTTCGGTGTCGTTCAGATCAAAAAAAAAAAAAAAAAAAAGTGGATATTGTTTGAATTGTGTGGAAATTCTCGTAGAGCTCGCATTTCATGTGGAGTGCAAAAAAAACATTGTCTTTGTCTAAATGTCTGTCTACTTTAAAAGCTAGTGTTTTTAACTTGTTACATCGCGTTCAAAACATCAACAACTGACTTCGATGTTATTACACAAACAACGCGCTTATCACATCAGCGGAGGATTTCTCATTGTGCCTCATACCTAGGATTAGATTTCGGAATCCACATAATGAATTTGTATGAAATGTCGATTCTATGAAAGGTTATGTATCATTGAAGGTGTTACTGCAGTATTTCATCACAGAGAACAACAAATTACTAGCTGCTTAATTAGTTACATTTCTGGATGAGATAATGTACTTTACCAAAGGTTGCATCACATTAACTAAAGTCCTTATTACGCAGAATTGGTAATAATACGCATGTACAATTACACGCAACAAAATGAGAATAAAACCATCCATCCTGTGCCCTGTGGGATATTACATTCACTGGCCTCTTAGTCGTACTTCTATGAATACAGGACTTGTTCATGTTAAGTTTGATTAGTTATACGAAGAAATCTTTTAGGTGCATGATATCAGGTACGAAGTGTTTAATAGACATGTATATGACATGTATGATGAATATGGAAAGACACTTTATGAAGTATTTGTAGTAGAAAGCATATGTTTTCACGCGTGGGCTAATATTTAAAGGAAACGAGTGTTTCGGATCTTGTGACCACTGTTAATGGAACCATTATTTCCCTTGAGCCATGCTAATGTCTTGATTGCTTTCCGTGATTTACAAATACACCTGTAAATAACCAGCAGTGAATTCAGTTGTTTTCATTTTCCTCCTCACATTGTAAACGTATACAACTCACCAAAGTTATACAGGTATGGAATTTATACACATAATTTTGTGATCGTCCTGCATCAAGTAAAGTTTGTTGAAAGGTTTGCAGCAGAATAAAACAAAGTTCTTTTATTTTAGTTTTGGTAATTAATGAAGAAATGATTCAGGGAGTGTTGCATATTAAGAGAACGATAAACGAATACACGTAAGGATCAGACTTCAATGGAAAGGCTATTATTATTCCAATTGACCATATTTATTTTTTTTTTTCAAAAACGGTACAGATAGCAAATTATTAAAGAAATGTGATGAAAAGAGTCATAATTCCCCCGCTAATACTGTAGATCATAGTGCTTTTACTTCAAAATGAATAACAATTACATTATTTTATTTCAAGTTCTCTTTGATATTGCAGGATATTGCAGTTTATTAATTTATAGAGGAACAACTGCATGAATAAATATCTAAAAAATTACTCCATGTTTCCTTTTGTTAACATTTTAAAGATAGTAGAAGGCATGCAGTCTTTATATTCCTGAAACATGCAAAGAATTTTTCCGCCTCTTTTCATGGGACATATCCACGGTAAAGAAAAATGAAAAATAACCACTTAGCCGTCCAATCCGAAATTAGGAGACAGTGGATCGGCAGAAAAAGAACTTATAGGAATACACTTACAAATGCATATTTATGCACACACATTCGCTGAAGAAATATTAGCTAGAAATGCTTCATTTGCTAAATAGGAAACTTCAATCAAATTTATATTTATAAGGAAATTTTCCACTTCTTGTAAAGAAGTCGATTTATACCCGAAAAATGAACAAACATTCTTGGCATTGATTGCCAAAATGCCTACAGGAAATGAGGCGGTGATAAATAGGAGAGCAGTTGAGGGCAGAAGTTACAAGAGGCTGAGGTTTTCCCTCGCAGAGGAAACGTCAGTAAAGGGAAATGAGCGCTCGTCATATCGTCATGCTTGTGATGAGAGTGAGGGAATGTATTCCTACGCAAAGAGGTGGAGAAGCTTGACGTATGAAGTCAGAAATGCATATAACGCGCTGAGAGTAGGGATTCGAAGTAAGAGGCTCAACACTCCAGAGAAGATAAATGTTTTCATATTTCAAGTTTGTACAGATTTTGTATGCAAGTACAGTAAATGCCGTTTGGATTTTCTCTCGAGTTACTTGCGTAAAAAAAATATGCGTGGGTTCATGTTAGTACTTGTAGTGTAGGATTTCGCTTAAATACGACTGGTATTTCTTATATTCGCTATCTTTTTTTTTTAGCTTACGATTGAGGTAACTATACTAAATGCGTAATGGAAAAATCGAAAAATCCATTGTTGCGCTCGATAGTATCTTGCCGAATCACTCGGTCTGACTTGGCAGTGTAATGGACTCTCATAAACTTCTGCAGTTTTTGCCGATTTTGCCGTCATCTACTTCAGAACCACGGTACAAATGTAAAAATGGCCTAAATGAAACTATTTGGTGAAGCAAATATAAACTACACAAATAGGATGGGCTTGATTGCTTTCTATTTTTATTTTGCTTTTCACAAATACCTGAAATTACTTAATGGTTCAAGAATCATGATTGCTTAGCTGTTTCGTTAATTATCATCATCACATTGGTTAACTCTGAAACAGAAATGGATCCAAAATTCAATTACAATTGCATATGAACAGTAACAATAATAACCTTGATTATGATGATTAAAACCCATCTAAGACCATATATTATATTATATATTATACATTCTGCGTGATGAGCAGCAGCAGCATCCAGTTCTCCCGAAGGAACAGGTGTAAGAAATCACTGGCATTAGAGACAAGTGGTTCTGGATCTTGCAATATACCAGAAAGCCCGGAGATGCTGCAGTGTGCAACATGGCATGTCTTATTCTCACATGTTCTTTTAATGGACTCGGTCTTTCGTTCCGTTGCTTCTGAATCTTTTAGCAAAAGATTTTTCACAGGAAAACAGTCTAAAATGTAGTTACATGAAACCACTTTTTTTTTTCTACACATTTTACAAACACGTGCAGTAGCGTTCTGCAAGCTGACAGATATGTAACTTGATGCTTAGCTTTTATAATTCTGATGAGATAAGAACTCCATGAGAATGAAAAACATTTCTTTCCATTTTTAAGTTTCTCAGCATTTTATTACTACGACCCACTGATCTTCATTGCGAGAATGCGACCGTCAGATGAAATTCGCATTTGTGTTAACCAAAAATACAAGAGACATCTTGCTTTACTCCCCAGGTGAAAACATGAACTCCCAAGCTCTTCCAATAATGAAAGCAGCAATAGATATCGAATGTAGAATGTAGAAACACTAAATATTTTTAAGCGTGCACTTTCTAATACGGTTCTGCATGTAGGAAAAGCAGTGGTAGAGGCAGTAGTGAACGTTTTCTACAAGCATCTGTCACCTATACTCTAAATATCCTATGATTCATCAGTTGGTATGTACCTTCTGACTATGGTATAAACCCAGCAGTCGGCTGAAATACATCTCTGTCCATATACAGAGATACTGACTATGCTTAAATGGAGGATTATAATTGTTACTAACAACATTCTGAGGATTATAATTGTTACTAACAATATTCAGAAGATTATAATTGCTACTAACAATATTCTGGGTACTTAATATCTGTATATCCCTACAGCTTTTGGTGTTATATATAAAACCATTAGGAATGACAAAGAGTGTCTGAGTCTTACAACAGGTTAAAAATATGGTAGCTAATGAATATTTCATGGACGGTTTCCCCTCTGCTGGGTTAGGATTGCCTCGTCAAGCGCCCCCCCCCCCCCACCCCCGTTTTGATGGTATACATTTTAACGAACCAATCAACACTAAAGTCTAGTGTTTCTCTCTCTCTCTCTCTCTCTCTCTCTCTCTCTCTCTCTCTCTCTCTCTCTCTCTCTCTCTCTCTCTCTCTCTCTCTCTCTCCAGAGTACTTGTAACCCAAAACAGCCATTTAAAAACTGGGAATCTATTTCACTTGTTTGGTCAACGGAGGTTAGTTTAGATTTTTAGGGAACATGCCCAACCATCCACCCTTGTCGAGTTTGAGAATCGAGCATGTGTCATCTAATTGTGAGTTGCACGCGCTACCATCAAGATACAGTGCGAGAGAGAGGCGGTTTCTATTTTTACTTTTAGGACATACAGAGAGAGTTGTAGCTACGGACAATTCTCTGGACTCCAAATTACTGCAAACGTTTTGCTAATAATCAGTTTGAATCTGAATGGCTAGCTGTTGTGACAATACTTAAGATGATTAAATGTTTACAGAAGTATTTGCGTGAAGCGACAGACATGAGAATATAAATATGTGATAACTGATCGCCTCTGGGCACCAAAAGATTTAGAAAATCTAGACCTGCTAGGATGAGAGACATAAGACGGGAAGCTGTTTGTTTTTCAGATTGTCCTGCCTACGTCAATATTCATTCACGACCTTACAAATAGCAATGATATTAATTGGGAGCTATATTTTGTAGGGTATTTTTCGTACACGTAAAATAAGTTCCCTTTTTAAGGTTTGGAATTATCGAAAATCTCACGGCTTAAAAACGCCCAGTAAGAAAGGTAATAAAACGAAAATTTTATATTTCTGCATTTGCTATGATTTCATAGTCGAGTGCCATTATATGCTGTTGAGGACCTAGATGTAGCATGACAGTTATTTTTGACATGAAGTTAATTTAGTTCAGTGATATAAGGAAACATTTCATGATCACGTATATTTCCCGTAAGATCGTATTACGGTTACAATAACACCCGTTTGACAAACCTTATGAAGCACATTTTCAATTCACCGTAGAGTGAAATGTCAATAACTTGTGGATGATGAATAGGTGAGCCATCCCCATTTCGAAAAAAAAATTGTTTTTCATTCGTTCTCCGGCCTTACATATTTATCTTTATATGTGGCTGGCAAATACAGATCTCTCGGAATTTACAGTTCCTTGGGTTTTCCCCTAATCTATGTGCTACACCGTGCGACAGAACCGAGACTACAGTAATCTCTGGCATCTTTTAATAAAAATATTTGTAGGCAGGGTATGAGAGAGCCTTGGCCCTTTTAACCACCTCCGACATTTTGTTACCTTTATTTTAGATATCACATTTTTATAATCCCACTTTTCCTGTACGCCTCTCGATTATGTCATATCCAAATCATCATTTATATAAAAATTCAGTAGCATGTATGTATGTACGTATGTATGTGAACAGTACTAAATCAAAGCTTCGGTAAAACGTTTCACCTATTCCCAGTTGACCCGTAGTCTATGACTTAGAAGTGAAAACTGGTATGAGCAGAACCATGGGAGAGAATTTACGAAGATACCAGAAAGCATTCTAGGCACTGATCAAGCGAGAGAGAATTCTAATTACCAAGCAATGTGGCGGGTTGAATCTGGCCATGACTGGAACGTCTGTTTGTCAGTGATTTGAATGGTGAGTGAAGGCCATTTCAGATTCTGTGAAGTCAGTCTAGAAATCTGAAGCATCTCTTTCGTGATCCAGAATTGCGCTGCCTTCCTGCAGGAGTTGGCATCGAGGGTTTTTGTTATGGATTTTAAATGAAGTGATAATTATCGGCTGAATTTTATTGGATATCTTTCAGCATACCAGTGAAAATGAGTCCCTAAGGCGGCAGGTGAATAAGTGTACGACAAGGTCTTTGTAGTGTATTTCCATCCTTGATGAAGCGGATTCTAAACAAGAGCCCGTATGTCTGTTGCTGTCTTATGTTACAGATAAAATGATTTATGCACATGGGTGTTTATATGTAATTGCATTACAAATATGACACGTTTTCCTGGAATCTGCCCATAATGAATTTACAAATGTAACTCTCACACAAGCAATAAATTGAATTTAACGCGCCATAAAAAAAAAAACTTGGGAAACTAAAAAATATTAATTCGCCATTACTATTTGTATACAATCCCAATAGGATTCGGGTGTATTTTTGTTTTGAATAAGAAGAACAAAACATTAATTACTCGCAGCATATTGCGATAATGTTCCGGCGCTTGATTAAAATTCATTTTCAATGCTCACATTTGCAAAATAGTCCCGAGCAAAGCGCGTCAACAAATTTGTTTATAACGTTTTTTCGATGAAATCACTTCATTTCCTTTCAATGTTTTCCAACAGAATAAAACAGAATCTCTCATTTAATTTTTCCCCGATAGAATTCTAGGTAACACAAATATAGATAAAAAGAGGTAATAGATACTACCATTAGGCTACAGGATATTTCACGTTTTGAAATTAATGATTAGGTAGTAAGCTATTTGATGCATCTAGTCTTTCATGAACTTAGGAACAGAAGATCGTCTGGGATCTTGAGTTATTGAAGTGTTTTGTGAGAGAAAGGAGCTGCAGCAGAAAAGCGTTTGCTAACCTTATGTCAGTTGCAAGGAGAGGTACACGCCACCTAATAGTATTTAGATGTGGATTCTTTACTTTGAAAGGAAAAATAAAAGAACAGGGAGACTGCTAATGAAAGACCTCCCAACCGAATAATGACCCCTTGAATCCCCAGCGGGAGATTGCTTCACAGAAGGCCCTGGCTCGCTAGTAGTGGCTCTCTTGGCTCCTTCTATAGAGAGCAGATGGACTGTCAGCTGTACAGAGCCCCCTTGGCTCTCCTAGAGAGTGAAACGTCTAAGGAAGGCCTCCTGGCTAGATAACGTACCCTTCAAGGAAGATTGTCCTGAAGGGAGGCCTCTCAGCTGGGAGGTCCTCCTTCGTTAATTAGGCAAGGGAAGGAAGCCATGGATGGAGGCCTCTTACACGGGTAATGGTCTCCATGGTTCTGCCACGAATCGCAGCCATGGAGAAAGACCTGACTGCCAGGGAAGGCTTAGGGTTCCACATGGACCTACACAATCATCCATCTTTCCTTGCCGTCCAAGCTCATACCCTATGGGTATCGCGCCTCACAACAAACATATCCTGACATACGTGCCAAGCACGCGCATATAAGAAACACAGCCAACACCATACATCCTTTTCAAGTATACTGTCGTTCATAATGATGTCACTTCTTATTAGAGGCAACATAATGTCAGCTTTCCAGATATATTTATCAGAACTCTGTTTGCAACTTGTATATAGAATTATGTACCATTCTCCATTCTGAAACAAACACAGTTGACTGTTCTAAACTCTATTTTGTTCACCCTGTGTCAGGCTCGCAAGAGCCCTTGACCTTTCTGTTGTTGTTTTCAATAAATTAGTGAGTTTGTAGGAGCTGCCTCTTACTCACGACTTCACTACAGGCTATATGTTATAAAGGTGCAAATTGTCCCTCCAGCAATATATCTGAATGTTTACATATACAAACAAACCTCACAACTTCTTATTTAGATCTTAACATGCCAAATTTATGTCGATAATATACCAATACAAGCACACGAATGACGAGCTTGTAACAAACACTCTACTCAGGTCAAACGCAAACGAACGATGGCTTGAAACAGTTATTTTTTTATCTCACTGTAGTTACAGGAAAAGACATCTGGCTGTGCTATTGCGAACAAGAGGTATTTTAATAATTTCTTGCATGTAGACTACATGAGTAGACTAATATCCCGAATAATGGCCTGGGGGAGGTGAATGGAATAACCACTGCCGTATTGGATGGAAGGCGGAAAATTTCATTTGTAGCATGGCATAA
>JANJGK010000003.1:21823363-21875863 GCA_039081455.1 Macrobrachium rosenbergii | reverse complement strand
GTACAGTAAAACACACATACACTCCTTTAATTTTTTTATTATGTTTTATGCTGCATTATTGTCATTTATATATTTATTGTATTTTCTCACTTTATTTTTTCAAACCAAAAGATAAATGCAATCGTGTGCGTAGGGTTTGTACTTATGCACACACTCATTCGATGGCATCACTGTACTTGCTACAGCCTGTTTGGTATTGTCTTGCCTGCACATGAAATTCACATTTTGAATATTTTAATGGTGATTAGAGTTGAAATATTAACAGTGATAAAATATTCTCTAGTGGACTGTTATATGTATGATAATCATTCTTAGAGTCAACTAAACTTGTAATAAAATATAGTACAGTAAATCAAGAAAAGCAAAAAAATAAATAAATAAATGGCAACACATAGATTTAGATTTAGATTTTTATTGACTGCAAAGAACATACAATATTTTGACAGTTATTAAAAATATACAGTATACATAAACTTATACAAAACTGTATCGATCTTATATAACTGCATACTCTGCAGTCCAAAAAGAAAACCCAAACATAAATTACTCTTTCTATAATAAATAAACAGAGCCCTTCTATGCTATTATCTACATATACAATTTCAAAACGTAACTATAATCACATACTTCCGCGCATTTATCACTCTCCAGCAATTCAGTCAAACTTGTAAAGGTTAGCATATGATATCTATTTCTCAACTGAGCTGCTAGATTACATTTTAGCATCACATGTTTTTCGTTTTGCACTTCAATAGTACCACATGAGCATAATCGTCTTTCTGGTGGGATTCTGCTCCATCTCCCAGACTTGACTTTAAGAGAATGAGACATCAGGCGAAGTCTGGTGAACGACTGTCGCTTATAATCTTCAACAAATATTCTATCTGCATACACTGGATGAACCGCAAGCGATGGATTTAACTGCGTTTTGTACGTTTCAAATTTTGTAGCTTCAATAGGTCTATTTCTAATACTATTTCTGATTTGGTCCAGTGGGTTGATATTCACATTAGCTTCCATTGCATTTGATAAAAACCGATAGCCTGGTGTATTGGCTTGATGACATAGTTGATACACTATACTAAAGGGCTCTTCTGGATTAGGGTCCCTAAGCTTTGAGTTCAAGAAAGTAACACATATGTATGCAGTCATTCGATGGCACCGGCCAACTTGCTGCAGTCTGTTTGGTGTACTCTTTCCTACATATGAAATTCGCATTTTAATTAATTTTACAGTGAATACAGATGAATGTCAACAGTGATCAATTATTCTCTTGTGTACTGTTGTGAAATGTGTGATAATCACACTTAGAGTCAACTAAACTTGTAATGAAATACGATACAGTAAATCAAGCAAAGAGAAAAAAAAGCAACAGGTGATACAATATTGTGCTAAGAAACAAATTCGTGCACATAAACAGAACTAAAGAGGAAGAGGGAAAGAGTGAGCTGTCGTGATTGCTAGTGGCTCAAAAGCTTAATGTCACTTAACACGTCATGAAACGTCACATTGTTTAATGCTTCTTATTGGCTGATATGGATACGTCATCAGTTTGGGAGTGAATCATAGAATGTGCGTGGGTAAACCAGTACTCGTGTTTCCCGCTATTGGTGGAAATGTACTAAGTCATTATTGTTTTTTATTTTGAATGGCTGATAGACATAGCGTCATAAATATATGTTATGCTGATTGGCTACATCCGGAAAGCGTCAGTGCACTCGGTAACAAAGACCGTTTTCCCTCTTCTTGCTTGATCAGTTGCTTGTTTGAACTGTTCTTGTATGGAATGTATTGGTACCAGTATGTATTGGTACTTATTAAGGACCATATGGCATGCTTATCAGTGCCTACAGCATTGCAGGTCCAGCTTGTGTTGTGTGTCATGCTGTTGATTGTGCGTATGGCCCCATCTCATCCCAAGAGGGCGAGGAAGGTGTTGACCTTTAAACAGAAATTAGAGCACAGCTTCGCGTATGAGAGAAAGAGAAGAGGGTTGCTTTTTTTGGTTTTGAGTTTAATTCATGGAGTTTATTTTGTTAAAAATATGGGAAAATAAGGTAGATAATTGCTTTTTTGCCATAAGTTTTCAGCTTAATTCGTGATGGCTGTTGTTTATAAGCATATTCAGCATTTATGGCTGCAAGTGAAAAACGTGTAGCCCACTAAACTAAGTATCGCGTAGAGAGAAAACGGAGGGGGTTGCTTTTTGTTGTTAAGTGTATTTGTAAAGTTTATTTTGTTACAGATATGGGGAAAATAAGGTACATGATTGCTTTTGCATGAGTTTTTCAGTTTAAAGTGTGATGGCTGTTGTTTACAAGCTCATTTAGGGTTTACAGCTGCAAGTGAAAAATGTGTAGCCTATCAAATAAATTGCTGCGCCCGAGAGAAAGATAATGGTGTTGCATTTTTTGTTTTCAAGTGTATGTATAGAATGTATTTTGTTACAAATATGAAAAAATAAGGTAGATAATTTCTTTTTCCCTCAAATTTTCAGTTTAAAAGTGTGATGGTTGTTGTTTATGAGAATATTAAGTTTTTACCACCATGCAGTATTGACAATGTTAGATGAGGAATGGTAGGGAGTTGCCCTAGCACACCCCTAGATATTTTACTTACCATTATCCAGATTTAGACATTATCCGATTGGCCCTCGGCTCTGTTAATCTGGATAATTGAGGGATTACTTATATATATATATTATATATATATATATATATATATATATATATATATATATATATATATATATATATATATATATAATATATATATATATATATATATATATATATATATATATATATATAATATATATATATATATATATATATATATATATATATATATATATATATATACATACACACACACACACACACACATATATATATATATATATATATATATATATATATATTATATATTGCTACCAATATCCAGGGGTTACTTACTTGATTCTGGCGGCAACGGATGAACACAGGGAGTTCCTTTTATTTATTACAGATCTGACTCAATATTAGGATAATTTGTAGACAAAACAAAGGAAATCTATGTCTTAGGGCCTTCTTCATGTGGGGGAAATTACGTAAACTCAAGGGTTCTCTTAACTAATTATATTTATGTAACAAACACAGATCAGAAGAATGACGAATTACTGGGCAGGTAGTAATAAAGGCCTGCTAAAATAATGAATGCTACACAGAATAAATATTCTACTCCAACGATGTCTTCTTAACAGGAACATCGCTGTGGGGTACAGAAGGGGGGCTGCACATGGATGGAGCCGAGAGATTCCACAGTCGAAGCCTATCTGCAAATATATGCAAGACAGCTACTTGCAAAAATAATATGGTCAAAGAGAAACTGAGGAATGCACGGATGGTGCCGAATAACTCAGTTCAACACTAATGCATAATTACATTAACACTGAATGCTCCAACACAAATTGCTGAAGGTGATCGCACAATGGAAAATAAAAGAAAAATCAGGCAGAGGAATAACAGGAATCATGACTGGCTAAAAGACCCTTACTCCGGCACATTACCTTCGTCAAGATGTTGGTGTCCTCATTGATAACACGCTGTCATGGGGGAGGGAATTATAATACCACTGCAAAGTATACTTGTTCGAGCCCCGGGGTCAAACACGTGGTTGATTCAAAAGGACACCCAGGATGAGGACATCTGTCCTCGGGTCACATTCTGAGCGTTCTCTCTCTCGATTCTCGTTGCAGCGTCTATAAATAACCTTTGGGGATTACACGGTGGCATCTAACTAGGTGGCACAAAGGTCAGTGTTCATCACGTTTTCTGTAATGATGGCATGACAGCAGGAACCCACGTGGAGTGTTCAGAATGAGGGGTGGGGAGGGCCAATTTTCTCTTTTTTGGCTCCTCCCTTGCCTTGCTTGATGCATGGTACCTGGAATTAGGCCTTTAAGCGACCCCTCCTGCAGGATCATTTTCCAGCATTATAATAATGGCACTGTGCCAAGTTGGCACTCATATAATAATAACCAATGTCGATGGCATATTGGATTTTAAATGCATCAGGCTACGGTAGGCATGAAAGGGAAGTCATGGGACTTATACAGTTGGCATATCTGTCAATAGCACTCTGCATTTGCAGAGGTGAGTAAAATAAAATGGGGGCCTTGGTAAGGCATAAAATAAATGTGAGTAATAATAAAAAATAAGGAAGGGAAATGTTAAAGGGAAAGAATAAGGGATAGAGTTATATAGGAAATGGATAGGTGAAGGGCACTGACATCCTCTTCTGATTAGAAGTGCCAAAGTCTTCATAGGATAAAGGGATGGCACTGTGGCACGGGTACCAGGAGAACTCTGGAACCCTCTTTAAGCTACCTGGAATTATCCACCCCGTGGTATTTTCTCCGTGGACCTCTCTTACCTTGACGGTTTGTCTCGGTTGGGGAATCGGTGGAAGCGAGCCCGGGGAGGGTAACTGAGTGCCAACTGTGTCGACTTCTTTGACGGCTGATGCAGGGACCTTCTTTACAAGCTCTACCACAATTCATCGTAGTTTCTTGAGTTCATCAGCCATTTGAGACATGGCAGAATCCTTACTCACTGTTGTGTCTGCTGCTGACTGAGACAGAGAGGAGGCAGTCGTGGGGGGCGTGAGAGGCTTGCAGATAATAATGACCAGCTCAGGCACGGGTTGTGAGGCCATACCTTTGGGTGAGCTTCCTCTGTGGTCAGAAAGATCTGTCTCTCTTCCCGGCATTGGTAGAGGAGCCAAGTCGGGCGAAGAGAGGGGGCCCGGACTGGGATCTCTGGAATGGAGATCAGGGGCATGCTCTGGCAGGGCCAGGCACTAATAATTGTTTTGGAATTTGCTCGTCATTTGGGACAGACAGAGCTTGGCACTGCTCAGTGCACCCAAGTGACACTGGCAGAGATTGTGAATCAAGAGTAGGATCTCCTGGAGGGGGATCTGCTTGGGGCCCTGGCACTGGCACTGGGGCAGGGCCAGGCACTGGAATGGGATCGGGAATCGATCTTGGTGGAGGGGACCACTGCAAATTGCTCTCAGGTGGCACGGGCAGTGGAACGAAATCAGGCATTTGAGTTTTATTCGTGCCTAATAAATTATTTGGGGTATTTGGACGCCTGGATTGCTCTAACTTGGATGGGGACTGGAAGTCCTGTCCTAGAAGGAGGTCATAACCTCCAGGAATGAATCTGGCGACTGCGAGGTCGCAGATTTCAGATCAGTGAGGTCTCATGATCCTCAACTTGATAGTGGGAAGTATCATTTTAAAGTGATTGACACCCTCAATCGTGACAAGTTTATGTCTGTTAATGGTAGCTCCACAGGGAACCTTGTCTTCCCTTATGAGGGACATTTGTGCGCCAGAATCATCGAATGCTTTGACCTGGTTGGCGGGGCACCTACCTCGGGGAAGTGCCACATAAATGGGACCCTGGGCTGGAGGACCTAAAGATGTTGGATCGGTGACTGCCAAGGCAAGGGCAGGCATACTTGATTTATTATTATTAGGGCATTTTGCCCACTGGGCAAAGTGCCCATAGACTTTGTAGGTGGAGCAATAAGTCTGGCTATAATCTTTACCTGACACTGTCCCATAGGAGGGAGCAGGCCCATTACCCTTTCTTCCATGACCTAGGTGTGGCTTGGGGTGTTGTCCCGTTTGAGGACGTGGAGAGGTTTTCTGGCTGATTCTCAGCCTTCAAGTGGCACTGTTCTGTGGAGTGCCCTGTTCTCTTACAATACCCACACGTGGGTTTCTTATGGGGGTGCCCATTCTTGTGAGGTTGCAGGGAGTTGGTTGAGGCAGGCAGGGAGGGATATAACTTTCGGCCATGGGAACAAAGATGGGGGTAATGCATATCCCATATGTCAGCCCAACGGCAGCACCCGACACTCTTAGGCGCCGTATCACACAAATGAGTGGCAAGAACTGGCGGGGCATAAAATAAGAAGTCTTCGAGCTGGAAAAGTTCAAGGACTTCCCCCACACTAGTGGCTTTCAGAGATTGTAGCCATCTTTTTACGGCCTGGGTCTTTTTGACGATCCACTCAGACCAGGTTTGGCCTGATTCCTTGGACATATCTCTCCACCTTTTCCTCCATCATTCAGGAGTTATTTCAAAAGTCCTTATAATGGCTTGGTGGACAAGGGCAAGATTTCCTTGATCCTCATGGGGGAGAGCATTGAATGCAATGGCACCCTTCCCTTCAAGGTACCTTCCTAGGATCAGAGACACTTCTGCACTAGAGGGCTGATAGGTCATCAGGACCTTTTCAATATTGTTGAGCCAGGCTTCAGGCTCGGCTTCATCCCATTTTCTTATGAGGGTGCCTACACTGCTGAGGGTTGAGTGAGGAGAGGGTGTTGATGTGTTGCGCATGTCGTGAGCTGCCATTGCAAGCTGATGAGCTCTTTCCTTCTCCCTCTCCTGTCTTTCTGCCTCTTCTCATTTCTCCTGGGCTATTCTTTTTTCCTCCTTCTCCTTTCTTTCTGCCTCTTCTCATTTCTCCTAGGCTATTCTTTCTTCCTCCTTCTCCTGTCTTTCTGCCTCTTCTCGTTTCTCCTGGGCCCTTCTTTCTGCCTCTTCTCGTTTCTCCTGGGCTACTCTTCCTTTCTCCTTCTCCTGTCTATCTGCCTCTTCTCATTTCTCGTGGGCTTTTCTTTCTGTCTTTTCTCGTTTCTCCTGGGCTATTCTTTCTTTCTCCTTCTCCTGTCTTTCTGCCTCTCTTTCCACCTTGGCATCGTCTACCCTCTCTTGTGACCATTCCCTCAGGGCTTGTCCTGATAGTCCCATGTCCTTTCCAGCTGACATGTAGAATTTGAAGTCCTCATTTTGCTGGGCTTTGGATGTCGTAGACATCTTGAAATAATGCTAATATGGGCTTGACCCGTTAGAAAATCAAATATGTCTGAAAAGACTCAGGGCTGTTCGAGGGAACAGGTTCAGTATGTCTGATGAGACTCAATAGTGTTCGAAATGAACAGATTCAGGGTGTCTGAATAGACTAAAGTTGTCTGAAACGACTCAGTTGTCTGAAAAGACTTAAATTTCAGGTGATGAAAAGACTCAGTTGTTCAGAATGAACGAGAATTAATATGTCTGAATAAGACACATCTCAGGGTGTCTGAAAAGACTATTTAAAATTAATATGTCTGGATAAGACAAATCTGAAAACTCAATTGTTCAGAATGAATGAAAATTAGTATGTCTGAATAAGACAAAATTCAAGTAGTATGAAAAGACTGTTAAAAATTTATATGACTGAATAAGACAAATCTCAAGGTGTCTGAAGACTGTTAAAATTAATATGTCATGATAAGACAAATCTGAAACACTCAATTGTTCAGAATGAATGTTAGTATGTCTGAATAAGACAAATGTCTGAATAAGACAAAAGTCAGTTAGAAATTAATATATCTGAGTAAGACAAACTTCAGGATGTCTGTTAATATGTCTGAATAGACTTAGTGGTTCTTAATGGACGAAAAATTAGCCCAAGCTAACGTAAGCCTTTAGGTATATTTTATTTTGTGGAGAGACGCAGCAGAACCTACAGAAGAAAAGGCTTTCTGGGTTATACACTTATGGTATGTAAAGGAAATTTTCCTTGCTCTGTTAAATAATTTTAAATTGGCGTAACAAAAACAGTACATCGATCCTATCGAATATTAAATTCTCCAACGCACAAGGGTAAGAAAAAAAAAATGCTTAATCTTATAACATGCAGAGGCAGTGCAGACTGCCATGTGGGAGGAAACAACCTGTTATTCTCCATTATCAAAACAAACCTTAGCTCGCACGTGTACTCCAATGTTTACTTCTGTCTCATGACATCTGATAACAAATGAATGAGTCAGGTGGGTGGGGGTGGGTCATCTTGACCACATGTCTGACTTTCTACCTGGGCCTACCCCTGCTCGGGCCTCCCACAGTAATGAATGAATGAGGGAATTCTCACTTATATTTTCATTAATAAGTAAATTTAAAGAATGCTACGGGCTTGCCGAGGAATATCCTACTCAGTTAAAGAATTTAAGGTTTATTACTTTCAAAATTGTGGCGAGGTGCACGGACGTATGGATAAAATTAGTGAGTGAAAGAAAGGGGTATATATATGCGTGCTGTGCGTGCAGTTTTTATAACAGTGGAATTTCTCATGGAACTCACAAATCAAAGATGGCGGACGGTTAGGGATGGACCCACGTGGCCTAAAATTGAAGACTCCATGTTGGAATTACTATCTTCTCATCTTGAGAGTGGAAATTTAGATTCCTAAATGCTTCCTAGCTTTTCCTATTGATCAAGTGATGGAGTACGAGAGAGAGGATAAATCCAGCAATGCGAAAATAGCTGGAGTCAAAGCCTTGGTGGTCGCCGACACTGTGCCTACCTGGGCATTCGGGACTTTCAAATTGTCCTTAACATGTGGACGAAGGAATAGGGTTTTATTCCCTTTATTAACTCATTGACTGAGTTGCCCCCAGCTTCCTATTCTTAAAACATGCAGCTAACATGCGATAGCACAAAAATCTTGTGGAATTGTTAATACACTCTCTCTTCTCATGAACTAATTTGGCATGCACATGGTCTATCAATTACCTAACGCTGATTGCAGTCACTTTTCGCACCTAGCATAAACCTAAACAAAATATTTCGACACGTACTTATGCTGTGGAACTGGCTGTTCTCATGTGCTTAAAATGGAGGGGGCTATGATATCAGGGTTGTCTCTAATTATGCAGACCAGCTAGCAATTGCTATTCCGCTGATAATTCCAAGGCAATTGGATCCTTGTCAAGGTACGACAGATACTACGAATGTCCGGGGGTTACTTACTTGATTCTGGCGGCAACGGATGAACACAGGGAGTTCCTTTTATTTATTACACATCTGACTCAGTATTAGGACAATTTATAGACAAAACAAAGGAAATCTATGGCTTAGGGCCTTCCTCATGTGAAGGAAATTACGTAAACTCAATGGTACTCTTAACTAATTATATTTACATAACAAACACAGATCAGAAGAATGACAAATTACTGGGCAGGTAATGATAAGGGCCTGCTAAAATAATGAATCCTACACAGAATAAAAATTCTACTCCAACGATGTCTTCATAACAGGAACATCACTGTGGAGTACAGAAGGGGGGCTGCACATGGTTGGAGCTGAGAGATTCCACAGTCGAGGCCTATCTGCAAATATATGCAAGACGGTTACTTGCAATAATAATAAGACACTCAAAGGGAAACTGAGGAATGCACGGATGGTGCCAAATAACTCGGTTCAACACTAATGCATCATTACGTTAACACTGAATGCTCCAACACAGATTGCTGAAGGTGATCTCACAATGGAAAATAAAAGAAAAATCAGGCAGAGGAATAACAGGAATCGTGACTGGCTAAAAGACCCTTACTCCGGCACATTACCTTCGTCAAGATGATGGTGTCCTCATTGATAAGACGCTGTCAATGGGGGAGGGAATTATAATACCACTGCAAAGTATACTTGTTCGAGCCCCGGGGTCAAACACGTGGTTGATTCAAAAGGACACCCAAGATGAGGACATCTGTCCTCGGGTCACATTCTGAGCATTCTCTCTCTCGATTCTCGTTGCAGTGTCTATAAATAACCTTCGGGGATTATGCGGGGGCATCTAACTAGGTGGCACAAAGGTCAGTGTTCGTCACGTTTTCTGTAATGATGGCATGACAGCAGGAACCCACGTGGAGTGTTCAGAATGAGGGGTGGGGATGGCCAATTTTCTCTTTTTTGGCTCCTCCCTTGCCTTGTTTGATGCAGGGGTACCTGGAATTAGGCCTAAAAGCCATCACTTTGAACAGAGAGAGAGAGGGGTTAGGCTTAACCATTTTGGGGAATGAAGGAGAGAGTTTTTGAAGGAGTGAATGGAAATCCACAGTTCTAGTAATTAAGTAATTTTTATTCCCTTCTCAGTTATGTTGCAGATGTAAAAACGGGTGAGGTTGCGAGAAAAGAGATCCCATTCGTTGCAATGTGTGTGTGTGTGTGTGTGTGTATATATATATATATATATATATATATATATATATATATATATATATATATATATATATATATATATATATATATATATATATATATATATATATATGAATATAAGAAGGCCCATAAAACACTATTTGAACGTTGCAACCATATATTTCTACCACTTCCTTCTGTGCTCCTGTTCACTGGTAAATTATGGACAGATGAAATGATACAGGAGTATTTATACAAAGCATATGTAGGTGTGGCATTAAGTCTCTGATGGTATGCAGGTGGCCGTTCCCAAGGAGACATAATGCCACACTTACATATGCTTTGTATATATACTCCTATAACATTTCATCTGTCCATATTTTACCAGTGAACAGGAGCACAGAAGGAAGTGCTCGAAATATATGGTTGCAACGTTCAAATAGTGTTTTGTGGGCCTTCTTATATTCACATTACACTGTGGTATTACAGTAAAAGACATTCATATATATATATATATATATATATATATATATATATATATATATATATATATATATATATATATATATATATATATAAATTCCTGGAGAATAGCTTCTACAAGTCAGAGTGATTTAATTTATTTTTTAAAAAAAGCACACTACGAGGTTCCTACTTTCTAAAGCTCCTTGAAGACACGGAATCCATCTCTGTAGCCGTAATGATGGATTCAGAGTTTTCAAAGAGCTTTAGAAAGCAGGGAACGAGTTGTGTTTTTTTTCCAAAATTTTTGATTAAGAGAGTTTAACCTTCGTGGATTTTGGGGGTTATCTTTGGTTCCTGTTATGCCAGTGACTGTCTGGTGCTTCCCAGAGAAGCCGAAAAGACCCTGCTTTATAAAGTGGGTTTCCATGAGGGCTTATAGCAGAGCCCAGAGATCTCACTTTTGCAAAAATTGTATTATTATTATTATTATTATTATTATTATTATTATTATTATTATTATTATTATTATTATTATTATTATTATTATTTTGAGGCATCATGTTGGTGAATTCAACAGGAACCTAAACAGTAGAGTCGAAGTCGACATATATACCTTGATTTCCGAGGGGATTAGTTTATTTTCATTGTAGTTTTATCGCAAAAATAAGAAAGGTCAATTTGCAAGGTTTTTCAGGATATCGATTTTTTTCACACATCTCATTCACAGGAGTGCCATCAATAGTACATTACAAAAATCGTACAATATTCATATCTTGAAGGAGGGTGACGTCATATCTATGCTATAAATAGCAGTTGCTGAGGGTAGAAACAAAGATATAAAGCCGCGGTATTACTTTTACCGTTAAATTATGAGAGATTCGAGATGTCTACTATTTAGACTTTTCTTCTTCTTCTTCTTCTTCTTCTTCTTCTTCTTCTTCTTCTTCTTCTTCTTCTTCTTCTTCTTCTTCTTCTTCTTTGTATAAGTATCAAATTATTAGTCCTATCTCGAACGCAAAGTTTTCAGCGTTCTGATAAATAAATTGCTAGCCATGATCTCCTATTTAACAGTGAAATTCAGATATTTAATCCTTGATCTACAATAACTTGCTAATTAAGCCTGCAACCCGAATGCCAAAGACCAGCAACCTCTGGTATAATGGACAACTTAAAGAAAAACAGAGTACCAGACACCTCCAAACCATCATTAGTTTTTTTTAGTTTTCTGCAAAAGAAAACTATTGAGATGGCTTTGTCTGTCCGTCCGCACTTTTCTTTCCGCTCTTTTTCTGTCCGCCCTCAGATCTTGAAAACTACTGAGGTTAGAGGGCTGCAAATTATTATGTTGATCATCCACCCTCCAATCATCAAAAGTACTAAATTGCAGCCCCCTAGCCTCAGTAGATTTGATTTTATTTAAGGTTAAAGTTAGCCATGATCGTGCGTCTGGCAACGCTATAGGACAGGCCACCACCGGCCCGTGGCTGAAAGTTTCATGGGCCGTGGCTCATACAGCATTATACCGAGACCACCGAAAGGTAGATCGATTTTCGGTGGCCTTGATTATACGCTGTACGGAAAACTCGACTGTTCCTAAGAAACTTCAGCGCATTTTTTTCTTGTTTTACAATACTGCCATTGTTACCCAATGCCCTATTTCTGTAGTAATAAACCACGACTTAATCAGGCCTGGGAGACGATCATTGTACATTTTATGGGAACGCAAAGTAAGAACTACAAAGTATGGGTCTGGGATTATCGTATTTATTCTCGTTATAACTATTACAGCGGTGATAGAGCTTTATAAGCTTTATAAGCTTATGTAATTATGTAATTGGCTTCACGACAACATTCACTATTTTTAATCGCTTTCTGTGCGCTATATTTACTCTTGCTTAGTGTAATACCATTCATCATCCTCTTGAGCGTGCATACAGAAAATTGTAATAAGATTAAGCGAATAAAAAGGCTCCAGTGTTAGAATGATGAAGCGTTTGTCATCTTATTAATGGACTACCTTCAACCCTTTAAATTTCCTGTTTCTTTTTCTCCAGATTTTACCTTTATTTTGTCTTTAATACGGTTTCATAGTAATTAATTACCACCGACTCTATTTGATTTTTCTATCAAATAATCCAATTCTTTATTTCTAAGGAATTCATTTTTCTTTTTACATTTTTTTTAACCATCAATATTCAACATGCAATTTCATCTCACAATTATATTTTCTTTGCATAAACCGCATTCGCCAAATAATTTAATTTTCTCCTTACCCTGACTCAGGTACGTGCCAGCTCAGTGTACGACTATTTAAAACGAGTGCGGCAGGATCAGGTTAGTGTAAATCTCTTTCTTTGAATAGAAATTTTATGACTTTTCCATGCCATTGGATTGTTTTGTCACAATGTACTTTGCAGAAGGAAAAAAAGCATTGCGCGCTACCTGTCTTTCTACTGCTTAAAGTTAGTAATCTGTCTGTATTATTGCTTTACGTTGCCCCTTTTATACGCTTTTATTTAGCTTGCTTTTTTGTCTGTTTGTCTGGGTCAAATCTTGTAACTCAATTTTCGACCTGTTCCCTTCATCCGATGAACTTGAAATTTTGCATGGTTACTCAATCCCGGTGACAATACAACCTCGCATGATCAGTAGGTCAGCAGTGACCTCTAGTGACCCTATAGTGACCTCTCCCAGTATCTCAGGATTTGTATGCAGTGAATAACTCTTCGGATTTTTCATACCTTTTTTGACTCGGTAGAATAAGTTAATAACTCTACGGATTTTTCAAACCTTCTTTGGCTCGACAGGATATTATAGAATATTACGTTCAGTTTCGTTAGCTACAACATCAACCGGTTACAATTTCTGTCAAGACTAAAAGTATAAAGTAAAAAGAATATAAAATATTTTTTTTTAAATATGCTTAATTAAAATGCACTAAAAAGTACAAAATAATTTTTTGGGACACCAGGATTTCCTTGCAATTAATCATATCTACAAAAATAAGAGTGTGGGCGCCAAACATGGATAGGAATTCTACAAGAAATAATTTTTTTGTTTTTTTGTAGCATTTCCTTTCATATTTGGCGTCCACGCTTTTATTTTTGTAGACATGATTAATTGTAAGGAAATCCTGGCGTGTCTCAAAAAAACTATTTTGTATTTTTTGGTGCATTTTAATAAAAGCGTGTCAAAAAAAATTATTTTTTCTTTTTATTATTCATTATAGTTATAGGTTGATCATTATTTACCGTAACTGAAATTACCTTACCCTTAGCCATATTTGTCGTAAGTTATTTGAGTTCTTTAATAACTAAACATTCATAAGTTCACCCTATCTCATTGTTATCACAATTCAGTAGAGATTTACAATCGATAATTTTACAGTCGTATACTTCATACTCATCGTGTATGAATGTATTTGTAAAAAAAAAAAGTATCACAGTTGCGTTGAGCCTCTTCCTGAGACGACGATCTCAAGTGCTTGCACAAGAATGATGGCGGTAGATTTCAGTAAAAATAAATAGATAAATAAAATAAAAGTATATTATTGTTGCAGTTACTTTGGAATAGCAGCTCTCAGCAGGGAAACATCTTTGGGAAAATAACTGAATACGACAACGAAACAATTATACGGCTTTTATAGGGATTCATAAATTTGAAGAAGTCACGAGAATGGAAGATTCATGAAAAGACTTTGGAAACACGAGAGCAGGTACAAAGTCTCGATCCCCGGTATGGTTTAGGAAACGGGCGTGTCAAGGTTCTCGGGACTAGCATTTCCTGTGGCACCCACGGGGATGTATAGGGCCTCGATGAACTCACGCCCCCACACTCTCTCCTGGTCTAACTCCTCAAGATCTTCCCAACGCTCGTCTCCTGCTTCCCGCCTCATTGTCCTCAACCACGTCTCCTTTGGTCTCCCTCTACCTCTTCTACCAAGGGCATCCCACCCTGGTGTGAACCGTACTATTCCCTGTCTTCTATACACATGGCCTAGCCACATCCAGCTTGAGAACCTAACATTTTCATCAACATATACAATGACAGAAATACTGACTAGGAGTTCTCTACTCTTGGCACTATTAGAATCTTTGGCCCATGCCTGTGAATTGGGTGTAAATGAAGACTATTTTAGTTTTAAATGATATCATAGTAGTTATATCCACTTGTTTTGAAATTTTATAAATACCTCATGCAGTGGTTAGTATCATAAAGTGACCTCCCTTTCTCTTTCTGTCTTTATCTCGGAAAAAATGACGCCAACGATGTGAATATACTCGTATTTCGGGTACATTTTTCTATGGAAATAAGAGTTTCATAAAGGAATGCATATGGTTGTTATACATACATACATACATATATATATATATATATATATATATATATATATATATATATATATATATATATATATATATATATATATATATATATATATATATATATATATATATATATATATATATATATAACAACCATATGCATTCATTTATGGAACTCTTATTTCCATAGAAAAATGTACCCGAAATATATTCACATTGTTGGCGTCACTTCTTTCCGAGATGAAGACAGAAAGAGAAAGGGAGGTCACTTTATGATACTAACCACTGCATGAGGTATTTATAAAAACTCAAACCAAGTGGTTATAACTACTATGGTACCATTTAAAACTAAAATAGTCTTCATTTACACCCAATTCACATTTCGTGTAAGACCAATATAGGTATGGGCCAAAGATCCCGATGGTGCCAAGAGTAGAAAACTCCTAGTCAGTATTTCTGTCATTGTATATGTTGATGAAAATGTTAGGTTCTCACGCTGGAAGTGGCTAGGCCATGTGTATAGAAGACAGGTTAAGTTAAGTATACCTTAGTTTTACCAGACCACTGAGCTGATTAACAGCTCTCCTAGAGAGGGCTGGCCCGAAGGATTAGACTTATTTTACATGGCTAAGAACCAATTGGTTACTTAGCAACGGGATCTACAGCTTATTGTGGAATCCAAACCACATTCTAGCGAGAAATTAATTTCTATCACCAGAAATAAATTCATCTAATTCTCCATTACCCGGCCGGAGACTCGAACTCGGGCCTAGCGAGTGCTAGGTCACAATTCTACCGACTCTCCCAACGAGGAACTATAGAAGACAGAAGACAGGGAATAGTACAAAACACACCTGGGCGGGTTCCCCTTAGTAGAAGAGGTAGAGGGAGGCCAAAGGAGACGTGGTTGAGGACAATGAGGCGGGAAGCAGGAGACAAGCGCTGGGAAGATCTTGAGGAGTTAGCCCAGGACAGGATGTGGGGGCGTGAGTTCATCGAGGCCTTATAATCCCTGGTGACGAGATACACGTGGTGCGGTCGCAATCCTGCTTCGATACCTCGCCTGCCACCCAAATTGAATTATACCTGGTCGTAGTTTAGAGAAGTTTTCCGTTGTGGCCAACATTTTCTTATGAAGTATTCCTCCATCCTGGAACCCCATCATATGCATTAATAATTCACGTAATCAGGGCAGACTGAATGCAATTATTCTCATTGAACTGATTATTGCAGATTGGCCAAATTTTATCCAATTGCTTGTTGCCAATCCCTGTCATTATTGTTACTGTGCTCTATCATGAATCTGTCCCTCAGTGATTATGTCGTATGGTGTCTAACTGTTAATTTACTAATGTTAATCTATTAAGTTTCTGTAATAATTCACTGTAAATTGGCAAAGAATTCTAAATTCCAATATGGCGACCTTCCACCTTAAATTATAACTCCAGGAAAATTCTGAGGTAAGTCTTTATTAACTACCTTTTTTGTTTACGACTGGACTCCCTTGGTCTCGTGGCAGCATCAATTATAATTTTGTGTGTAAATTCTCATCAAAACCGAGTCCAGCCCGTAACAATATATATATATATATATATATATATATATATATATATATATATATATATATATATATATATATATATATATATATATTAAAAAAATCACAGTAGGTGCACGTGACTTCAGTGTATAAGCGAATCCCACAAGAAAATGACAGGCAGAAGTTCAGTACCATCGCTTTCACGTTTATTAACGCATCGTCGGGGCACGAATAAGACAGATATAAAGAAGGATACAAAGTAAACAAAAAGAACAAGAATACCGGAGGGGCAGTTGTCAAAGGGTAATAAACAGAAAGATAATGGCTCGGAAAATTCACAGAAAATGTGCAGAAGTTGCGCGTGGTTTCCATTATGCTTCAAAAATGACAGTGATTTTTTAAGCATAATGGAAAACACGCGCAACTTCTACACCTTTTCTGTGAATTTTCCGAGCCTCGTTCTATTCGTGCTCGATCTCGGATTATCCTAGATTATCTTTCTGTTTATTACCCTTTGACAACTTACCATCTGGTATTCTTGTTCTTTTTGTTTACTTTGTAACCTTCTTTATATCTGTCTCATTCGTGCCCCGACGATGCGTTAATAAACGTGAAAACGCTTGGCACTGAACTTCTGCCTGTCATTTTCCTGTGGGATTCGCTTATATATATATATATATATATATATATATATATATATATATATATATATATATATATATATACTTATATATATATTATATTATATACAGTATATATGTGTATATATATAATATATATACATATATTTATATATATATATATATATATATATATATATATATATATATATATATATATATATACTTATATATATATTATATTATATACAGTATATATGTGTATATATATAATATATATACATATATTTATATATATATATATATATATATATATATATATATATATATTATATAAAATACATCCATTTGGATAGTTGATCTCTATATTCGTACCACAGGAAGGATATAAATTAGCTAACTTTTTTTAATACTGAGCATTCACCATTTGGGCGATCGTACCTTTGCTCATTTAGTATGAAAAGCCTTTTTCGGTCTTGTGTGAAGGTACCCTCAGAACCAGGTGTATCGAGCATTTAACGTCAATGGTTTTTACGGGCGCCCGATAACCTCCCAAACATATCTGATAACTTCATGAGAAAGGCAATTACCAGCAGACGTGGTATGTGCTTTACTGCTGCTTTATTGCTGAATAAATTTGCCTCTTTTATGAGCTCCCGTGGCATGCCGAAGCAGTTACGCTCGACGTTCAAACTGAATTAACGTCAAACCATTAACCATTAGCGCTGGTGGTGAACTTGAAAGCGCTGGGTGTACCGGTAGCTACTGTCCTTGTTTCATTTCCTGCTTCTATTTATAATTTTTCGACCGTTGTGGAACTCGAGCAATTAAATCTGCATTATTGGGAATTTCCTTAACAGCTCTGAGTATGCCCTTTACATTTTAAGTTTCATACAATCCTCTTTTGTCTTTCATTTACAATTTTGTAAGGATTTGTCGGAAGGGTGGAAGGTAAGAGGAGGAGTTTTATTGGTCATAGTTTTGAAATTGAACTGGTCTTGAAAATGACGGGAATTTAAAAAAAGAGTTATGGATCTTTACTATGAAGTGTCAACAAACAGTAAATATCCCTTTACCCAGTACACAAATCAGTATCTAGGTAGATTTTGAACTTTGTTTCTCCTCTGACTTATATAAAAATATATAAAAATGTATGTATGTATGTATGTATGTATGTTCCAACATAACTCCAAAACGCATTGAGCAATTTCAACCAAACTTGGTATACATATGACTTACTATCTCGAAAAGAACATTGTGGGGGTAAGACATCACTAACGCCAAAGGGCATCAAAGTGGGTTGGGGTGGAAGGGCTTTCCTGAAATGGGGCTGGTTCTGCCGGTGAAACGGGGCTGTTTATTCCCGTAGATTCAGTAACTTTACGAATTTATCATACCTAATTTCGGTATGCATATGACTTGCTATCTGGAAAAAATACTGTGGAGGTAAGACATCAGTGGCACCAAACCGGGTTGGGGGTTGGGAAGGGGGTGACACAGAGGAAGTGAGAGAGTGAAGGGGGTGTTAGGAAGAAGAAAGAGGGAAAGAGACAGGGAAGGTTGGAGAGAGAGAGAGAAAGTAAGGGAGTGAGAGGGAGAGGAAGCGAGAGAGAGAGTAGAGGGGGTATTAGGGAGAAATAGAGGAAAAGAGACAGGGAGGGTTAGAGAGAGAGAGAGAGAAGGAGAGAAAGTAAGGGAGTGAGAGGGAGAGGAAGTGTGAGAAAGAGTAGAGGGGGTATTAAGGAGAAGAAAGAGGGAAAGAGACAGGGAGGATTGAGAGAGAGAGAGAGAGGAGAGAAAGTAAGGGATTGAGAGGGAGAGGAAGTGAGAGAAAGAGTAGAGGGGGTATTAGGGAGAAGGAAGAGGGAAAGAGACAGGGAGGGTTGGAGAGAGAAAGTAAGGGAGTGAGAGGGAGAGGAAGTGAGAGAGAGAGGAATTGAGAGAAAGAGTAGAGGTGGTATTAGGGAGAAGAAAGAGGGAAAGAGACAGGGAGGGTTGAAGAGAGAAAAAGAGAGAGAGAGGAAGAGGAAGTGAGAGAGAGAGTAGAGGGGGTGCTAGGGGGAGAAAGAGGGAAAAGTGAGAGAGAGAGAGAGAGAGAGAGAGAGAGAGAGAGAGAGAGAGAGAGGGAAAGTTTATCATTTGTCATTCAAACTTATCCCGGGCAGTGCCGGGTTGGTCAGCTAGTAATACCCTTAAGCTGGTTCTAAATTATATACTTGCACACACTGCCTCCTCTCAGTGTATTTTTTCCTCCTCTTAGTGGTGGGTGTATAGAAAGTGAAATGAACTATATAGACAGAACTGGGATTCAGGCTTATTTGGGGAGTCATTATGGCTGTCAGGATATGAAGTTGAAGCTTAATAATGGTCGGTACTAACAAGTGTTTGTCGATGAGCAAAGACAAACTAAAAAATTATATTAAGGCAATTTGCTGGTCAAATAAAAGGCGATAGGTTTATTTATAATTTAAATTAAAAAAACTGGTGTTATTAATCTGTGCAAATCGGCGGGTAAAGTCTTTTTGGAAATATCGAAGACTAATTCAGATTATGAAACCGAAATGACCATAAAAATCCAATTGGAATCAGTCGCTCTGTAAAATGGGGAACTCCTTCACGCTGTCGACGCTTATTGATGGAGAATAAGCTTTCTTACAGGTACTGCCTTTTTTTTTTTATTAGAAAGGGGAATTGTTAGAATAAAACTTTCAAGAAATATTTGTACGAAATGAAAGCATAACTGGGACCGAAATGATTGTACGTTCTTTGCAGTTACGTGTGTTATCATGCTTTCCTTCTTGGGCGGAACGACCAAAATGGTAGTTCTGTGTTTGTTTCTTTCATTATAGTATCACGATATTTACACGTGGTCATTCTGTCAGAAGTTTTTTTTTTTTTTTTTTTTTTTGTTTTGCAAGTTAATATCTGGTAGCTGTTCTCTAACTTTCCTGATAATCTGTCTTTACACGTCGACCAGGATTTCATTGTGAAAACTCCATACCTGTGTTGAAAACCTCAATCTACTAAATACACCCTTAACGCTGTCCAAACTGAATATCTATCAAAAGGTTGACTCTCTTCTCGAGTATGTGTGTGTGTTTCCTATGTAGATTTTTCACAGTTACTTTCAAAACCTCCCAACAATATTCGTTATTTAATGACAGCTTTCCCTTGCGCTACCTTACTTTAAAAGCATCCGTGAAAATGCTAAGCAGTGGGATGCACATATACTTTTAGACTCCTCGGGTTTTTTTTATATAGCATAAGTATTAATATTCTTCTCTTCTGCGTTTGTCACGATGTCAGATAACTCAGAATCACTCATTCATTCATTCATTGTCTTCTGCGTCTAAGAGATATTAACATCAGTGACCTGGTATGTTTCCTTCCTATATCTGATCAGCAAATCCCAATGCCCAAAAGACTTGCTGTCAACTCTATTCAAGAGCAGTTACTTTTATTTGTCATCATACTATTAACATATACCTGTACAAATATATATCTTTCTGTATAATTTAAAATTTACACACGCACATACACACACATATATATAATTTATATATATATATATATATATATATATATATATATATATATATATATATATATATATATATATATATATATATATATATATATATATATATATATATATAAAGGATTGAGGGCAGTGGAAACAGACTGGTACATAAAAACATCTTTATTTTTGCCGACGTTTCAAGACAACTAGTCTCATTTTCAAGGCTGCAATAAAAGAATAAATATTGAGAATACATATAAAATATACAAAAATCTCTTTAAAAAACATTTGTACATAACCATAGCTTATGCGTTGCTGGGGGTACCAACCTATATAGAAGGGAGAAGGAGGGCGACTGGAATACGGGCAAGTGAAAAGCAAGGAAGACGGTTACGACAGGTAGAGAGGGGTGGAGGAGTTTTGGGCATTCAACAATGGTACTGTCTGTTTGATAATTAACGATTCCAGAACAGAGAGTGCTAGCTCGGAAGAGGCCCTTGTAATGATTTTAAATTGATCGTATTCAATGTAATTACCACATTTTTTGGCATGCTCCCTGATATTTGAAAATTCAGGATTACTTAGTTTATTGCCCGTTCGATAGCTCTCACCTTTGTGAGAATCGGCGCGAACCTTAAGAAGTCTTTGGGTGCAACCCACGTAAGTTCCTCGAGAACACCGAGGACAATCATATTTATATACTACCCCAGACGTCACAAGGTCGCTTAAACGGTCTTTAATACTGAATAAAGAACCAATTTTCAAAGGATTCTTTGGAATTAGATTAATTTTGACGGCTCCATAATGCCTAGAAATAATTTGAGAAAGCTTTTGGCTAAAAGTTTTATCATGTACAAATGGAACACTGGCATAGACTTCAAGTTTGGGAACAGTTGGAATCTTGTACTTTGGCATGAAGTTGTCCTCTAATATTTTCCGCACATATTGAAAGAATAAGTTTGATGGAAAATAATTGTTGGTGAAAAAACAGTGTAAAAATTGTATTTCCTTATTAAAAACATGCCAGTTCGAGGATAAATGGAAGGCTCTATATAAAAGAGTAGACAAAGCATTTAGTTTAAAATTAAAAAAGCAGCTACTATAAAAGTTGGATCCTAAACCAGTAAAAGTGGGTTTCCTCCAAACACTCGTGTTAAAACAGTCTGATTCTCGTGAAACTGAGACATCTAAAAAGGATAACTTATTATCCTGTTCAACTTCAATACTAAATTTTATATTCGGATGTCTACTGTTAGCGAAATCGAGGAATGCTTCAGCATCAGACCGAGATCTAAACAAGGTAAAAGTATCATCTACAGACCTTTTGTAGAATAAAGGGAAAATACTGAGAGGGCAGCTGTCCAGCAACTGCTCCTCGAAGTGACACATAAAAATATTTGCGAACGTTGGGCCCAGGGGGGAACCCATCGCCATCCCATCAATTTGTTTAAAAGCAGTGTTATTAAAAATAAAGGCGGTGTCCAGCACAGCAAGTTCAAGGAATCGTCTAAAATCATCGGAGTTAAAATTATGGAATAAGGTATTAGGATCCGGAAATAATTTACGCATAATAATGTCAATGGTCTCTTCAACAGGAACATTTGTGAATAGAGACTCGACATCAAGGCTAGCCATAACTAAGTCTGAGTCTTGAGGGAGAATGGCGTTCTTGAACAAGTAAGAGTTCGTCAACGTATATTCATTTCTGGTGAGAGGTTCTAAAAGAGGGACCAGAAATTTTGCCATTTTATAATTAGGGGTGTCGTAGGCTGTCAGAATAGGCCTCATAGGAAGGTGTTCCTATGAGGCCTATTCTGACAGCCTACGACACCCCTAATTATAAAATGGCAAAATTTCTGGTCCCTCTTTTAGAACCTCTCACCAGAAATGAATATACGTTGACGAACTCTTACTTGTTCAAGAACGCCATTCTCCCTCAAGACTCAGACTTAGTTATGGCTAGCCTTGATGTCGAGTCTCTATTCACAAATGTTCCTGTTGAAGAGACCATTGACATTATTATGCGTAAATTATTTCCGGATCCTAATACCTTATTCCATAATTTTAACTCCGATGATTTTAGACGATTCCTTGAACTTGCTGTGCTGGACACCGCCTTTATTTTTAATAACACTGCTTTTAAACAAATTGATGGGATGGCGATGGGTTCCCCTCTGGGCCCAACGTTCGCAAATATTTTTATGTGTCACTTCGAGGAGCAGTTGCTGGACAGCTGCCCTCTCAGTATTTTCCCTTTATTCTACAAAAGGTCTGTAGATGATACTTTTACCTTGTTTAGATCTCGGTCTGATGCTGAAGCATTCCTCGATTTCGCTAACAGTAGACATCCGAATATAAAATTTAGTATTGAAGTTGAACAGGATAATAAGTTATCCTTTTTAGATGTCTCAGTTTCACGAGAATCAGACTGTTTTAACACGAGTGTTTGGAGGAAACCCACTTTTACTGGTTTAGGATCCAACTTTTATAGTAGCTGCTTTTTTAATTTTAAACTAAATGCTTTGTCTACTCTTTTATATAGAGCCTTCCATTTATCCTCGAACTGGCATGTTTTTAATAAGGAAATACAATTTTTACACTGTTTTTTCACCAACAATTATTTTCCATCAAACTTATTCTTTCAATATGTGCGGAAAATATTAGAGGACAACTTCATGCCAAAGTACAAGATTCCAACTGTTCCCAAACTTGAAGTCTATGCCAGTGTTCCATTTGTACATGATAAAACTTTTAGCCAAAAGCTTTCTCAAATTATTTCTAGGCATTATGGAGCCGTCAAAATTAATCTAATTCCAAAGAATCCTTTGAAAATTGGTTCTTTATTCAGTATTAAAGACCGTTTAAGCGACCTTGTGACGTCTGGGGTAGTATATAAATATGATTGTCCTCGGTGTTCTCGAGGAACTTACGTGGGTTGCACCCAAAGACTTCTTAAGGTTCGCGCCGATTCTCACAAAGGTGAGAGCTATCGAACGGGCAATAAACTAAGTAATCCTGAATTTTCAAATATCAGGGAGCATGCCAAAAAATGTGGTAATTACATTGAATACGATCAATTTAAAATCATTACAAGGGCCTCTTCCGAGCTAGCACTCTCTGTTCTGGAATCGTTAATTATCAAACAGACAGTACCATTGTTGAATGCCCAAAACTCCTCCACCCCTCTCTACCTGTCGTAACCGTCTTCCTTGCTTTTCACTTGCCCGTATTCCAGTCGCCCTCCTTCTCCCTTCTATATAGGTTGGTACCCCCAGCAACGCATAAACTATGGTTATGTACAAATGTTTTTTAAAGAGATTTTTGTATATTTTATATTTATTCTCAATATTTATTCTTTTATTGCAGCCTTGAAAATGAGACTAGTTGTCTTGAAACGTCGGCAAAAATAAAGATGTTTTTATGTACCAGTCTGTTTCCACTGCCCTCAATCCTTGATATGTCTGACTGATTTGCTGTCCTGCCTGTATCCTTTATATATATATATATATATATATATATATATATATATATATATATATATATATATATATATATATATATATATATATATGTATATATATATGTATATATATATAAAATATATATATATATATATATATATATATATATATATATATATATATATATATTATATATATATATATATATATATATATATATATATATATATATATATATATATATATATATATACATATATATATATATCTCGAGGGAGCTCATGTACTTTGGCATTTAACAGTTTTCAAATATATGTCTGCACGCGTTCGTGAATATGCAGATTTAATCTTATTGAAATAAAATGTCTCTTAACGTAATATTCATCGTTTACATTTGGATGTATTTTTCAGTAACAAAAATCTTTATTCCAGTGTAAACAAATTTAAAAATATTTATTACCAGAATCCTGTTTTGAACCCTTCATTGCAGTCCTACGTTTAAGATGAGAGATGAAACAAGTTCAGGAAATATTATCCAATTTAAACTGGTATGCATCCGTGGAGAGAGATTTTCATCTTTCGTATCATCTTTTTTACTTTTAAAAGCCTGTCATCAGACGCTTATGTTCAAATATTTTGCTGTATTTTCAGTTTTTTTGCATAATCATTTAGAACATTCCCTAATCCTTTTAGATGTGATTTCAGAAGCACGCGAGGAGAAGAAAATGATAAAAATTGAGCCTAAAGTTATTTTTTGGAACTGTAAGCACTTGGTCTCGTTACACCAAAATGTATTCAGAACTTTATTGATCGAACTTTTTCTAATCACTACTCAACGTTCATTTGATATGTCGATTCGGCCTTTGATAATAGGTTTCCCTTGTGTAATCCAAAGTTGATTATTAATTTTCCATCTTATTTATATATCCCCCTTTTTGGTAAATTGCGTCAAACTTTAATAGTTGGCGTCCTAGTTAAAAGCCCGGTATTTACCTATAAACCTGAAAGGAAAATAAATTTTCCAGCCTTCTTACTTTTTTTTCTTACGAAACAGAAGTGACATTACTACAAAACAAATTGTACATAGTGTGTAACAGCTTAGCCATAGACGCGTTCCTCGGATGTGAACAAAAACCAATCTTTGCCAGAATCCCCAATAAGACAGGGAAGCAAAAGTTGTGTCTCCGTCAGAAAATTAACCGACCAGAAACTCTGTAGCAAGAGAGAGAAGAAAAGAATGAAAGAGGAACTCGACGAGAAGAGTTTTATTGACCTTGCCTTGGTGACTGTGGGGAAGGTGCCCGGAGTCAGGCAAAGTTCATTCTGGTATTTACCCGAGAATATACGACGGAGATTTTTCCTTTGAAGGAGCACAGGTGTTTTATAACGGATGTGGATGGATGAAAGCCAAAGAAGTTTTCAGTAAGGGGTCATTCTTTTATTCAATATCGATATCGTATTTTATGGTTTCCTTGTAATATAGCGAAATTTTATAATAGGCTTGTCCGTTATAGCCACTAAGTATACTTTGTCAGTTTCCTTTCTAATTCCATCAGTTTCTCTCTCTCTCTCTCTCTCTCTCTCTCTCTCTCTCTCTCTCTCGTGGTGCTGTAATAAGCGTGTCCAACTCTCTAACTGAGGAACACGAGTTGGATTTGCGAACTGGAAGATGTGGGACGAATGGCCGCTTTCCTTAAAATTTAGTATGGCTCTGTTTGCATAAGCAGTGAATTAGGTGACTTCCTTTGGTCAACGATTGTGGATAACAGCTAGGATGGAGAGAAAGAGAAAGGAAGAGAAAAAGTATGAACCGGGAGCTTTCATTGTTTTCTCGAAATATATACCATCAAAAAGGAGAGCTTCGACGAGGTATCCTCATCCTACTGTGGTGAAACCCTTCCAAAATATTCGTAAGAAGCTCTCTCTCTCTCTCTCTCTCTCTCTCTCTCTCTCTCTCTCTCTCTCTCTCTCTCTCTCTCTCTCTGTGTGTGTGTGTGTGTGTGTGCCTAACCAGCACGGAAATGCATAGATCGCATTTACTCTTTTTTTTGCATCGGAGACATGGTGGATATTACGAGACAACATCTATCAGTGGCTTGTTTTTGTATGTGTGTGTGTCCTTGAACGTTTATTTCGTGTTACTCGCATTCTCGCATTCACATGTAATAACTTACGTCAAGTACACGATACGAAAGAAGATACGGGGAAAGTTTTCTTTGTTCTTGAATAAATGGTGAGAGGCAAACGACGTCTCGACATCCTCATTCCAAATTCCTGCAAACGTATTCCGGAAAGAAAGGCCACAAAAGAAGAAGCGAATGCAAAGGCTCTTGCAGCTAACTGAGGCCATTGTTAATGTAAAATCGCATCTATCTGCTGAACCTGAGGAATTTAAGAATTTCTCATTTCTACAAAAGGTGCCACAGAATTCTGAGCGCTTGTTTATTTATCAGATGCCTTAAACGTGAATTTCAGCATTTGTAAGATTATAATAACACTAAACTTTATTTCACTTTGATTTTATAAACATGTAGGGAAGTATATTTTCTTTAATTTCCCCAGAAGAGATACCAGCATCATTCGGGCTATTAATTTTATGATTTCAACAGAAAAGTAGTTGAGAAGTGCAAAAAATTCGTGGTGCGAATAACAGCACATTCTATTTAGCCATGGGTTTAGTACCTAGCGCACGCTATTAAGTATTTCAACAAACCAATGAGTGCAATTAGAAGGTCAACAGCTGGGAGCCTTTACTACGGCTCACTGTAGGATTTATGCTCCATCGGCGGAAGTCAAAAGAGATTTCATAGAATATCTAATGAAGATTCGAAAAACAAAAAAAAACTTGCATAGCTGGCATTATTTTAAAATGTATTAGCAGTGACGTAGTTAGAGAGTTTTATAAACAGTTTGAAAAAATAATTGTACTTTCTAAAGGCTATCCTCTGATAATCCCTAGAATCTGCCTTGAAAGCGTGTGGTATGTGTGTGTATGTATACATTCGTACGCAGATGCTTACTAAAAATGACAGTAGTTGTTAGTGGATGTCAAGCAATATAAAAAAAGAACATCAGCTAAGAAGAAAACCACTTTCTGGCACGTCATAAGGATTGCATGACTGGTAAACTTATATTACAGTAATTTAGAGAGTCAAATATGAAGTTTCGTTGATCAAATTTGTAATCAGATCGTACAAAATTTTTATAATTATTGTCTTTATATATAAAAGTGAATGTTTGTATGTGTGTCTGCTACAGAAATTCGAACCGCTTGACAAACCCAGACAAAATTTGGCATGCTGCCCCTATGTGACCCCAGGAAGGTTATAACACAAAATTAAACACCTACCCCCCTTATAGACATCAAACACAGACAAACTGAATGGAATTTTCATTTTCACCAATTCTGTCAGGTTTTCCTTCAGTTGCTGTATGGGTTTATGGTCACTTTTCGCCTGAGCGCTCCAGGTTTTCTTCCAGGTGTTGGCAGATGCGAAATTCCTCATTAATTCTTCTGTTTCTTCTTCGTTTTTACCTTCGAAATTCGCTATAGCGACTGCTTCGTGATATTAAGGTGACGTATCCCATTATAAAATCGGTTTAAATGAGATTTGAAATTAATTATTGGATAGTTTGGCAGCCACCACCATGCATACCAACACTATCAACATCGCACAACCACCCCCACCAAACTCACTCTCTCTCTCTCTCTCTCTCTCTCTCTCTCTCTCTCTCTCTCTCTCTCTCTCTCTCTCTCTCACTTTTAAGGCATCACTCAAACAATTTGGAGCAAAATATGTCTATGAGGTTTTCAACTGTTGCAAGTAAATTCATGCTTGCAAACTCTCTCTCTCTCTCTCTCTCTCTCTCTCTCTCTCTCTCTCTCTCTCTCTCTCTCTCTCTCATTTATAAATTCCCTTTATGAATGGGGTTAAACATCAAGTAATACTGGAAAAAACCCAAGAATATTAATCCGAACTGCTTGGCAGACCCAGACAAAATTTGGCACATGGCCCCTATGTGACCCCAGGAAGGTTATAACTCAAAATCAAACACCTGCCCCCGTTAGAGACATCAAAGACAGACAGATAGAGTGAAATTTTAATTTTTACCAATTCTGTCAGGTTTTCCTTCGGGTGTTTTATGGGTTAATGGTCACTTTTCGCCGGAGTGCTCCAGGTTTGCTTCCCCTATAACATCAATTTTTTATCAGAATTTACTTGAATTTTTATCATACTTTTGTGATAATGATTAATATAATTGTTTATTACCTCAATTAAGTCAACACTGAAAACCTGTATTGACCATTCCTATAATAGACCATTCAGACTTCAGCCTACACTTTCTGTCAGAAACGTCAGAGGAAACTGAAACGCGTTCGTTAACGCACATAGGAAACCGAAAACAGCCGCAGCTCTCTTTACGGTGTCTAAAATTACATCGTGGTAATAATTTATTATTTATAGGGCCAACAGATACTGTATCTTAATAACTTAAGCTGACAGCCTACCATCTTGGTTTTATGCGATAACGATCGCATACCAGTCTTGAAAACCAGGTGATAATCAGACGACAGAACAGTCCCTGGTTAACTGAAGTTGTGCGCATGCCCAAATCACACTTAGTCCTCGTAGACCTACTGACATGTCTTTCATCAGTTGTAATTGTTTTTTTTTTTCTTTCTTTCTTTTATTGTTGTGAAATCATACTGTTAGATTCTGATCTGACTGAAAGGTAGAGAGAGAGAGAGAGAGAGAGAGAGAGAGAGAGAGAGAGAGAGAGAGAGAGAGAGAGAGATGCCTAACGTTAGTACAGGCTTTCGCTGACGGTGAGGCAGTTCCTGTGTGATATTCGCATTTATATTTAACTTGATACGATCACTGCCTCGGCATTCTTTTGTTCATGGAGGGTGTATACAAACCGTCAAAGGGTCCCATATATACAGTAGTCTCTACAACGATTCATGCGCTATTCATTTCCACGAATGAATTTCTTCACCTACTAAATTTTCGGTATACGTGAATTTCTGTTCGTTGCGGAACTCTGTATGACATTGTTACCTTTTTCCCGAGCAGTGAGTCTTCTTTAATGAATTCAAGACAGAATTATTAATCACAAGAAAGAAAAGCATTTTCAATGATAGTACACATGCTTTGCACAACAAAACAATTCAATGGAGATGCAGGAAAATATTTCTGAGTCCTTCAAAGTTTTCCGGGGCACCGCCAGGTTGGTCAGCTAGTGGGGAATAAATGGGCATAGTAATATGCTGTTGGGACCCTCGTTTCTCATCGAGCAGGTTTTGCGTTTGCGTCCAATATGGGGTAAAAACTTATTATAATTATCATTAGAGCTTTAGATATTTAGAAATCATAAACTTCTCGACATTCTCTGTACTAATGTTGTCATAACAATACGAAATCCGGATTCACGAACGAAGTTAATCTCATAACATTACAATGCAGATTCTGTGTAAGGGAATTGGAGGGCTTGCTTTCAACATCTTAGAGTAATTTTTATTGTCACACATAAATTTAATCTTGGGAATAACGTCTCGATATTGCAGATGTTTCTGTATTGTAAATGCTACAATTATGAATAAATGCACACAATTTTCACGCCAAGAATGGTATATTACGTCCAACCTATTGTTCTAAAGTACTGTATTAGCTTTTGGGAGTATTCAACCCCCGCCTTCCCAAACCGCCCAGCCATGCAAAGTAATCTTTTTTTGCTCGTTGCTATAATGGAACTTTGAAACACCCAGCTCTTTAATCATACGCCAAAGAGAGCGACAAAACTTTTGAAATTCTCTAAAATGAAGATTGCGCCTCCATTGTTCTGTCAGATTTATCCTTTTCATGTGAGAAGAAACATTTCAGTCTTGGCTGCATCACAATCTCGGAGGGGGAAAATGACGGAAAGGAAACTTAAGACGCTGAGATTTCAGGGGAAGATTTGGGACTGAGGAATTAGGGGAAATGGAGAGGACTTCGGATAAAGTACAGTTCCTGAAGAAGCTGGTTATTTTCTGCTTATTTATTCTCAGAAATTTCTACATTTCTTTTTTATCTTTGTTTTATTCTTAAATACAGCAAGACATAGATTGTCCCATGCAATTTCGGTCAGTAAATATTAAAAGAAACAAAATCAGTTTTTTTTTAATTTCAATTCTCTCTCTCTCTCTCTCTCTCTCTCTCTCTCTCTCTCTCTCTCTCTCTCTCTGTCTGTCTCTCTCTCTCTCTCTCTCTCTCTCTCTCTCTCTGCTTTCTAATATTTTGGCGTCTGGTAACTCCAACAAAAGGGAGGTTAAAAGTCACGTTATTTAAAGACCAGGAGTTGGAAGTTTTAGCATTTTCTGGAGGTTGTCCTCAAAACAACGGTGATAGTGACGAGGCAGATTGAGAAAAAGCACAGCTGTTAGACAAACAGCAGAATTCTTTTACCCCAGTTTTATTTAAGTAGATAGCTGAGACGTTCAAAGTTGCTCTGATTAAGAAGAGTAAAATTGAGAAATAGGAGCACTTTGAGAAAGGGCAAGACTTTATATATCAAGAGGTCAAACCTTTCATTAAAGCTGAAAGTGATGTTCAGATGTTTATATTACAAATATAACCATGTGTATGATTTTAGCGTGATCTCGGTAGTCTGCCTTATGAGGTGTTTACAAACATCCTGAAGTGTAGAATTGTCATTATCATCTCTATCATTCCTGCAGTATTTTCTGAAATAATGTTTCAGTAAGTTTTATTTTGGGGGGGGGGGGGCTGCTGGCCAGAAGTTGTGATGCACTGTTAAAAGAAACAAAAGGTAACATTAGTTTCATCCTATGACTATCACTTTTTCCCTCCTTTGTGAGGTTTGTGACAAAAACGCTTATTTTAGTCTCCATTACTCCTGAAGGGACACGCTTTCCATAAGAGCATCCGAGGCAGTTTATTTTTAGTTAAATCACAGAAATTCTTGCTTCACCTCCGATGCATTTATAGGTTTGCGCTCACGTCAGAAACATGCCAGATGGAGAGCCAAGAGATTTCCTGGAACACTTCTGGTTGATTACCGTCTTTTTCTATTCATTTGGCCACCCTACTTTTTCCCGTCCTTGCATTTATAACACTCAAATACTGATTCGAATACACATGTCTTACTTCATTTATTAGAATAGATTTGAAAGATTAGTAATTTTTTGTCGTATTTGGTTTCCAGTCAAATGTTACAAATGAAGTATTGAACATTACATGCATTTTTAAACATTCCCTATATATTTTTTAATATTTCCAATGCATGTGTATGGGAGTAACCTTTGAATAACAAATGTGTCTGTTGAAAAGTTCATCACGATATGGGATATTTGGCGCTTAACCAGTTTTTAAATGAGAGAGAGAGAGAGCAAATTACTATTTTCATTACAATGATGTTTTTCCCTGTACTTTTATGAACTAGAGTGCATATTATTCGGGAGTGTGAGTATTTCCAATTTTGTTCAATGGGCTTTTATCATTTCACTGATGTTAAACTTCTTTCAATAATAAAATTAGCTAAACGTAATGCATAGATATCTGCGTGATGCTTTCTGTAAGTCGTTTTGAAGAGTTCGTAGGGTCGTATTGTTTTATCAGATTTTTATGAAATGGGCCTAAAGTGCCCTCGAAGTAAGATTTGGTTTTCGATATATACAGGGAATCTTTACTTGCAAATTAATACTGTTTGTTAACTTGAAAGATTTTAGCTTGGTTGTGAAGTTATCAATGCTGGTCATTTTCTGGACAAGAAAATAATAATTTAAACAAAATGCTGTTTTCATAAGATGACTAAAATTGAGTTCGCTGTGCAATGGCATAGTGAAAAATGCAGTCTAGGCTTATGCCGTGAATACATTGTGAACGTTATGGAAGTCATTCTCTTTTCATTCATTTTCTCTTTCCTTATGAAAGAAAACTGAACAAGTCTGAACATAAGAATGGAATAGTCCACAACGCGAAAATATTTATCCTTAATGGTATTAACTTTATAACCGCAAAAAACAATTTTGTAAACAATCTAGATTGGGTATATATTAGGAAAGCTAATATGTGAAACAGAGATAAGAGAAATTTAGAGAGTGAGTAGAAATACATATATCCAAAAAAAAAAAAAGGGTTTCATCCCCAAACGAACATTTGTATGCATTAACTAAGATTTTTTTTTTTCTTATGATCTTGAAGTGTTTTATAGGTCTGTTTACCATGAATATATAAAACTCTTCTCTGTGTAATATTAGTCGATATATTTATGAATAATTTCTAATGATATTTACAGAACATCCCGTACTGCGTTCGACCAATTCCTGTTGAGTATCAATCAGTCTGAGTAGTTTCACTCCCTCTTCTATCTCCCGGCACCCTCGTAGGTAATCTTTGTGTTGTGCTCGTTCCTATAATGGAATTCTCAAACCCCTGTCTTTTTAATCATACGGAAAAAGAAAGTGAGGAAACTTTTGAGGTTCCTTAAATTGGAATTTCGTCATTGTTCTTATTTTTTCAGTTTTATGAAGTGGAAAACTTTAAAAGTTTATATTGTTGGCTACATTTCAGGCTCCGAGATATATTAGGCAGTTATGAAAAAAAAAGGCAAAGCTAAGAGCCGAAGACGACGTCAGATGCAACAAAAGTACGAGTGATATTCGTCGTTTTTTTTTTTTTTTTTTTTTTTTTACATTTTCTCTCTTTTTCTCCTAATTTCTGGGTCTTTTGTAGGCGAGACACTACCTGCCTATAATTTTTGTTTTTAACTTTTCCAATAAACCGTTTCGCGACACGTAAAATTGAGATGAAACCTGTTTTCTGGATAATTTCCTCTCTCTGTCTCTCTCTCTCTCTCTGTGTCTCTCTCTGTCTCTCTCTCTCTCTCTCTCTCTAATTGTATGATGTCTGATCCTTCAAGGAGAGGCGAAAGAAGGGATGCTGAATTACATCAAGAGCTGAAAAACAATGGCAGGGTCTAAAACACGAACGAAGTGTTCCAGCTTTTTTTTTTTCAGCAAGTACCAATAACAGAAGTGTAAAATTAGGAAGACGCGAAGACCTGAATAACAAAAACCGTTTTCTTTTCTTCTTTTTTTTATACAGGAGCGGGAAATTAGGGTGACTAGAAAAAAAAGTATACATGAGAGGATAAAGAAGAGGAATAGGGAAACGAAGATGGGGGGTTTAATTCTTTAGGACTATGACACAAAATGTAAATGAACCGTTCATCTGCATTATTGTTTGGAGATAAAAGCGGTGTTATAATCATGAGATGAGTTTACAGAAAATACTCCGTTTGTATTTTGTCATTTCTTGATTCCTTAAGCTCTGCTTAGATAACAGTGACAGGTTGCCCATTTTATCGCCCATTTTATGAAAATATGATAATTGCTATTATTTTATTTGTATTTTATATATATCAGTATATGGCAAATTTGCAATACTTGTTAAAAGAGACATGCTTCATTTTTAAAGAATTGAAGGAATGGAGAATTCTATTGTATGACTTGAAGATTTAAAATCATTGGCGTCAAAATAATTCGATTTATGTAAAGTCGTACGTTTATGTTACCTGATGTGATGGAAAATTAACTTAAGAATTCCGTGTTCACACCTATAAGCTCAGACTTCTAAAACCTGACACTTACATTCTTACTTGTAAAATCAATCAGTCACGCGGTGTAAATATGAAGACAGAAAGAACATTTTAACGCTATATTTCTGAGAGGTCTGTTTTCTTAATGAAGAGTCATTCCTAAGGGCATTTTGTCGAAATCTTGTATAAAAGCTTTACATGAATAGGCATAGCATTAGCGGAAAGTATAGCCATATGACTGTAAGTATAAAGCTCACCGTGAGAGGGACAGTATCAACAACAACCCGGTTACAGTCAAGCTGATGATGATATACTCATAATATGCCATTGTTCCCTAATAAAAGCTGTCAAAGGCACTAGTGCAAGATCTGTTAGAAGTCGGCTGGAAGTAGTCCAGTTATATGGAAATTTCGGGCAGCATACATACAGTATATATATATATATATATATATATATATATATATATATATATATATATATATATATATATATATATATATAATGTATGTATGTATGTATATATATACTGTATATATATATATATATATATATATATATATATATATAATGTGTGTGTGTACACACACACACATATATATATATATAAATGGGTGTATGTGTGTGTGTATATATATATATATATATATATATATATATATATATATATATATATATATATATATATATATATATATATATATATATATATAATATATATATATATATATATATATATATATAAAGTGGGTGTATGTATGTATGTGTGCGTATTGTGTATGTTCCACATACAATCTGAAGTGCGTTGAGCAATTTCAACTAAACTTGGTATACATATGTCTTACTATCTCGAAAAGAACACTGTGGGGTAAGGCATCACTAGCACCAAAGGGCACCAAAGGGGTTGGGGAGGAAGGACTTCCCTAAAACGGGGCTGGTTCTGCTAGTGAAACGGGGCTGGTTATTCCCGTAGACTTAGTAACTTTACGAATTTATCATACCTTATTCCGGAATACACATGACTTACTATCTGGAAAAGAATACTGTGGGGGTAAAACATCAGTGACACCAAAGGGGGTGGGGGTTGGGAAGGGGATGACAGAGAGAGAATGAGAGGGAGAGGAATTGAGAGAGAGGGAGAGAGAGAGAGTAGAGGGGGTGTTAGGGAGAAGAAAGAGGGAAAGAGACAGGGAGGGTTGGAGAGAGAAAGAGAGAGAGGGGGAGAGGAAGTGAGAGGAGAGAGAGAGTAGGGTGTGTGTTAGGGAGGAGAAAAAGGGAAAAAGTGAGAGAGAGAGAGAGAGAGAGAGAGTTTATCGTTTATCATTCGGAGTTTTCCCGGGCAGCACCGGGTTGTCAGCCTATATATATGTATATATATATAATTTATATATATATAAAGTATATTTATATGTAAATATGTGTATAGTATATGAATTTGATAGTTTTGGAAGTTTTATACAAAGGAACTTCATCACTAATTCGTTAGCTAAAATATGAATGTAGCAAAGACAGTTGTCTGGTTTTTTCTCTGGAGCCACTCATTTTTAAGGGAAGAGGATTTATACAGACATTTCCGATCTGATGATTAAAAGTGAAGTTTCTATGGTAGCTTTAAAAGGAATCATTTTAAACAAAGATGCCGTGCGATAAATAAATTAAGGTATTTCAGTGTTTAATATGCCGACACCATCACGCTAGTTATCTTTAGCTTGTACATTACGTACCTGGCGCTCTATAATTCGATAGTGCTTTTTGTAGTGCTTGTTGTACGGGTGACCAAAGTTCGTCGTACAGTTTTGATTAACAGCGTGACTCCAGATACCAGGAATTTGAAATTTAAAAATCTTGTAACCAAACTTGTTATTTTCAAAAACATCTTTGTTTAAACTTGAATCTTGAATATTAAAAGAGTCTATTCATTGCAAAATTAAAGCAATTTTCAGTACGGTAAACATATTTTTACGCACAGATGAAATACAGAGAATTTGGGTAAGAAAAAATTCTCAATCCATGTGATAATACTCTGCATTTTTAAATAGTGGGAAATTTAGCCCTTTAATGTCTACATCCAAGGGAATTAGATTCAGTTACACTTATGAAATAACCGTCCTTCGTTTATTAAGCCAAACAAATGTAAACATGCTGATGAAAATTACTTGTTACTCCAAAGTTAAATGATTTTGGATACCATAATGTTCGAGGTTTCCTCGTGTTATTTTACCCTGAAACTTACTGACAAAATAATATATCAGCGTCTTTTGAGACCCTGAAGATTATAACAAAAAAGATTGTTCAAATCAAATATGGACATCCCCCATACTAAGACCAGTAAATTGGACCATAAGGACGCCTCGTTGTGCTCAAGTATGAGCCACCTATGGGTACATTGTCTTGCTTTTTGGGGATGAAATAGAAAGCGTCATTTCTCTTGAAATCATCAAAAAAAAGAGTACATTCCTCAAGTGATTCTGACAAATTCACACTTTTTGGCCCCAAAACAAACTCTCGTAATTGGGTTACTTGCTTTAAATCCCTTAAGGGAAACGAAAATGAAAAGAATGAGAAGGGGAAGAAGAACATGTGATTCAACGGTAAGGAATTCTGGTGAATATTTCAGCTGAAACCAAATTTCGAATAAGGTCTAATATTTTCCAGTCCTTTTCAATAAGTCTCCTTCATTTGCTCTTTCATTATTTAGATAATCAACGAGGCTGGATCTTTATTCTGTTTTCCTTTTCACTTCTTCTTCTTCTTCTTCTTCTTCTTCTTCTTCTTCTTCTTCTTCTTCTTCTTCTTCTTCTTCTTCTTCTTCTTCTTCCAGCCTTTTGTAACGTTAAGTAAACGAGGTAAAGAGGATACTTCAACCAAGATCAAAACATGGAGCGTTTAAGAATATCTAAGACGCAAGGAGAAGGCAGTGTCGAAACTTATTTCTAAAATAAACATAGACGATAAAATTGTACAGAAGGAGACACGTCTCTACAACAGCATACGTTTTTTTTTTTTTATATGCAAATCGACCAGATGCCTCGAGTTACCGTGAAAAAAGATAAAAAAAGAAAGAAAGATGAAGAGAGGGATGTTGATATTGCAAAGATTCCTTGAAAAAGATAAGCGAACTTCATCCAAGTATATGAGGCTGACGGCTTGATTAAAGTTGAACGATCTGTTCAGACTCTGCTACAACACTGACCCTTAACTACAGCCATATAAGTGGCTGCAGCAATTACCCCATTTTACGTAAATATAATTGGAAGCAGATTAATCTCATCCCTCAGACAGAAGCCTGAATTATGCATATATATATATATATATATATATATATATATATATATATATATATATATATATATATATATATATATATATATATATATATATATATATATATATATATATATATATATATATATATATGTGTGTGTGTGTGTGTGTGTATGTATGTATATATATGTATATATATATATATATATATATATATATATATATATATATATATATATATATATATATATAACCCCATTTTACGTAAATATAATTGGAAGCAGATTAATCTCATCCCTCAGACAGAAGCCTATATATATATATATATATATATATATATATATATATATATATATATATATATATATATATATATATATATATATATATATATATATATATATATATATATATATATATATATATATATATTTATATATTATATATTTATTTTTTATTTATATATATACACATACATACATATATGTGTGTATGTATGTATGTATTTGTGTGTGTGTATGTATATTCTGCAATACGACTTTTTCTCTCATAACTAAATCACCCCAAAGAAAATCGGAGAAAGCCACTGCAATGGTTATCAGGCAACCGCACTATTGAAATATTCATCTGCATGGTGTACCCACCCTCGGGTTTCCAGAATATCAAGGCCCACCTGGTCCATTTTCTTTTCCTTACAATATGAAGGGCATTTTTTCGGTCTCCCTCTCCTTCTTCTTCGCCAAGCTTTTTCACGAGCCTTTGTCTTCCATTCTCCCCACGTAACCATCGCATATTTTTCGCCTCGCTGTCCACATAAATATCTGATCATAACATTTGCCTTTTTACTCTTATTCTGTTTGGCACGTCATTCCTAGAAGGAAAGTTGGCTCAGCAATCTGTCCTCATGTAAATGCAGCTTTTGCTTCCATAAATTCTCCTTTAATAATCCAAACCATATCCAGACACGTTAGTAATTCTTTGCTGCGCCTATTGCAGTTATGTTCATATATGTTCATGAATCAGGTGCTTCCATTACTGAACAATCGAAAATAACACTCGCCACTCCATCGTCATTGCTGCTATGTCTCCTCACGACCTTAATATTTCTAACATTCGCTTTAGACTTTCTGTCTTTACGACTAATTTCAGAGACTTTCCCCAATTTCTGAATCTTCTTTTTACTACCACTAACCAGCGCTCTCTTATCTGCAAGTAACAATACCTCTGCAATCCAGTCGACCCTTCTTCTTTATCCTACAATTTTGTGTTGACTCTAGTTCTTTACCTGACCTTTTCTCCATGTCACCCGCGAAAATGTTAAACAGGTGTGAAGGCGGAGCACATCCATGCCTTAGGCTTATTTCACACCAAGCCAGCTACCTTCCATTGATATATTTCAACACTCGCTTAAATCATATATAAAAATAAAACCTCCCTTTCTCAACAATACCGTGCGTTCTCTGTAGGTAGGTCCAGTATAACACGGCCATCACTTCGTAGCTTCACTATCAAACTTCTCTCTAGTCTCTTTTAAATTAAAAGTTAATCTATCACCTTTTCCACGTCTAACCCCAGATTGAGCTTCCCTTACAGTCCTGTATTTTTTGTATTGCCTTCTCAACAAAATTAATGCACGCACATTCCTCCGTACATCAAAAGATGTTATGCGTAGACAATCTTTGTTCATCCATTCATTGCTCAGAAGCCATCTTACCATAGCGTCTCGTTTGTAATTACATCAACTAAGGAAGCCTTTTCCCATTCGCTAATTTAAGTGTTACCTTCTTTACAGCCAAAAGTAACGCCTCTACAAACTTTATGCGATGCATATTACATTAATAACGTTAAACTACGGACAAGATGTGTTACGTATGTTGATTTAAGAAAAGATATTGACTTACTTATTCGCTTGAGTGATATTCTTATAGAAAAAATTAATCCCCTTATTACTAAGCCTACTCCTCATATTAATGATAATAATTCTGCCATATTACAAATATCCTAGTTTGAACAGTTTCTTCATAAAAAAAATCAATATTCTTACCAATTGGTGAAGGGTAAATAACCGAAAAAGATTTGATATTTTTTCTCGGAATTATGTTCCTGAGCAAATTACTGAAAAGAGGGAAAGGTTGTTTATCTTAAGATATATATATATATATATATATATATATATATATATATATAATTTTTCCTTGTTAAATGACTAAAGACGGTTATTCATGATCTATGTAGCAATATGTCCCTAAGAATTTATTAAAAAGTTCTGGTACAGGATGCTGTTACAAGGCCATCTTAAGTATTTTAACCCTTATATTACCCTATCCTGTAAGATTTCGTCCAAAACAGTTACATATTCCAGAATATATCCGATTTTCTTACTAGAAAAGTATGGAATCCTAGAGACTACGTTTAGGATTCATTAATATTAAATGATAATTCATCATGCCATGTCAGTTTTGGCTCCATGCATCTTTAGCCTTTGATATTAATGCGCCAGAAAAATGGGAGCAGATCAGGCTTGCATTTTTTATGAATATATTTAAATCATTTATAAGTATTCTGTTTGATTATTTGTATTACCTCTAATGAGCATCATATCTTCAATTTTGACATAGGATTTTATTCGTGTTGTTTATTTTGATTAAGTTAAACACAGAATTTTTTTTTATTTTTATTAAGTTAAACATTTAATTTTTTTACCTATTGTTATTATTCCAGGATATATCTAATGTCACCATGTTCATGGTGTTTAATAAGTGCAATCATCATCACATCTTTAACATTTCATTTATGTAATTTGAAAATGAAATAACTAAGCGTTGGATCATCTCTCTGTCTGTCTGTCTGTGTATCTATTTCCTCAGTGTTTTTGATGCGTTGATCAAAAATGAACAAATTCCTGATAATTTTGAAGTAAGAATCTTCTTCTTCTTCTTCGTTTAACGTGCTTTTTCCCATTTTTTTATATGGGGTAAGCACGATGCCTTCTTTTGAAGGACTTTGATTTGGCGTTGGGGTAGACCGTTAAAAGTAAGAAAACAGTATATGAGCTAGAAAACAACTACTAAAAGAATGTATATTTTTCTTTTAAATATAACGAACAGTAAAAATTATGTGAACTGAAGAAGGAAAAAAATCATTTTTTTCCTTTCCTTTTTTGTCGCTTGAGTTTCTGACTGAAGGGCTTCAGAATTTTTAAATTATACGAGTATTAAAGAAATCTTACCCTAAATGAAACCTATGAAAAATATGTTAGGGGAGATATGGAGGATTTCATTAATTCCAATATAATTCAACTACTGATATATACAAGAAGTATAACAATATAATAAATGTACGTGTACACAAAACGGAGCTCCACTAACCTGTAGTGTCTTTATTTTCTATGCTTTATTAGTTTTTCTGGAGCTAAGCATCCGCTGTAAATAGGGGTAGTGAGATCCTGTCAGTCAAGAATAGCATCTATGATATCACTAGTGGATATTTACATGGATATTTACCGGCAGTTGTAAAAAAACAGATTATAGTCGGAAAATTAATTCCTTAGAGGTTCCATTTTATACTGAAAACCTATTTCCACCTTTCTAAGATAATGTGCTCTATACAGGTCACGCTTCAATTCATCAAGTTTCATTATGCAACATTTGCTCGTTGGGGGGGTGGGTTCCGTTCTCAGCTAGCACTCTGGTGGCCGCGAGTTCGAATCTCCGACCGGCCAATGAAGAATAAGAGGAACTTATTTCTGGTGATAGAAATTCATTTCTCGCTGTATTGTGGTTCGGATTCTACAATAAGCTGTAGGTCCCGTTGCTAGGTAACCAATTGGTTCTTAGCCACGTAAAATAAATCTAATCCTTCGGGCCAGCCCTCTCTAGGAGAGCTGTTAATCAGCTCAGTGGTCTGGTTAAACTAAGGTATAAAAAAAAAATTCATTATGCAACATGAGAGAAAGAGGGTGAGAAAGGTTTTTGGTTAGGGCATCTCTCTCTCTCTCTCTCTCTCTCTCTCTCTCTCTCTCTCTCTCTCTCTCTCTCTCTCTCTCTCTCTCTCCCTCCGCATAAGGGCTGCAATAAGCATGGATAAAGTTAATTATTACAGAAGCTTTAAAGAACACATTTGACTGTTCAGGCAAGAACTCCAAATGTAACATAATGAAAATGGCCCTCGCTACATTTTAAAGGAATAAATTATCATCGATAAACTGCGATTTTGAATAATTTCCTTATTATTACTGATCAATCCGTTCACGGGATTTCCAATAGCAGAGATTTGGAAAGATCGAGACAGATATGCCTACTGTTTTTCCATATGTTAGATATTGGCAAGTACTCCTTTATGTTCTCATTTTTGTCTGGTCTTAAAATGAAAATGACGTAAATGGAGGTGGAAGTAGTAAAATAATCCAGCAAGAAACATTTGAAGATAACTTTTAAAATAGAACTCAGAATCTATAGTGCCCTTAGGTCAACTGATGTGAAAATTATCACAGACATCTTTCTTTGCAACAGCCATCTTTTATGTAAAACCATTTCTGAGAATCCAAAAGAGCTGAGACTCCACGCTCCAATCAGTTAAATAAAAGCTCTTGTGTGAGCCTAGTATAGCATATCGCAATGTTACAGCTAAATAATATGACAATATGCAGGCTTAGCCGTGGACAGTTCAATTATGTGGTAGTGGGTATATTAAATAATCAAGTTAGTGGGTACTGACGAAAAGCTCTTAACCGGAACTGGGAAATTTTACAATTGGCTGGTTATACACAAACCTATTTCATTTGACTCGTAGAAAACGTCTTGCACTCGTTAATTTCACTTACACAATATTTCTGGCTTTAGAAATACTTCAGTTTTCGACAAATAATGTTCTTGTGAATTCTCGTGTTGTAGCATTACATTATTTCTACCTAAACCGTATCCCACATTGCTCATTTTACAGAAGTCTGTGTTTCACAGTAATCATCTATTTGATAGGAACATCATATTTTAATTATGTCATTCTGAAACAGATAGTAACGAACACTCCCTGCGTAATGGCCACAGAAATTCCTGACAATCGTTGCTACATGATACTTGACCTCATTAGAGATGAGATGCCGCGTGAGTCGTTTGCTTTTTATTTCAACTGAACATTAAATGGATGTCTGTTTAATTTTCACAGCTCTTTAAACCAACCGTCTGTTCGGGACGGGACTCCATACTTTTCATATTTAATTATGTGTTTTTGTAGAAATTGTTTTTTATTGCATTTCATTTATTTTATTTAAGCAACAATGCAAGTACATCCGTTTAGACCAGCAGTACAAGAAATAATGGTACAACTCTATGTTTATAGTTGGAACATAAATTCTTAATATACTCTATCTCCAAATCGTTCCTTATTTTTTCTGTCGTTAAATGGTACATCATTTCAAGGTCTAGCCAGCCATTCCAGAAAATGCAAAGAAGGGCGTTAATTCCCATTTACACATTTTCATTTACAGCCCAACAATCCTCGGAAGCCGGTTCCAGTACTCGACATTTTTTCGAAACTAATTAACACTGCATTCGTAAAGACTTTATCATTTTGATGTAACTTCCATTAAAATGAAAACGTGGAAAAGGATACTAAGGCTGGGGAAGATTTTGTATCACTGAAGCTATTATTAAATAAACTGTTATTATTATTATTATTATTATTATTATTATTATTATTATTATTATTTACGCACATTCCAATGGAATAGGGCGGAAAAAGAGCATAAACTTACTAAGCAAGAGAAAAACAGGGGCATGAGAAAAGACTTGGTAAATACAAGTTATAAAATTAAATCAATGAAGTGATCAGTTAAAATCATGTTATTAGATGCGCAATGATTAATTAAAAGTCAGTAAAATTTTTACAGCCTAGAAGTTAATATTGCAGGGATTGGTCGATTTCTAGTACTGTAGCTACTTCTGTTATGAACATTGACTCACTGTGACATTATGGAACTTGAGATACACTCACTGAAAGTGATCGCGGTAATTTCCTATTAAAAAAACAATCTTAGGCGATGAAGCACCAAAGAGATCATGATCATTAGCTGATGACAAAAAATCTTTGGACACAAACAAAAAAAAAGGTGGCCGTAGTAGTTCCCTAAGGAAAAAAGACATTCAGGACAGCCACTATAGAAGATCATAGTAGTTTCCCCTACAAAAAAATACAGACATTAGGAGAACGGGCATAAGTTAAGTATATCTTAGTTTAACCACACCACTGAGCTGATTAACAGCTCTCCTAGGGCTGGCCCGAAGGATTAGATTTACTTTTACGTGTCTAAGAACCAATTGGTTACTTAGCAACGGGACCTACAGCTTATTGTAGAATCCGAACCACATTATAGCGAGAAATGAATTTCTATCACCAGAAACAAATTCCTCTTGTTCTTCACTGGCCGGTGCATGACCGTGGTAGTTCTCTAATAAATAAGATAAAAACATTTGGGCCAAGGCCAATAAAGAAAAATTTGCAAATTATATTAATCTAGTTCCTCATTCCAACGATGAAAATGATTGTAGAGCAATGAGCGCTGAGACCAGCATCTTCAGTCACGTCGAAGGTCTCTTCTTGATTCAGTTCTGTGAGAACTTGAAAAAAATATCATTATACACATTTTAGTAAAGATTTTTTTTTATTGCAATACCACATAAGATTATATTTTTTCCATTCAAAACACGCTCAAGAAAGAGTATCATTTTTCGCTGCCATATTATAACGGAGTTTATTGTATCAGTATCAAAAGGATATAAAAGTCCTGAGTTCACTTTAGAATCCGCATTTTAAAAAAGCCCTTTCAATTACGGGTAAGGGATTCCATCAGAATATTTACCTAAGCATAAAACTGCAACTGTGATTTTTTCTTTACTATAAAATCAAGCAGTATAAAGGTTTCAAGCAGTAAAAAGATTTTTCCTCCCTTTCCAGTAGCGCCGCAGTTTTTTTTTTTTTTTTTTTTTACTTGCATGTTTGTTTATTGATTCCTTTAATTATTTCATTACCATTAAATGGTAAAAAGTCTCTATATGTATCATTTCCAAACAAAGCATACCCATAAAGTAACAAAGACATTTTACGGCCAAGGAAAACAATAATTTAATGTTTGCAGGTTTCCCTTGTTATTTCAAGGGGATCGCTTTGTATCCATTTGCATATCCAACTGTTTTCGTTGTGCGATCCACAAAGAACGTTTTTCTGTGGGAGAAAAAAGTTTTGAAAGTTTTATTGATATCCAGTAGGTTACAAAATGGAGGAAAGATGTTGGCTTATGTGTCAGGGATACTCGGAACCTAAAAGCAAGAGTTATTTAGACTGTGTTATAAGTATATCAATCAATTATGTTTTAGTTTTCTGTAAAAGAAAACTATTGTGCCGGCTTTTCCTGTCCGTCTGCACTTTCTCTGAGGCTAGAGGGCTGCAAATTGTTACGTTGCTCATCCACCCTCCAATAATCAACCATGCCAAATTGCAACCCTCTAAACTTGGTAGTTTTGATTTTATTTAAGGTTAAAATTAGCCATTATCGTGCCTCTGGCAACACTATAGGACAGGCCACTACCGGGCTGTGGCTGAAAGCTTCATGGGCCGCGACTCACACAGTGTTATACCCAGTATAGAAAACTCGATTGCGCCGAAGAAACTTCTGCGCTTTTTTTTTTTTTCTTGTTTATATTTTCTTTATACGGGAAGACTGTCCTTCTCGCTCTGCACTGAAGGACATTTATCAGTTATTTTCATGTTTTCTGACATTTGACCTTTCTCTCTGGTCTACATTTTGTTGATTCTGTCTTTTACCGTTAGGATTTTCTTTTACAGAAAACCTGAGGGTGTTTACATTTCTCTCTTCGATACGCTCAGTATTTCAGCTTAAGTTTGTTTTTAGCACACTTTTATATATTTTCTTCATTTCTAGAAAATGATTTAAGCTGTAAAATATTTTTCTCAATCACCCCGCGGCAAAACAAGCAGTAAAATATTGTTTTCATTGTACATTATTAGAAATTGCTTTTAAAAATTAGTTCTCGTCACTTGTCGCAGAAAGTCTGTATAATGCTGAGATTATAGCACGAACATCATGAGAAACCGAAATGAATTAAAGTTTGTTATAAAACAACAACAAGTTCAATACTAACATATGCAGCGAAATCAGCAAGAATCCAAGAGACACAACAAATACAACTAGAGCAAACTTAGAGCCTTAATTAGTTGAACTCCTGATTAGTAATAAGTCAGTTCTAAAACTTTCTGAAAAGAACAGTAGCTAAGATTTTACATCACTCTGAGATATTTGATGGTGAACTGAAGTGACTCTGTCTGATATATTTTGGTACAAAAGTTCCAATTAAAAGGCTTCTTTTATCATCGGTATTTAATTTACAAACTTGAATAATAAAGAAAGGAATTTTTCATCGATATATATTGTGGCTGTGGCATGAAAACCCTATTAGTCTCCTTAATGAAAAGCACTTCCCAAGCCTTAAAAGTTGAAAATGACTGGCAGTGCATAAGAATACGTGTGATTTAATTAGATGACCGACGAAATCACGGGACTATGAGCTCTTTTAGAGTAAGAAGGTGGAAGAAATTCCTCGGGTGATAAGAACGAATGACAAAAATGCTATTGAAGGTTTTATTGACAGACGGCTAGAATTTTTTCGGCAAGTTTATAAGCATTTCTAAAACTAAAAATGAAAACAAATTCTATAACTGCGTAACTGCGCACATGTTTGACTGTTATGAAGTACGGCCACCAGGAGAGTTATAGACTTGTAACATCCGCTAGATGGTAAATTTTGTCGGGTGAAAGTTAAACCCAATTACGGAACATGGTTTCGAAATTGTGTGCTTTAGCATTAATCCTTCCAGTGAAAATCAATAAAAAAAAGATTGCTAATGAAATTACTTACCATTTTTAAAGCCCCACTGAATGTATCAAAGGGAAGAAATTGGTAGAAAAAACGATGGCCAGAAGAATCAAACAAAAAAATATTTGCAGAGAGAGAGAACGAATGAAGGAAAGAAATAATTCATTTCGACCGGGCTCATTCTTTGTTTATTAATATTACAGCCGGTAGTTCATTCACAGTATTATCTACGTTAAAAATCTACTGTACATTGATAAGGGAAATTATATTTTGGAACTGATTGCTTTGTGTTTTTATATTCAGTTTTTTTCACTAATGAGCATTTGATATGTACAGCATCAATTTGAAACAGAATAGGTTAGACATTTTTGCTGCTGTATCATTTCACAGTGGATGCCTATTTAAACGCATGTATAAGCTGTAGGCAGTTCATGCATAGCTATACACATGTAATTATAAGGGTGCAGAAATTAACTTCCAGAATAAGCTTTAAATTGGACTCCTCAGTTTCCTCTAGCACGGTACCTACACCTTGACGAGAAATGTTAACAGTTTCAAAAGCTAACAGAGAGCAAAACACATTGATAAAACTTAATCATTGTGAAGTTCCAGAGGAACGGAAGAAGGTAATGGTGGGTCTTGACATCCTCTTCTGGATTAGAGGTGCCAAGATCTTCGAAAGATGAAGGGGTGGCACAGGTGCCAGGAGAGCTCTAAAGCTCTTTGTAGACTACCCGGAATTTCCCACCCCCATGGTATCAGAATTATATATCACAGTGATCGGTGAATTCATAATTCTTAGTAAAGACCTGAGAATTATAATAGCTAAAAATAAGACTTCAAATTCTGATGAATTTTACATATGGGAAGAAGCGCCCTAATGCAGATGACGCCGGTGCTCTCAAGCGGATCCCATGGCACAGACACTCCGGGTCATTTCCCCTCCACAAATCCAATAAAGTCATTAGTGGTGGACTGAGGCATTTGCCCTTTTAAGTCCAATTTAACCAAGGCAGGAGGATTCAGTACGCTGCAAATGGATTACTAATGGCGTTAACTGCGAAAAGTTGATGCTCAGAGAGGAAGACAATGACAAGGGAGATCTAACTCTTTTTTGTTATGGAAATATGATATGAAGAGATAGGCTGAAAAAGACACAAATGTACACCGTGTATATAAGTCCTACAGAGTACCGACGAAACGAAATTTGGAAGCCACTGTCATGGCGGCAGCTCTTTTAAGGCCTTATCCTCAAATTTCAGAATCTTTATAATTAATTTCTGATTAAAATAAACCTAATCATAAAGTACGAAGCGAATGTAAAATTTCAGTGGTTTGGTATTCTGAATACGCTAGGTCTCGTAGCTTATTTGGAGAGACATCGAAAAAGACTATCAAATTTTTGAGTCATCTCTCTTCTCTTCATTATCCATGTATAACTGTATTGGAAATTGCTGTTATAGAGAGAGAGAGAGAGCATTGTGTGCTGAAATTGAAATGAGACAGTCGAATATAATAAAGCGAATAAAGTAATTATACTGAGTGTGGTAAAGCGAATTACACAGGATGATACTGAGATTAAGAATGTTGCATTAAAGGAAATCTTTATTTTCCGCTTTATTTTTTCCTTCCTTTCCTTCAAGGATCTCGAAGTCCTCTTTACCCGAGGCACCTCGACCGGCTTTCTCTTTCCCTCTCTTCAAATCGTGGGGTAAAATTCTCAAAACTTGACTTCTTTGTCTTACCGTTTATAACTTGCAACACGGGAAGTCTCAGGAAAGTTGCTCAAGGGAAAGGATATGAAGGCTTAACTTTGTTCTTGCCCAGGGAAATGTAATAATTGGCTTACGAGAGCTCATTACTTCAGACTTTATTATTCTGTTTCGAAAAGAATTTTCTGTTCGCCCTTATCTCTTAGTTGTTTATGAAAAATGTACATGTTTGTTTTCCAAAATTATTGAACGTTCATCGATAATTATATCAAACCTCCAAAATGCTTTAAAGTTCAAATATAAGTAATTATTGAAATGGGTATTTGGCGAGTAAAGACAAAGACATTTGTGATGAAGAGCGGCAGGAATAAAATATCTAATACAAGACAGTCGTAATGAAACACATAAGTATGTCTGAATCTAACTGAAAATAAAAATATCCAAATACCAATGATACTCTGGAAAAATATATATACGAATTAAGACAATATTGTCATTGACATACAAAAAACTTTGGACAGGAATAAGAACTGAAATGAGGCTTGGAAATCTTGAGTTTTGGAGTTACCTAGATTTACGTCCTAGAATTTTTGTCATTTTTTTTCCATTTTGAAGTTTTCCTGTTAAGCCATATATATATATATATATATATATGTGTATATATGTATATATATATATATATATGTATATATGTATATATATATATATATATATATATATTGTTACATGTGAGGGTCTTGGTTGATCATGTATTATTCAATTTACGTAATTTTTACGGCCCTGCAAACCAAGATTACACGTAACCTGCCACTTGAAGCCAAAAGTTAACCTCAAAGACAGTCGTTAATTAGCCAAAGGTCGCCAGTTAAGGGTTATTAACCTTAACAAAGAATATTTGAGATGAATTTGATTTTAAACACAACGGTTCTTCCAAACATTCGGACGCGAGGCATACAAAGCATCGAGATTTAACCTGATTTTGCTTACCCTAAATCCTAGGTATTTTACTGGAATAACGGGGTTGAAGCTCACAATATAATAATTAGGCTTAATCTAGACTTCGTAAACACATATACCCTAAGTGGTGGCTGAAGGAAGAAAACAAAGAGAGTTGGAAATACAGAAAAGAGGTTAAAAGAATGTGTAAAGGTGTCAAAGAAACGAGCAGGTAAAGGTTACTGCTGGTTTATTACAGATCCAGGCGGCTTATATTGCGGCCGACTGACGCCGGGCCGTGAGAGACAATGGAATTGACTGTGACCTGAGGTCGAAACAATAAATAATAATATACAGTGAACGAGTACGAATTACAATACGAAACATACAGAGACACAATATAGATACAGTCTTGATGCCTGTGAATGAAGAAACATGTGATACACAATGTGTGACATTCGTATAAATACCATAAAGTAAAAATGACAAAAATGCGTGACCTGGCACGTTTTAGGCGTGACTAATTTAGCTTGAAGAAAACGGGAAGTCACCAAAGAAAACAAGCTCAGCGGAGACTTAATTAATGGCGCCGCCGAAACACTATCCTGGCGCCGAATTGGTGACTTTACAAATACTCCCCCCCCAAGACGAGGGACGCGTCTGATTAATCCCTGTACCTGGTGGGACGCTGAAGGGTGCCGCGGCTCCTTGAGGATAACTGAGGGGCCTCCTGCCTGTGAGGCTGCTGTTTGGGCGGTCCCTTCCTGGGGCGGCCGCGCCTGCGGTGGTGAGGGCGTGCTGGAGTGCGTATGGGCGGAAGGGGTGCTGCGATGCTGCCGGGACTCTCCGACAGGAAGGCGGGCTTTAGCCGGTCTATGGAAACCCAGTCGTCCCTGCCTGGAAGTGCCAGCCGGAACGCCTTGCTGTTCCGTTCCAGCACGCGGAAGGGTCCCCTGTAGGGCTTAGTTAGTGGTGGACGGACGGCGTCGACTCTGACGAAGACGTGGGTGGCGGATGACAGCTGTGGCGGCACGAAGGTGGTTGCTCTGTCTATGTATGAGCGCCTGCAAGGGGCGAACTTGCCGGCCACGTCGCGGAGCCTCTGCAGAGATGGGGAGTGGCGATCATCCGTCACGAGCTCTCCCGGCACCACGAGGGGTTCCCCATAGGTTTGTTCAGCTGCGGATGGGGTGCCGTCGGCTCTGGGGGCGGTCCTCAACCCGAGGAGGACCCACGGCAGCTGATGTTTCCAGTCCTCGGCGGTGCAGCGGGCCATGAGGGATGATTTTAAGGACCTGTGGAAACGTTCGACCAGGCCGTTGGCCGCTGGGTTGTATGCTGTGGTGGTGTGGTGCGTGGTTCCCAGCAGTTGAGCCAGGGCAGACCACAGCTCGGAGAGGAAGGCGGGGCCCCTGTCGGTTGTGATGTGGTCCGGGACGCCGAAGCGGCTAACCCAGCTGGAGAGCAGGGCCTCGGCGCACGCGCTGGCGGTGGCTTCTTGCATGGGCGTGGCTTCGGGCCACCGCGTTGAACGGTCTACCACCGTGAGGAGGTATCTGGATCCGCCTGATGGGGGAAGGGGCCCGACGACGTCGATGTGGATGTGGCCGAAGCGGCGCCCTGGTTGTGGGAACTCGCCTACCCCCGACTGCGTGTGACGACCCACTTTACTGGTCTGGCACTGCAGGCACTGTTTTGCCCAGGCTGTGGCGTCCTTTTGCACCCCGTGCCAGACGAACTTTTTTGAAAGCAGTTTGGCCGTGGTCCTGCCGGAGGGGTGTGAGAGGCCGTGGATGATGTCAAATACCTGGCGGCGGCGTGAGGCTGGAACCAAAGGGCGGGGCTGGCCTGTGCTGATGTCACAGAGCAGGCTGGGACCTCCGGGGGCGAGGGTCACGTCCCGCCACTTGAGGGATGTGATGGCGGTGCGGTATGCTGGGGTTTCTGGGTCGGCGGCCTGTTCTCTGGCAAGGTCCTGGTAGTCTACACCAAGCTGCACTGCGTTCAACTCGACTCTGGAGAGGGCGTCTGCTACGGGATTTTTCTTGCCGGGGAGGTACCTGACGGAACAGGTAAATTCGGCTATGGCTGAGAGGTGGCGCTGCTGCCTGGAAGACCATGCGTCCCCTTGCTTCATGAAAGCGTGAACTAGTGGCTGGTGGTCTGTGAAGATTGTGAAGGGCGTCCCCTCCAGGAGGAACTTGAAGTGCCGAACTGCGCGGTACATCGCGCAGAGTTCCCTGTCGAAGGTGCTGTATCGGGACTCTGCGGGATTGAACTTCTTGCTGAAGAAGGCGATGGGCTGGGGGGCGCCGTTGATAATTTGCTCCAGAACAGCACCGCAGGCAACGTTACTGGCGTCCGTCGTCAGCTGGAGGGGAGCCTTGGGATCCTGGTGTGCCAAGGCGGTTGCCTTGGTGAGGGCGGCCTTCGTCCGGGAAAAGGCCTGCTGCTGGCTGGGTCCCCAAGACAGGGACTTCGGTTGACCTCTTAGGACTTCCGTCAGGGGGGCCGTGGTGTGCGCGATCCCGGGGATGAAGCGCCTGTAGAAGTTGACCATCCCAAGGAACTCCTGGACGGCCTTGATGGAGGTGGGTGTCGGGAATTTTGCTACGGCTGCCACCTTCGATGTAAGAGGGCGGACGCCTGTCGGAGATACCTCGTGACCCAGGAACTCTGCTTTCTGGACGCCGAATGTACACTTGTCAAAACGGACGACGAGGCCGTTTTCTTGGAGGCGCTGGAGGACTGCTTTGATGTGCCTCTGGTGTTCGCTGTGAGACCTGGAAAATATGAGAATGTCGTCGACGTAGCAGACGCAGAATTTTAGGTCCCCCAGGATGCTGTCCATGAGCCGCTGGAAGGTGGCCCCGGCGTTCCTCAGCCCGAAGGTGGAGAAGGCGAACACATAGGACCCGAAGGGCGTGATGATGGCTGTCTTTGGTATGTCCTCTGGCGCAACAGGTACCTGAAAATAAGATTTAAGAAGGTCCAATTTAGTGAATATTTTGGCCCCGTGAAAGGAGGCCGTGAGGTCTTGCATATTGGGCAGAGGGTAGTGGTCGGGCTCCGTTGCAATGTTGAGCCGTCTGTAGTCGCCGCAGGGTCTCCAGGAGCCGTCCGGTTTCTGCACCATGTGGAAGGGGGAGGCCCATGGACTGGAGGCTTTCCTGCAGATGCCCATCCGTTCCATCTCCGCGAATGCTTTTTTCGCCTCCTGCAGGCGCTGAGGGGGAAGCCTGCGGAACTTCGCATGTGTCGGGGGCCCTTTAGTCACTATATGGTGGTATATGCCGTGCTTGGCTGGGGCCCCGGGGACTTGGCGAAGCTCGGGCTTAAACACCTCGGGGAACTCCGACAGAAGGTGTGCGTACTGGTGGGGGGCGACGGCGCTGATGGTGGGTCTGGGTCCCGCCGTTAACGGGAGAGATCGGCAGGAGTCGGGATCGAGGAGGCGCTTGCGCCCCACGTCGACTAGCAGGCCGAAGTGCGCCAGAAAATCGGCCCCCAGGAGTGGGGTTCCTACGTCCGCGACGATGAAGTCCCAGGAGTAATTCTGGCCAAGGATGGAGATCGACAGGAGCCTGGTGCCGTAGGAGAGGATGGGGGTTCCGTTGGCGGCCGTCAGGAAGGCGGCCGGGTCTGGTGTCTGGTTGCGGTCCTCTCTGGATGCTGGGAAGACCGACTTGAAGGCTCCTGTGTCGACCAGCATCATCCTGCCGGAGACGGTGTCGCGGACGTAGAAACCTACTGTTTTTGAGGCCCTGGGTTCTTCGGCTGCCATGGCGGCCTGTCCTGCTGGCCGCCGCCACCCCCGTTTTTTGAACGGTTGAACGAGCAGGGCGGCAGGCAGTTTCGGGCGTCCTTTCCGAACCACTTGTGATAGCGACAGAAGCCCGGGGACCACCGTCTACTGTGGTTCGGTGGACGTTTGTTGGCGATGGCGTTGACGGGCTGCTCTACGTCCTCTTCAGGCTGGACGGAGCTGACCGGCTGAGTGGCCGGTTTTAGCCGTTGTGAAGCCTTGACGGAGTCTGTGAGGTGTTGTGCCGCCTCTATGAGGTCCTCGACAGGCATGGTGTAGGGGTGAGCGATCTGGTTGCGTACTTCCGGGAGGAGTTGGCGAAGGAAAATTTCCCGTACGAAGCTT
>JANJGK010000003.1:21815626-21823263 GCA_039081455.1 Macrobrachium rosenbergii | reverse complement strand
AGCCAGATAAGGAAAAATATTTTCATTAAAATTCTAAGAAAGAAATAATTCATATGACAGGCTAAGAACACTCCCTCACTCCCTCATTGCTTGTTGGCAGCCTCTGTGAGAGCGTAAGTAATGATGTACCGTACAGCGTTCAAAAGCAAATTTTTTTTGAGACGTAAAAGAACGGCTTAGAGTTACCCTTAGTGCGTTGTTTTGAAGAAATGTAGGTTTTTAATGCAGAAGGCATGGCAATCGGAAAGTATGAAATGTACCGTTCAGCTTGACGTTACAAACAGAAATAAGTAATCATCCACTCGGAGAGAAGAAATGCTCTTGACTACATGATGATATGCAGACCACGAAGATTAATTCCTATGAGTGAAGACGTATTATCTTAGGATACACCTTGACACAGTGTAACCAAAACTCTAAACTCTTGATCAAATGCTGTACTGGAAACGTTGACTTTTCTTAGTTTTAATGCTTTTTTAGTAATAGATGTGTCATTGCTCTAACACAGATTTCTTGACTTGACCACCACCTATCTGACTTGGAGGGAAACTATTCTTCCTCTTTTAACCGGTTCCACCCACCTCATCACAGAGCCGATAATTGCTCCTTAAACTTTTTCGATGTTTCATCAAAATTTCAGTAGTTAGAATTACCGATGATAACTAAATACTTACTCAGAATTCTACTCAGAGCGTTGTGGCCAAATCTTTTGGTTTTACCCAAAAAAAAAAAACTATATTTTTCTCTCCTGAAAGCAGAACTATCAGAAGTGATGGCTTAAAGGAAAACAATATAATTCACTCAAGCACAAAATAAACTGTCAGAACTTTACGTGTCATACTTGCATGAGATTCATGTCCATTAACAAGCATAAAGTATAAAACACAAAAATAATTAACCGAGATATGCAATCTTAGCTAGAATATACTAAAATGAAAGTTCTATGAACTTAAACTATATAAAACCTATTTTGTCTGAGTTTTGACAAAGGGAGGGGGGAGGAATTTTAAGGGTAAAGAAAAATTCATTATCAATTACGAATTAAGTACGTTGGCTGTAAAGGTCATACAGTATATATAGTGATTCACTAAAATCCCAGGACACGGGTACATCCACAACCCACATCACCAGCCTCCCCAAAATAGCATTGAAATGAATCTCTGTCCATTTTCATTTAATGTCGATCATTGTAGTGTCACCCTTTCCCAGAGAGAATGTAAATTCAAATTTTGCACTTTAATAGACAACTAAATCTTGCAATCTGTGGTAAAGTGTATTGTCTCCAAAATTAAACTTTCCGATAAAAGTGAAATGTACCGAGTCGCTTTGGCAAAGTAACGAAACTTCTTCAGCATTATACAGTGATACTTGAAAATATAATTTCATGCACTAGTAAGCATCGTGGTGTCATGAAACTCTTCTTTCATCCGTACAAGGATTCGGAGAGAGAGAGAGAGAGAGAGAGAGAGAGAGAGAGAGAGAGAGAGAGAGAGAGAGAGAGAGAGAGAGAGAGAGAGAGAGATGAGATCATACAAAAGTAACATCTAGATAATAAAAGCACATGAAAATAGTGAAGCAAAATTGGAAGTGGATATAAAACGACTGGTGAATAATGAGTAGGTAATATGCAATAAAAAAAGTATTTTGATAAGGTGAAGTCTCCTTAAGAACTATTTGGTATGCTTAATATTCATTCCCACACAACACTGTGACAAGTCGCCATTACTATAATTACAATTCGTCATTACATTTGCTTAATGATCACTTGTTAAAAAGTTTTTGCAAGCCCTAATTGCGCACATCAGTTTGATGAATGACCTGATCTATTATGCCATAATGAAACTAATTAAATTAAACGTTATCTTTGCCGTTCTATTTTCAGTCAAGAACGACATTTGTAAGAAATTGTTGAACAGGGCAATTCAAAGTGGTAATAAGTTTCATGAATTTATAAAACTGCAAATGATAGATAATTATTCATTTAGTGATAAGAGGGTTTCGAGACCCCAAATCATCGCCAAGGCTGAGCATTCCACCAGCCCATAAGGTATTCTCCCCAAAGTTTACGCTCATATCTCTCCCATAACTTAATTGCCCATATTTTGGTAAGATATACTACGTCTAAATCGGCGCATGACCTCTTATGTAATCCAACTAACAAAAGACAAACAAATAAAATAAAGAAACAAACAAACTGAACCAAAAGCATAACCTCCTCGGCGAAGGTAGAGTTTATTAAATCACTGAAGTGTTGAATTCACAGAATGCGATTTTAATCAAAAATGCCTAGATTTTGTAAATCATGGGCCCATAGATTCATTCCATTGAGGTACAGTTACCTTCTAAAAACTTTCATTTTCTTCTTTAAATCCTCAGCTGAAAACCCTTACGGACAGAGTCAAAAGACTTATACCCAAGCAAATCAGCCCGCAGAGAGAGACAAGTTATAAGAAAAAGTGACAAATAAGTAAATATGAGGGAACAGAACATGAAACCGATACATCTGAACTCAGGAGACGTCAACAGGCAGCTTGAACGAATTTGTCTCCGTAGGGGGCTAGCGCCGTCTGTGCACCTCACGGCGTGCACTGTAGGCACTACTAAAGGTTCTTTGCAGCGTCCCTTCGGCTCCTAACTGCAACTCTTCTCATTCCTTTTACTCTACCTCCATTCATGTTCTCTTTCTTCCTTCTTACTGTCCACCCTCTCCTAACAATTGTTTCATAGTGCAACTGCGAGTTTTCCTCATGTTACACCTATCAAACCTACCTACTCTCAGTTTCCCTTCCAGCGCTGAATAACCTCATAGGTCCCAGCGGTTGGCCTTAGGCCTAAACTCTATATTCCGCTCCTGAGTGAATTTGCTCCTCGCTTAAACGTAAGGAGGCCAGAAGATTCCTCAACTTCTGGCCTCCAACACGGATAAATCGACTTTCATAGCGCTTCAGACACCTGGTAGTAGTGTATATCCTCAGACATTGGGGGTAATTTCATGTGTTATTTCTGATGTACGATTCCAGTTATGTCAATCACAACTAGGATCAACACTTTGGCAGAATAATACCGTCTACAAGGCTAACCTTATTTTTTTTTTTTTTTTTTAATCAGTGACATTTTTTATCATTCTTTAAATAAACCGGAGTGCGCAGAGATATCCGTGCGCGATATCTGACGATTTTTGCCATGAGCATCAACTCGACTTTGGAAAAATGAATATAGCGTAATAGTTATTAGGCCACATGATCAAGAGACCAAATTCCTGATGAAAAAAGTGCAGTTAAGTAATAATAATTACAATAACTACTACAACATCTAATATAATAATAATAATAATAATAATAATAATAATAATAATAATAATAATTATTATTATTATTATTATTATTATTATTATTATTATTATTATTATTATTATTATTATTATTATTATTATTATTATTGCCTTTCATTTAAGAATCCTGATTTGGATCCCGGTATGAGACAGAAATTTATTGATTCAGCACACGTGATTGTGTATTAATGTTAATATTATTATTAATATACAAACAATCATAAACGTGAATTTCAAGATATGCGAGCTTAGCTATACGTGAGAAAATATTTAAAAATATTGTTACAATAGCGCTTATTGGAGGACTCAAAGCAAAACTGCATTTCGGAGAGAATGCAGAGATTATATTACGAAATGAAAGCCGCTAAAACTAGAAATATTGCGTTATACTACGATGAAAATATATAGTTCAAGTATGACAATATTATTCTTTGGACTCTTAGGTAGTTCTTCTCCTTACTCAGGAAATGCATAAGTGAATAGGGACTACAGATAGGTAGAGAAACGTATCACAGAAGCTTGCAAAGTAAAAAGGTGGAAATAAATTAGCGTTTCTTTCCTTATTAACAGTTAATTTCTAAATATTTCAGCTATGTAGGTAGGTAACGAGAGAGAGAGAGAGAGAGAGAGAGAGAGAGAGAGAGAGAGAGAGAGAGAGAGAGAGAGAGAGAGAGAGAGAGAGAGAGAGAGAGAGAGAGAGAGAGAGAGAGAGAGAGAGAGAGAAATACGTATAGTGCGATTTCCCCGAGGGCTTCTGGACTCAATTAAGAAACATGGAATTTTTAGGGAATGTAACTGTATTGCTTTCAGTGAAGGCCAAATACCGGTATCAAGAGAACTAGGTAAAAGACGTATGTGAATTCATGCATATATCATTTTTGGAAAAAATAGAAAGAAGTAAAAAGGAAATGAAATGGTTTCGAGGAAATCGAAATTTGTAAACGTAAATGCTCATGGAAAAACAAGGAGTTTTAAACTCCTTTTGCCGACCCCCGGAGGTGAGATTTGTAACTATTATAGAAAGAAAAATTAATCTCACACCAGAGAATTTCCAGAATAACTGACATTTTTGCTTTTTGTGATGCTGATTAGTGGCGGGTTCTCGTTATCTTGTTCATCTTAAGACTTATCGTTTAAAGGTTTAGTATTGTCGATCAAGGAGGTCTGACTACTTCAAAATAATGAAAAATGAAAGGCCTTAAGACCCCAATTGCTGTCTGTGTTATCGATTAGTGACATAGGTAATAGGGGCAGTCACTTCACTTCTCAGTTAAAGAATATGATGTAAGGGTAAACGTTTTTTTTTTTATGTCTTAAAACAATAAAAAGTCTTTTAAGCTTCTATGAAAACTTCTTACAACAAATAGAAGCTCTTGAAATAAATATTGGAGACCTTAGTGCACTGGTACACTGTATCAGCGCTCAGTTTAACTGCCCAAACGGATGGAATCATTTTGTGCCAAATGATTGCTAATCAAGTTTTCAAAGCAGATATATTATGTACGTAAAAGCTGAAATATATATATATATATATATATATATATATATATATATATATATATATATATATATATATATATATATATATATATTCTTTATCCCTCTTCATACTTTGGTGGGTTGCAACACACTAACTCTTATAGCGTGCGTGAAATGTGGTCTCATTGGGGAAGGAGAAAAATCATTTATTTATTTCCCATTCGAATTCAAGGCTTGCAGTGGTAACCCTATCATCAACAGTATGAGGAAATCTAGAAGTTATTAGCTCATTGTGGCTATTAATAAGAAAAATACTAATTTCTGATAAATGTAAGTACATCTTATCCCAAAAAATATTATGTTATAAAAATCCAAAATAATTCACCATTTTTCACGACATGAATTATGACAGCCTCACTTACCAGCATTATTATTATTATTATTATTATTATTATTATTATTATTATTATTATTATTATTATTATTATTATTCAGTAGATGAAGCCTATTCATATGGAACAAGCCCACAGGGGCCATTGACTTGACATTCAAACTTCCAAAGAAAATGGTGTTCATTAGGAAGAATTAAGAGGAAGTAAAGTGAAATAAAGAAAGAAGAGAACCCACTTATTAAAAAATAAATTAATAAATGGATAAAAATGTATTAAAATGCAAGAAGAATAGTATTAGGGTAGTGACGTATTGCATTTTCGCTTGAACTTGTGGGAGGCAGTTCCACAGTCCAACCGTGTGAGGAATAAAGGACCTCTGGAACTGAGAAGTTCGACAGCAAGGCACATTTACTGGATAATGGTGCTGCTGTTCAGCGAATCTGAGTGCTATTGTGAAAGATCTCTGTTGAAATACAGCTTATGAAAATGTGAAAAACATGCAAGAGTATGAATCACATCAGGGAAGGTAAGAGCTTTACTATTGATAACCCTCTGGGATTCAAGACTTACAGTATCTGTATTCAGTACCAGGAAATCGGCGGAAAGAAGATCTAGCCTTTAGTTCGTAATCCCTGGGACGACGGTGAGAGTTCTGGCGATCGGGGTTTCGAAACAACATGGTTTTAACTCAGTACTTGTGCTTCCTGTGATGGACAGTACAGGCCACTTGTTGATTCTTCTCTTCAAAAACCGAAAGTGCATGATTTTTCAATTTTTCAAGTCTATAATTTTAAGGAAATGATTTTAGATATAGAGGGAAAGGAAGCGAAAGCAAGAAGCTTCACACGTAATCGTAATAACAGTAGTATTTGAAAAAATACTCAGTTTCGTTGCCACCGGCGAAAGTCTAAGTCTCATGAATAACGTGATGCGAATCACTTGAGAATATTAATCTTGACACGAAGAAGAGATGGAAGAAAGCGGAAAGAATAATATCCAGAGAGAGAAGTCCAGCCAAGAGAAAATATTTTCGTATATCATATCGTGGGAGTAAAAATTACCATTGCAAGGGATGCATTATTAACAACTTGTACGTCCTCACAGCCAGCTATTGTCTCGTCTGCAAGAAAACTTCGAAGATGCGTCTCCCCGAGATGATAAAAGTTTGTCTCTGAAGTCTTCAGCGTCAGTGGCCTTTGTCAGAGTAATGAAAATATTGTGGTGCTGAGAATTCTTAGGGCGGATTACTCGCAATTTTTTTTTTATTATCAACATGAAGTATTTTCTTATACAATGATGCACATTTACTCATTTAAAACAATTAGCAAATTGTGCTGGACATGGAAACTAGACAGGAAAATAAATAATTCTATGAATATAACACTCGCAACACCTACGTCAAAAATATGAAAATGAAACTAGAAAATTTGTAACGCCAAATTAAAAAAAAAAAAGAAAAAGTCGTTCAAAGTCAGACGGCTTCGTACCCAGAAATGAATAAATAAATCGTATATGTTGCAAATTTACCTTGGAGTCAGGAATATGTTACACTGGAAATTAAAATTAAATATTTTGAAAACTATTGTTATCAAAAGCTAGGTCAACAAAACAAATGAAACTTAAAATGAATATTTGGCATGATTTTTATAAAAATAATATCAACGAATCACTAAATAAACTAAATGGCATAAACAAAAGAATTATGTGTGACCAAATTAAAGATATATCGTCGTAAACATATTTCTATAAAAAAAATTATGGCCGCTTGTTTTTCGTATTATCGTAAGAAAAGACGAAGAGAAAAGAAATTGATGTTGAAAGTCTTCTTACTTGCTTTATTCTTAACTTCCTAGAAGGTCAAAATTATTCCATTGGAGCAAAACTTCAACATTAGTTTGCACAACAGACGTCTTCCCAAGAGCTTCTTCCGTAGGGGAACAAATTCCTGTAGAACACGAGAAGTCTACAGGTCTCATTCACCCAAAGCATGTATTTTTAATATTCGCAGCGGCTTCAGAGAACATTCCGATTCTTTGTTATCAGTTATTAGGCTCTGCATAATTCACTTTCGTAGAGTGGATAATAATGCTGTTTCCACTAATTTCATGTTGTAGTAACGAATGAAAAGGCTGCTTGTGATTGGAAAAACAGATATCCATTCAATTCTATGTGATTGAACTTCTACTAACAAGTTAGAAATTATAGGAATGAAGGGAAATCCACTATTTTAGCCTATTGAGCCTCATAGAATAATACATATATATATATATATATATATATATATATATATATATATATATATATATATATATATATATATATATATATATATATATATATATATACATACATACATACATACATACATATATATATACATATATATACGTACGTATACACAAACACATATATGAGAAGCTCATAGGTCACAGATA
>JANJGK010000003.1:21808126-21813126 GCA_039081455.1 Macrobrachium rosenbergii | reverse complement strand
AGGGAGAAGGCAATCAGGCTTACACCACTGCTTAATTACCTTGTGTGCAGAGACCACCTTAATCATAAATTCAAAAGTGAAGGTTAAAATAATCTTTGGATGGGAGCATAAAGCAGACTAAGTCAACAAATTAACTACTTTATTTACAAATTACACATAAACACAAAGCAATCATTTCGTGGGAGGGTGTGGTATAGCAAGAGTATCTTTCTTCAAGTGGTTCCAAAAGTCCCCTATGTGTAACGTGGGACCTACAGCATGCCGCTTTTTCTCCAAGGTAAGGAGAGACCAAGACAGACAGACAGGCACGTCCACCTGAAGGCTAGCAAGCTAAGGACAGGCATCGGGTCAGCAGCCTCCACTGCCCGTTCTCACCTGGCAGTAGTTGCCAGCTAGAGTTTATCTGAAAGAATTCGACCTCGTAGTAAAAGTAGAAAGATAGAGGCAAAATTCGGGGTTGGAAATGAGCTATCTGGGACCCTTCAGGTCACTGTAAATAAAGCAAGATGAACTAAATGCGTGGTTCTTTCTCCAATTGAGAAAGACCTCTTAATTAAGGCTGTGTGCCTGAGATGATTATGACAGCTCCCCATTTAAGCAGAAATTCCATGCACTCACAGGTTGGAAAGTCTGCAGGTGAGGGCTGCTGCCTTAATTCCAAAATAGTCAAATGCGACCCTTTAATGTAAACTTAAGATTTTAACAATAACTATACGTGACACCAATGAGTCTATGCTCGTTCCACCAATGAGTCTATGCTCGTTCCTAATCCTAGGATAGGATTATATTAGCTTTACTTTGGTTAACAATTAAAGTTTAATTTCAGAGAGCAGTCATTAAAAGGACTGTGACAATAAAATTAAAGACTACATTTTGGCAATAGATTAGGTTAATGATTTAAATTGGATTCATTAAATTAAAGCATGCAATTATACATAAATACAGGAGCATGCAAGATAAGAATATGCGAGTAAATAAATGGATCTAGGAAACGTTTTCCATTGTGCTCGAGAACAGTCTTAGCTAATTACAAATTAAATATTATCAATACAACCCATTATTATGGTTACAAGTCAGGAGGCAGCCTAGGCACCCATCTCTGGGTAAGGTGCCAAGATTGCTAAATTAAAATAAGGGACTGCTGTACATAGAGGACACGAGTTCCATGAGAGAGCAGTAGCTCTGTTCACTACCTGGACCTTCTATGCCCCCTACTCCTTTTCTTCCTTGATTTCCTTCGAATCTTAGGCTGAGGGTTCCTGGCAGGAACCGGGGCATGTAGCTCCAGAGGAGCCTGACCTTTGGGCTAGGGCTAGAGTGGCTATGACAGTGCCATCAACTGGTGAAACAGGCACTGAGTCAGCTGCTGCGACAACCTGGACAGCGGTGGTGCCAACCAGTTCTGCTAGATTTCATTGCATGACCTCCACATCAGTGACCAACTTAACTAGGACTTCTCAGAGAGGTTCGTCCACCAGTCTTGTCTTCTGGGGACTGTAATGAAGTAGAAGAGGTGGATGTAGATGCAAGAGGTTCGAAGGTTGCAAGGACCAACTCAGGCACAGGGTGCAAGGCTGCCCCAGGGAACAAGCTTCCGCTGAGGTCAGGGGAATCCGGGAAAGACTACTAAACTTCAGGCTGGGTCTCAGTTGGACCCTGGTAGCGGGGTCAGGCCGGTGGACGAGAGGGGCCCCGGATTGGGATCTCCTGAAGGGAGATCAGCAACGTGCTCTGGCACTGACTTTCATGCAGGCTCAGGCACAAGATTTGCAGAAAAAATGTAAGTGGCATCGGGGCCAAGGGTACCGGACGATCAAATGTGAACATTTTGTACAGTACCAGAATCTAACTCTGGTGGGGCTCAACGACTAGGAGTGGTGGAGCACTACACTGGCCAGGCATAAGCACTGGCAGTGGCTCAGCAACTTTTGGAGACTCAGAGGGGGCAAGACTCATGGCAGGCCCGGAAAGGGGCTGGGAAGGGGTTCCTACCCTAGGAGAAGGTCATATCCTTTAGAAAGATGATTGGCTACTCCAGTCGTACAAATCCTAATTTGCGGGGCCTGGTGACCCTCAATTGGACAGTTGGGAGTGTCATTCTCCAATCATCGATGCCCTCAGTAGTGACAGGTTTGTCACAACCAATTTTGGCCCCGTGGGGTACCTTGTCTCACCTTATAAGGGAGATTTGAGCGCCAGCCAGTGTCCTCAAATGCACACACCTGTTGAGTGCAGTAATGACCTCTAGGAGGTGCAACAAAAATATGCCCCTCAGCTGGGGGTCCTAAAGAGAATGAATGGGTGGCCACTGGAGCAAGAACGGCAGTAGATTTCTTTCCGGGGCAGTCTCTGAAATTTGAGGAATGCCCATATTGCTTACAGTTGTGGCAATAAACTTTGCTATAGTCTCTACAAGAAGCAGTTACAGTAGGGATAGTCTGGGATTTCAGGGTAGGGGGGGGCTTTGAAGTGTCTTCCACTTTAGCTCTACACTGGGCTTTTAAATGCCCTGTCTTTTTACAGTAAGTACATACAGGTGGCGATGAAGCTGGGCCGCTTCTGGAGCAGACTTCCAAGGCAGTGGGGTCATGAGGAACTATGTGCCTGTTTGAGGTGCTGGAGGCCAGGTGGTACGTCTCATAAGCATCGGCCATGCAGCAGCAGTCAGTGAATAATTTGGGCTGCTCCTCGGCAAGGTGTAGAGTTTAGGAGCATAATGGAGGAAATACTCAAGCTGCATCAGATTCAATAAATCCTCGAATTCCTTACACTCTGAGGCATTGATCCACTGCCGCAAGGCTCGGTTCTTCTTTTAGGACCAATCAGACCAGGTCTGACCAATCTCCTTGGGAAGACCTCGCCATCTTTGCCTCCAACGCTCAGGCGTGATCTCATATGCAATTGCTACGGCCTTCCTGACCGCCTCAAGGTTTCCCTTGTCACCATTTTCCAAGGAATTTAGGGTATCCTGTCCCTTTCCAGCCATGTGTTTTGCTAGGATCATGGCCTTCTCTATGTCGTTTGGATTGTACTCTGAGAAGAGGGTTTCCACTGGTCCAGCCATGCCTCTGGCTCTGCTTCATTCCAGTGGGGCATGAGGTGGCTGATATTTGAGACAATGGAAGGAGCGGAGACCTGGTTGGATGTTCGACTTGGTGCTTGGCCTGTTCAATTTTGGCTTCCTTCTCCTTTAGGGCTATCTCTTTTTCCCTTAGGGCTAGCTCATGCGACCTTCAGGTTTCCTCTTGCTCCTTTCTTTCTCGCTCCAGTGTGAGTTCATACTGTTGCTGCTTTTCTTCTTTCCTTTCTTGCCCTTGGGCCAAAGTTAGTTCATTCTCCCTTAGGGTTAGTTCATGCTGTCGCTGCTTTTCCTTCTCTTGACACTTCTTCTCTTCCTTCTCTTGTCCCTCCTTCCTAGCAACAGTGAACTGTTCTTGGACCCATTGGGCCAGCTCTGTCCCCTTCATACCCATACGTTTCTCTATGTTGTGAAGTTTTTATACTCCTCAGCAGACATGTTGCTAATGCTTAGAGCAGGGTCTGACCTTCCTCAGAAAAGTTCGAAAAGTTAGGATGGCCATACAAGCAATTGTGTGGAAAATGGAAATAGAACTCTGAACTGGGCTGAGTGTATGCACAATAAGGAAGTGGGCTGAGAGGAGGTGCCTCTTGCAGATGAAAGTGCCCCTGTGATAAGGATGGCACTGGCACTGATGAGCTGTGTGGTTCCGGAGAACTAGGGGATTTTTCAAAACAATGGATAATATGCACACGGGCAGTAGCGGCTTATAGTGCAGAGGTTATGGATTCCAAAGATTGGAGATCTGGCACACTAATAGATTAACATGACGGTGGGGCGAGTTCCAAAGAACTAAATAGTTCAAAGGCATGTAATTGTAATTAACAAGTATGTAGAGGTACACAATGTGCGGATTGGTTCATGAGGAACGGTTACGAAGAACAGTAGGCTTGTTCATGAAGAACGGGTAGGTTAAGCTTATACAAGGCGATCAATGGGCTAGCCAACATGTAGAGGTTGATTGCTTAATAGTGTAATTAATTAAATGACATTCAGTGCAACAGATTGCACAAGAATAAGCAGTGTTTACAAACACGCAATAGCTCACATATGTGCAATTTGTTAAGAGAAGCACCAGGCAGTTGATACATTCGCAATAATTCAAAGGTTAATGTGTAATGGGTTTGCTTAGCTCGAAGTGATAATTAGATTCACTTGCCCAAGACATAGCAGAAAATCAACGCTCGTGGGACAGTTGTTTGCAGTGATGCAATGTTATAACAAAAGTAATAAAATGCACTTCCCAATACTTTGGATTTTAAAAAGGTGTGGCTTATTATTTAGTAAAGAGAAGTTGCATAAAGTTAAACGATGAAAACGTAGCGTGAATTTAATTTTGAGACTATTCTTGGCCTCAAGATAAGACTTAATAGTTGAACAATTGCTGTCCCGCCTCCACGGGATAGAAAAACCCACTACGTTTTAAATAAAAGTAAAATTGCTAAATGCTAATGAAAGTTACTGATATCCTTCTTGCAAGTTGATAGTTAAAAGGAATTTAAAGAAATGCCATGGAGTCGGGGGACTGAAGAGCACTTGACAAAGCCAATCACAACAAAAACACATATACATGTGCACACCAACAAAACGAACACACTAACACATGCATCTCGTCGGAATGAAAGTGAACACTCACCCCTGTGTACTTACAAGATAAAATGAAACACAACTGTTCCTCTGTGTAAATCATGCACGAACAGTTTATAAATTAATTTCACATTGTGAATTACTTGAACAATAACTCTAAGAAAACTAGGAACTTTAACTTATAGAAAATACATGCGTGAACGACTTGACTGGTGTGCTAAAAATAACTGAGGTTTGGTGACAGCGGTCATCCGAGCACTTGAATGGCTGGGAGCGGCGCAAGAGAAGGGCAGGCAGCAGGCTACCCAAACACCACTTTCACTTTTTCAGTTGG
>JANJGK010000003.1:21798126-21803126 GCA_039081455.1 Macrobrachium rosenbergii | reverse complement strand
AAAGAATTTTAAGTATAATGCAACAAATACACTTATTCGTTTTTTCTCGTATTATAACTATTAACGCAAGTTGGTCAGTCATGGGAATAAAACAGATTTATCTCGAGAATTATCAGCTAATATGTAATAAAATCGATTATAAAGGTACCTATTACAGAAGTACGGTAATGAGATAAGTTACAACATTTGAGATAAATTTACTCGTGTTTGAAAGAGAGAGAGAGAGAGAGGGAGAGATTTGAGAATTTTTAAATGCTACCATCTTTTCAACTCTGATTCGTTATGATGTCCCTCACGCACAGAAAGTAATGGCCAACAGGTGCTTACCATTGCCATAAAATAGCGCTTACGTTGTGAGTCGCAAAAATATCCTTTTCTGAACCGCAGTCACAAGTACTGAATGGACAGTTCCCTTCACGGGCGTCGTCATTGGTGTTACGCCATAGTCGACTTTATTATTACATAAGTTGTTGAAGAATTCTAAGAGACTTTTGAAGGTGCTAGAATAAGATGTTTTGCGAATGGGTTGTATCATTAAGGCAAGACTGATGTTGGCCATAAGGAAGAGGCTGTAGATTATTAACAAGTCACTGGTATGATTATTATCAGCAACATGGTTATAAAAGTTACTTTCATTTTAACATTTTCCCTTGGTGTGTGTGTGTGTGTGTGTGTGTGTGTGTGTGTATTTCTCCCATGGCCCTATTCCCAGTGTTGTGTCTGTAAATTCACTCTCGAACTGCATTCGATTTGTGCATTTTATTCATTTTCTAAAACATTATCCGTATATATGCGATAGCTTGAGCTGCTGCAGTGACATATTGAGACATATTCCTATTTCGACCGAATATATTTTCCATCAAGTCTCTGATATTACAAAAGTAATGATAATGCATTGAAGATAACATAGTATTATAGAATGGAAAGAATAAAATAACTTCAAGGGAGAGGATAAGAACAAGAGGAACGACAAAAGATTTGAGTGCATAAAAAACAAATGAAAAAATTCAAGCTCAACACGAACCATGAATTCCAGAGTGTGATGAACAGAGTCGTACATTGATGATGTTACACTTCCTTGAACTCTGGAGAATTATAATAAGTTAAAACTAGATATGATTCTGTACCCTTAGCCTCGAACCTAAAGGGATTATAGAAATCTTACTTCGGATTCGTAGTATTCATGTGCTCTGCTCTCACGACCTGAGAAATTTATAAAAACTACATTCTGATATTTATTTTTTCTCTTCCCCTCGATGATATCAAACGCTAGGAATTCGTCGGCTAGAATTATGGTATCCTTATTTGTATATTGTTTGTGACGATATTAGACGTGCTCGTGAAATTGATAATACGTAATGCCTTACTAATTTAGGTCCAATAATCAGAGAGCTATGATGTACCTTCCTCTGAAATTTCATGTAGATCTGATGAAAAGGTGTAACGAAAAAATAAGAAATAAAAATACATAAACAGTAACGATAATGATTATTATAAAAAATAGGGACGAAAATAATCGTCACCAGATTAATGCTGGCTAATAACAATAATAATAATGCTAATAGATTCACAATTTCGTGAAAAACAATCTGAGTAATAAAAATCCACAATTATATAGTAAATATATTTTGACATAGTAATATATTTACTATATAATTGTGGATTTTGTTCCTCATCAGTGTTAACGTTAAAATGCATTTTAACGTTAACACTGATGAGGAACACTGTTCAGGGGTTCGAAAGTCTTTGGTACTTTTGACATAGTAATATATTTACTATATAATTGTGGATTTTTATTACTCACAATAATAATAATAATAATAATAATAATAATAATAATAATATTATTATTATTATTATTATTATTATTATTATTATTATCATTATTATTATTATTATTATTATTATTATTATTATTATTATTATTATTAATCTCCTCAGCAGGGAACTCAGAAATCTGGCAACACCCGCTTCTCGTTAATCTATCGCAACTTTAGTTTAATCCTCTGAGCTCTGAGCTTGTTAGGATTCTTCCTTCATTCCCGACTGCCGTCTAGTTTCACTGAAATGAGGAACGTTGCAGTGAATTATTTTCTATTCATCTCGATATTAATCACTAACATGTCACTGAGATGGTGTCCTACTTGTAAATGAAGGAAACGTTAGAACCATTTCCTGTGGTGCAAAAGTAAGAGAGAGAGAGAGAGAGAGAGAGAGAGAGAGAGAGAGAGAGAGAGAGAGAGCATGAGTGCCCTCATTCCTCATCCCTTCCCTTCATAGAAGCGACGCTTTCATCAACATCATTACCTGGGTTATTGCCATCGTCAGAAAGGAAATACAAGGACAGAATGTATTCTGCCCTGAATATTATCTCTCTCTCTCTCTCTCTCTCTCTCTCTCTCTCTCTCTCTCTCTCTCTCTCTCTCTCTCTCTCTCTCTCTTCCTCGTAGGAGCTCTACTCAAAGAGGGTTCGATTGCCTTTGTTTATGTTTCGGCACGACTCAGAAATATCAAGTTATAAGTTATGTTTTCTTGGGCTTTGGATTGTTTAAAACAGTGTTGTAATAATAATAATAATAATAATAATAATAATAATAATAATAATAATAATAATAAAAATAATAATAATAATGACATTATTATTATTATTATTATTATTATTATTATTATTATTATTATTATTATTATTATTATTTGATTGTTGTTGTAATAAGAACCATTCTCAAAGACCGATGTAGTCAATATGGGGCAGTTTCGGCTACATTTTTTTCTTACACAGGCTTCTCGATTTTCATTATTAGCTACCTCGTTGTTGCAGCTGGAATATGTATCCAAAGGGATTAAGGAAACATGACATTTTGTTCTTCTTGAATGTTTTTCTAGACATAACTTAGTATGGTCCCAGGTAGTGATGTTGATGAAAGAAGAGATCGTGGGTTCTGTATGTACATGAAAAATAGTTTACGTCATTTCCAGTCATATGTTTGTTTCAAGTTGTGGATTCAGAATCCATAAAGTTCAAGAGGGTAAAATGTTCAAATGAAATTAAATTTATTATCCAGTTAACGAACAGATATTCCACCTCCTTACGAATAATAACCGACGTCCTTTTTTAATAGCATGAGGAAACCTCTTCGATTTATTTAATTCCATGCACATCTTCGTAATTAATTAGAAAAATTAGTCTTAGAGAATTTCCTTTACTTAAATTGTCTTCTTTTTTTTTCACCCTTTATCTACCTTACACAAGTCTGAAGTTGAGCTACAGAAAACAGGGAACATATATAAAACACAACTTCTGTATTTGTCAGTTAACACCATAAACAAGAAGAGTTTATGGGAAGGTAGCATATTATTTTGAAAAACTGAAACTTTACACGATGAAACTTTTTTTTATATTATATTGGACAATTGTCTCCTAATATTTCTACCCCTATAATCTAGAACGTTACATTTTCACTCTTAAAACATTCTATTCATTTCTTTCCTCATTTCTTGCATTCTTCTCTGTTCCTATCCGCATTTCCATATCTACATTTTTCCGTTAATGGTCCTTTCTTTCACTATTCTTCACTTTACTCATGTTTAAAATCTCCATGTTGATAAGTGGTTTTTTCTCTGATGTCTCAAGAAGTTGTCATTAGAGTTGTCGTTGTTCCAGAGGAATTTAGGGAATGACAGACACTTATGCTAATGACAGCATTCGTATTCATTGGCCGCTAAGCTTGACTGAGCTTCTTCGTGGCAGGAACCATCCACATGCCCTATGATTTGGTTGCTGTGAGGAAATCGTTGGAAAATGGGATTCTGAATGACCATGTAACAGCATATATAAATATCTTTTATCGCTATTCAGAAATCAGATGTTGCAGATTATCCACCTTACTTTTACCTCTCCAAACTACATTTCTCCTAATCCACGAATTACTTTCCCTTTATTAGACTCAGAAGTTAGTGTAATTAAGCCTGAATGACCTCCGTCTGCGACGACTGTACGAGATTCCGGCTTTCCATTTGGAAAGTTTCGTGCGGATTCCCTTAAATCTCTCATGTTTATCTCACCGGTCGAGACGCCCTCGGCGGTAATGAAGCATTTTGTCGGCATGAAGTTCGTGAATTTGTCGCAAACTATTTGCAGGAAATGCCGTTTCTGGAGTGAGTGTAGACAAAGAGCAATCTAGGTCACGAGTCTTTTTGCCGGGGAAAAAGACCTCCGCTGAATGGTGCCCCAGTCCAAGCGACCTTGAGATCTCTGCTCTTTGCGGTCTTCTTTGTTACAAAGGCAGCGGGATTTAGTTATCTTTCATATTAAAGTTCCCCCCGATAGCGAGAATGCGTCGTTCTGATTCTGTGCGTTCTGTGTCCTTTGTGATATATCGTTTTCTTCCTAATGCAAAATTATAAGTTGCCTTAGGCAGTTGGTGAAAACAACAGTAATGCTAAATAGTTGTACAGTGGGTTTCAGATAATAATAATATAAACGATGGGCTTGTGGAAATGAAATTAGTGGTAACTAGTCCCCATTAGAATTCATTTAAATAAACCATTCCAACCGACGCACGAAGGCTTTTGATGCTGTAATTAATGAGAACTAAATTTAAAGAAGATACACTCTTTGTATTTTTACGAACAAAAATGCTAATTATTTTTATACTGAATAACGAATACACATCAATATCATATTGGTACATGGAACGTCGTAATTATTTACCGCCGAGAGTGATTCTCAATTCTCTGAAATGGAAGGAGCCGGCGAGGCTGAGTGGACACAATGTTAGGAAATTCTTCCATCTTCCATAAGCACCGTTCGGACCCCGGCCCCTTGCGGGGTTTAACGGAGCATCCATTATGAGCGCTGCTGGATTAGCATAAGCCCTGAGCTTCGATCTGCTTTATATAATCATGTTTAATGTGCTGCATTTGTAAGGCTGTGATTAATGAACGCTTGCACAATGCATCATAGTCACGTCGTGGTATGAAGAACGATATGATGCCAGGGG
>JANJGK010000003.1:21738126-21795626 GCA_039081455.1 Macrobrachium rosenbergii | reverse complement strand
AGGATTTGGACAAGACGTAATAACAAGACCATTATTATTTTAATGAAACATGAAGGATTTTTTTACGGTCTATAAATTCCCGCCTTTCAGTCGGTTTGACGTATTTTCTCTTTCTTGACCCCGGGCTAATTTTAAGCACTTTATTGATTACAGAAAATTATTCGGCTAAAACAGTAACCATTATTTGCCAGCTACATACATCATGATGTTTTGAGGCAAAAATTTTTCAGAAGCTTAATAGGCTTAACAAGACGTGAAATATTTGAAGTCTTCCTTAGTGCCATCTACCTAAAAAAAAATCGCTCTTTTTCTTTTGCAAATTCAGTTTAGGTCGTATTTAGAGGTCCAATTTAATGACGAGACAACTGATAGTATCTCTTAGTTGACCCATCACAAGAATCATGAGACACTCTTACACTGCAGTACTTCACAATTGGGTTCCACTGGCAAACTACATACAAAGGTCGATATTCCCACACGCTTTGATTTTCCCAACCACAGACATTGTTTCGCTAGCACTTTAGATAGGAAGCTGTATTATCAAGTCCTAAAAGTGCGTGTTTCTTTCTCAGCTAGCTTAGGATTTCGTTTTATATTTTTTGAGAACACAATTTAAACAAGTTGATCAGGTTCTGCGTCCAACTCCTGGTTTTGACTCTGGAATGCTTACTTACGTTTTATGGGGTGGGGGGGTGGGTGTTAATGCTACTTCTATTTTTATCTTTTGCGGTGGAGAGAGCGTTTCTGTCTGCAGCTTTCTGTTTTATTTTGAGTTCCCTTTGCTTCTGAATTTTCTGTTCACCTAAAGCACTCCATATATTATGATATTAGACAAAAACAAATTGGCTAAAGATAAATCTGCAAGACCTGAACTTGTTATTTCTTTTCATATCTAATAAGGTTAATTGGTTTATAAATTGAAAACCCTTGGTTACATTACACTTTATTAGCATATGAGGGGTGGGGGAGAGAAAGAGAGAGAGAGAGAGAAGCGAAGGTTAATCGGTGTAAAATTTGTAATTTTCACCACCCTACTTAATGCCTGTGCACGGAGTCTGAAGTTCTTGAAACACAGTGAGAGTAATAGATACGGCAGTGTGCCCACCTAAACGAATCAAGCACCAGCACAGGTTTATGGTCCATGAGGAAGACTTACGTGTCCACAAGGGAACTAGAATCTCTATATATGGCCATGTGTTTGGGAGTGACCATCAATTATAAGGACTTACAATAAGGAGTTTATAGCGGTAAGAGGATTAAAAGATTGCGCCTACGCTGATGCAGGCTCGTTTGCATAATGAGTTTTGCACCCAGAAATAAGATGGATGCTCTCTCTCTCTCGCTCTCTCTCTCTCTCTCTCTCTCTCTCTCTCTCTATATATATATATATATATATATATATATATATATATATTATTGTATAACGAGCTTGTTGGCGTGCTCTACACGCGCTGGAACCCGGGCCTGCTGTCTCCCCTACCCTCCCGATCCCCTACCTACTCCAACCCCGCCCGGTGCGGACAAACAGATTTGTAGGGGGAGGACAAACAAGATCAGATACTCTCGGATTTTATTATTATAGATATAAGTATTAGTCATCAGATTTCGTTTTTCCATTGGCTGTAACAGATATAAAAAAAATGAGTTTACTCGTGCCATAATGATGACGTGAAAGTAGAAAATGCTCTTATATGCAGAGAGCAAGACATTATGCTTTAGGAGTACAGCACACTTCCAACAATCGCTATTTCAAGTTAGATATGTAATGTAGTGGTTCAAGGAGCAAGTCATTGTACAAAAGAGAAACCACTGATTATTTACTTTCTTTAGTAAGGCTAAAAATGACAGTAATGAGGGCTACTGACTTCAGAATGTTCTAATATTTTTTTATCTGGCCAAATTTGAAAGCATCTTGTCAGAAGAAGAAATTAAATGGAATTGCCCCAATGCAAACCTTTTAGTATATTCAACAAGCTGAAATGAGTTCCAGGCACAATTTCGGAAACATGCGGTGGAAATGGATGGGACAATCAGGTAAATATAAAAAATACTGTATATAAGATGTCTAAATACCACTTGTATGCCTGTATTCAAGTAAACGGATGTCTGATTTTACTTTCTTTATTCTTGTTATCCGTAGCACATAGTAATGCACTGTTAAATGAACAACCTAATTAAGTCGTCTAGAAGAAGCATATAATTCCATCATCAAATGAATACCGAAGAGCGATAATTCATAATCCTTTGTTGATTAAATTCCTCTTATTAAAGTCTTATCCTCATCTGTTTGTGTTCACAAGAGAATGGCCTAAGAATTCGTCTGTACCAGGTACGGTGCGTAAAGTTAAGTATACCTTCGTTTAACCAGACCACTGAGCTGATTAACAGCTCTCCTAGGGCTGGCCCGAAGGATTAGACTTATTTTACGTGGCTTAGAACCAGTTGGTTACCTAGCAACGGGACCTACTGCTTATTGTGGAATCCGAACCACATTATACCGAGAAATGAATTAATAACAGTATTTGTTCTTAATTGCTTATGAGTTAGAGTCTCCAAATACTGCAAATGCTTAAAGAGAGAGAGAGAGAGAGTCTTATATACATTTTATGGTTTTAGATTAGTTACATATTTACACTTAAATAAATTCGATGTTAAGCGTAGAAGACGAGAAACTATTTCAATTCCTTGTCCTTCAATTTTAAAATGTATTTGCGAAGAAATCGAATTGAAGTGTATCAGGAAATAGGAACTTTAGCGTTCACTGTATTTCTATCGAAATGGTGAATATAACCATTAGAGTTCACTTGTACACATTTACAAACCAACTTCTACACATTACAAAGCCATCTCTGCTGGAGTATGAAGACGCATTGTCTTCATCCCTTATAAAAGTTTATATCTATCGATAATTGGAAACTTTTCCAATCGCGCTGCAGCGAAAGTTCCATTCATCGGGTATTCGTTGCCTCCTTAAAATAATGACTCGGGAAGAAGCCGTAAAAATAATGAATTTGTGAAAATATAGTTATAAAAGTGAACAAGTAAAAAATGCGCCGAAGTTTCTTCGGCGCAATCAAGTTTTCTGTACAGCGAATAATGCTGTATGAAACTCTCAGTCACGGCCCATGAAACTCTCAGTCGTGGCCCATGAAACTTTCAGCCACGGCCCGGTGGTGGCCCGTGTTGTTGGAACCGATACCGGTGCCAGACGCACGACCATGGCTAACTTTAACCTTAAATAAAATCAAAACTGCTGAGACTTGAGGGCTGCAATTTGTTATGTTTGATTATTCTTCAGAATCATCAAACATACCAATTTGCAGTCCTCTAGCCTCCGTAGTTTTTTAAGATCTGAAGACGGACAGAAAAAGCGCGGACGGACATACGGATAGCCACCCTAATTGTTTTCATTTACAGGAAACTAAAATTGTAAGAGGGACCCTCCATAGCCATTCCAAGTATCTCTCCAACTATTTAGTAAATTTATTTTGTATTTTAGACATTCACAGAATTTGTAAGTAGTTTCCCTCCTTAGTAGCGGAATTTTAGACTTTTGGCGTATTCACAAAGCAATAGTTGTTTAAATAGATTTTATATAAATAAGGTATTAATTGAAATAAAAATTCTGTCGTAATATTCCCTACCTAAAACAATTGCTTTGACTTTTTTGCTACACTTCCTATGTGGTAAACAGTATTCTATATATTTTTTTGATCTGCTCAATAACATCATACGATATTGCAGTAATAAGTATCCTGTAATATAGAACTGATTTCTTATTATTAATTTACCATGTATTTTATTATCTGTAAATTACCTAGTATTCTCAAAGAATACTCGTGTTGTGTACAGTAGGGTTTAACCTCACATGTCTTTATTCATGAATCATCGTTCCTCGTTTGGGCAAATCACATTGCAAAAATCATATAATACGTATTTAATTCCCTGTAGACTTAGAAAAAAAAATCTTACATTCAGTCATCATAATGCTTTCTTTAAAACTGCTGGTATAGTTTTCAAGTGGTTATAAATTTATTTTGGTTCTGCATTATGTCGTCAGAGTTATTCAGTTGTTTAAGAAAACTAAATATGTTGAGAGTATTTAATGGAATCATTTACACAATTCCTTTTTCGTGTTGCAGTCTTGTATTATCCTATACTTTCCCTTCTCAAAAAAGCGCGCAGATTACTAAAGATGAGCTCAAGGATTTACCTATAACTGTACAAGATACAGGAGGTCACTAGAGTTCAAAAACATGCGCCAAAAATTGAAATTTTATTTTCTAACATTCATAAAAGGATTTAGACATGGTATCATCTCGGTTTTGGAGAGAGAGTTATTTCCACATCAGCAAAAGCAGCAAGTGTTCTTGTGCCGAGATTCCTGTGTCAACACCAGATTTTATGCGGAGGGAGCAAGCGATTGACGCTTTTGTTTTATTTGAGGTCTGGTTTTCTCCAGTCTGAAAATAAAACAAAACTTTGTACATATTTATTTACCTTTGATATTATTCTCTTGTCCTGAGAAAATGGTTTTAAAGCTTTTATACAGAGAACTTTCATTCAAAATGATTCGGTCATGTTTGTCATTCCTATATTAGTAGCAAGTTAAAGCTCATAACTTGGAACTGGAGTATGAATTCAACAGGAACCAAGAATCAGCAAAGAGAGAAGAATATAAAGCAACAATAATAATTATGCGGGTGATTACAGCGTTAATGGTATACAGTTACGTTATAATTTTCCTCCATTTAACGGGGCCATAGATTAAATTGCCTTTATACCAAAGCTGAATTACATTACCGGCTCTCTACAATGTCTCAGAAGTGGCATCGCCCGCGGCGAAGCACAAGAATTTTTGAGATAAAACAAAAATCCAGAAACGATTTCAAGATAAACCCAATATCTCCCGGGACCATAAAACATCTCTGCACCCTCCATGACTTCGAATATTGTTCGAGCACAGAAAGGATTCCTTATAGGTAAAATGTCGTTTCTCACGGAAGGCAAACTGCAATATTGGTTTTTCGGAACTATATCTACAGTGAGCCAGCTGGCGTCCAATCAAGAATGGCAGGTTATTCACAAGATCCGGTACATTGTGTGTGTATGTGTGTATATATATATATATATATATATATATATATATATATATATATATATATATATATATATATATATATATATATATATATATATATATATATATATATATATTATATATGAATATATATATACGTGTGTCAATATATATATATATATATATATATATATATATATATATATATATATATATATATATATATATATATATATATATATATCGGCAAATGCATCATCAGGAGATCCATAAGAGAAGAAGTCTTCAAGGTTCTTTATTAAGAAACGTTTCGTGCAATCCTTTGCACATCATCAGTCCGCAATAAATTATAAACAGCAGTTAAAACTAAAATTAAAATAATTATTATACTGACAGTAAAAAAAATTTATAACAAAGTTAACATAAAAGCTGCAAATTATATTAAAAAATATATATTCAAATTCGCCAACTTTGTTAAGAAAATTAAACTACCTTTCAATACAACGCAAGAGGGTAGAATGGCCTGAATAAACGTCAATCATCAATGCCCAGACAACACCTTAAACGAGAGAGAGAGAAACCGCAGAAGTGTTACTATTCCAATTAGGGGACAGGTGCTTTATATATAAAGACTCAAGGGTGGTTAAAAAGGCAGTTTGAGATGTAGCACTGAGAATCGCAAACTGTGTTTTTTCAACATGAATTTTACATTTAGTAGCATGTGATCTAATGCGAGAAAGTTCTGGGTTGGATATACGGGAACCTGTACGATAACTGAGTCCTAAGTGGATGTAATAGCGGACTTGCAACAGTATTTTACTGGAACCAACGTAAGTACCAAGACATCTTGGGTATTCAAATTTATAGATAATGCAGGACCTCATAAAATCCTGCAACTTGTCCTTATAGGAGAAAAAAATTCCAACCTTTTTTGTATTCATAGGAATCAGATTTAATTTTAAAAAACCTATTTCTCTTTCAGTGATACTTTTTATTTTTGAGCGTAATTTATCCGAGTGAGTAAAGGGAGTAACAGCATACATGTTCAGTTTAGGAACATTAAAGTTGTCAGAGGGAGGAGACATATTTAGTATGCATATTATTAATTATTTTGTGGACTAAGAATTGAGGATACGAATTAGCCGAAAAAACCTTTAATAAATAATAAATTTCTAAGTGAAAACTAGACCACCTAGAAGTATATTTGAGAGCTCGATGTACCAATGTTGTAATATAGAATTAATCTTAAACGAATAAAAACAAGAGCTAAAATAGTTACTGCCCAAGCCTGTAAACGTATTCTTACGATAAACAGAATCCGTAAAGGCATGTTGATCTCAAGTGATTTTTACATCCAAAAAAGGTAACGAATTTTGTTGTTCAGTCTTAATAGTAAATTTCATATCGGTGTGTACAGAATTAATAAAATCAAGAAATTCATGACATTGCCAAGGATAAGTGAATAGGGCAAAAGTGTCATCAACATATCGTTTATATAGAACAGGCTTAGACTGGGCTGGGCATTTATTAAAAAATTCTTCTTCCAAAAGACTCATGAAGAAGTTGGCAAACAACGGGCCGAAAGGGGAACCCATAGCTACTCCCTCGACCTGCAAGCGGAGAGCATTATTAAAAATAAAAACTGTCTTGCACTGCAAGCTCAAGTAAGGATTTAAAAAGACTTCTACTAAAACTATGAATTATATCATCATCTCTAAAGATTTTGTTAAGAATAATTTCAATAGTTTCTTAGACCGGGACATTGGTAAACAAAGCTTCAACGTCAAAACTAGTCATAAAGAGGTTACCGTCTTGTTGGACAATAAGCTGTTGAAATTCGTACCCATTTTTAATGGCAAACTGTGATATTGAAAACTCATTTAAAAGTGTTACAATAAATTTATAGATTTTGTAAGTAGGGCTATTATATGCCGACATAATAGGTCTAAGAGGAATATCTTCCTTATGAATTTTTGAGAGTCCGCAAAGTACGCTAAATAATGAGCCGGTAACAAGTAATTCTTGATAGGTAGAATCATTAATTATACCTTCCTGCTTAATTTTCCTAAGGAATCTACTGATTTTGTCTTCCCTTTTGTATATATCAGCGAAGTTAGGTTCAGCTATAAGTTGAAACTTCGTTGCATCATTCAGAATTGAATTCATTTTTTCCAGATACCTTTATTGAGAATTACCACCCCTCTACCTTTATCAGGTTTGCATATTATCAAATTTTTATTTTTACCAAGTTGCTCCAATATTATCATATCTTCTTTTATAATTTATTGCAGACTGATGATGTGCAAAGGATTGCACGAAACGTTTTCTAATAAAGAACCTTGAAGACTTCTTGTCTTATGGATCTCCTGATGATGTATGTACATATATAATGTATATACATGCATATATATTACATATATATGCATACATATATATATAATATACATATGTATATTATATATGTATATATATACATATATATATGTATATATACATATATACATATATATATATATATATATATCTATATATATATATATATATATATATATATATATATATATATATCTATATATATATATATATATATATATATATATATATATATATATATATATATATACACACACATATATATACATATATATATATGAGCCCAAATCCGATCCTCATCCGGCAGGACGAAACGTCCTTCCTTGTGGCTGTTATGAACTGTAATTTTTCCTTTTTTTTTTGACAGGGAGAGAGAGTTTTAAAGCTTTCGGATAATATAGCATATGTACCCTTATTACTTGCTGATGAAGCTTGTATATAACTATGTTATCATGATGCAGTGTCTGACTCGTATTTCAGAAACACTATACTGCATCCCCTTCTGTGGTTAATCCTGTGTGTTCCTTATACCACTGTGATCCTGTTGCCTCATAATGACACTGACTCACATCTTGGAAACCTTTTTTTAGGATCGTATTTCCCTTTGACCTTAGACGTTTCCAGATACATTCTCTCTCTCTCTCTCTCTCTCTCTCTCTCTCTCTCTCTCTCTCTCTCTCTCTCTCTCTCTCTGTAAATATAGAGTAAAATTGATTTGACGTAGGTCAGAATAGCTTCATTTTTGTATGAAATATGCTTGTTCAGTGTCTTAGAGATGAAAATATTGACTGACTGTCAGAGCTGCTTGTTGCTTCACTCTCTTATTTATCTAGTAAATATAGTTTCGCATTTGTTAGTTGATCCTTCTTTTTACCGATTTAAGGAAATATTTTATAGAAGAGAGGCTATCAGATTTACTCACCGTAATCATTAGATGAATAAACATAACCAAGAAGATTAAAATCTTCGAAATATTGATGGGTCTTGAAAATTGAAATGTAAATTAATAAAAAAAATCAACATTTACTATTTCCATGATATTCTCTTGCAACAATCTGTCATACCATAAAGTAGCGAAGAAAACAAACGTTGGCTTGTATTCAGTTGGCACTTACAACCGCAGTTTATGAGTGAGAGTGCCTGAGAAGAATCTCTGTTCCAAACAATAACGGGAAGCCATTGATGATTCTCATAGTAGTTGGGTACATTGATAATACAAGCCAACGTTTGTTTTCTTTGCTTATTTCGCTTGTGAAAATCGCTGAACAACACCATGCTTTTCTCATGATAAAGGTCATTTAATTTTTCGTATCTATACAGCCTTCGATCACTTGTTTTTATATGCATATCGTTTGTTGTTTAAAATGCGGTATTTTGCTCTGAAAAGCTACTTTATGGTATGGCAGATTGATGCAGGAGAATATCGTGGAAATGGTAAATGTTGAATTTATTTTATCAATTTACATTTTCATTTTCAAGACCCATCAATATTTCGACGATTATAGCATCATATATGCTTTCTCACGGTTTCCTTTTTTTTCACCGTTGCTTTATTTAGGCCTTTGATCAAATTTTATTTAAAGAAGTCTTCATACACTAGTATATCTTTATATCCAAGTGCTGATGTATCTAAATATTCTTTCTCATTAGAAATTTCTTTACCAAATTATTGTACGTTATATCTATTTTTTCCAAGGCTTTTTTTCCTAAGTAGCCTTAAACTGTTCTTACAAGGGGAAATATAATATAAAAATGAAAAATATCAGCTGCGAAATCCTGCCTGTAAATTGTTTTCCTCTCGTTACATTATTGTTTATATTTATTAATGATGACAACAGCCGAACGTGCAATTCCACATGCAGTAATTACAGCGCCAATTATTATAAGAAACATAATTATGTCACATGCCGTAAAGGGAGTGCTTTCTAATAATGTCGCAAGGGGAGGCTTGCATGCGAGAAGTTGTCATCTGAAGAGGTTAAAGCTGAACTGTTTAGCATTTGATATCAGATACCATTAGTTCATTGCTCCGTTAGTGATGCTCTCATCGCCCGCTCTTTTGTTTCCCAAGGGTCTTAGAGAAATTAAACATTAGGTTATCAGGTTACACTTGATGTAAATGAACAAGGAGGAATTTTCCTACCTGCCTGTTCTCAGATATCCTGCAAGATCACAATCATCCTCCAAATGGCTGTGTTATTCACGTTACAGGTATCATGAGAGAGAGAGAGAGGGAGAGAGAGAGAGAGAGAGAGAGAGGGGGGGGGAGAACAATAATATATACATATACAAATATATTTGCGTGTGTGTGTGTTTTTTTTTTGTGTGTGTGTGTGTGTAGAATCTACTGGTCACTTTTCACCAGATACATATGTAATTGTAATAGCCACAATGCCCTCTTAGCTTCTCGAATTCTTCGCCCTTTTTTGGATACGCTTGTCACTACAATGCCCTAAGATCCAAGTGCAAGAAATTTGAAGTGGTTATGATGTACTGTAGCGGGAAACGAACCCACCTCGTCATGATTATTTTGACGCCGGTTCGTTTCCCGCTAACAGACATCATAACCACTTCAAATTTCTTGCACTTGGATCTTAAGGCAATGTAGTGACAAGCGTATCCAAAAAAGCGCGAAGAATTCGAGAAGTATTTATATGTGTGTATGTATGTTTTATTTATGTATATGTATATATATACATATATATATATATATATATATATATATATATATATATATATATATATATATATATATATATATATATACACACATACACATATGCATAGTTTGATGATTTCGTATTCTTTGAAGTTATGTCCAAGTTGCTGATGCCGATATTGTAAATTAATATTTTCCTGAGCTTATAACTTAACTTTGTAAAGTATGTTTTACCACCTTAACAGTAATTTCTTTTATTCGTAAGCACGCATATAATGATTCAGTTATTTTGGTCCTTCTGTGTAATGCCAAAAATTCATAACCCCAGAAAAATGTTTTTGCTTCGTGGGTCTTTTCCTGTTCACATATTTACATTCTCATTTCTTAAAATGTTTAAAGTTCTCTATTTTCTCGTTTTAATAAAAACCTGTTGATGAAATGCAACATAAAACTATGTCCTTGAAATTTTTTATAAGAAATATACAGTTAAGAACTTTCTGAAAACATTAAATCAACTATTAATATCTATAATTCAGCTGTGGGCAGGAGTCATAGTGATTTAAGACAAGTAAACTAACCCCATAATATTTTTTATTGGGGGGGGGGGGCGAGTGGGGATAAAGGTAATGCATGACGATAATTTTTAGGTTTCTTATTTTGTTTTCATATATATATATATATATATATATATATATATATATATATATATATATATATATATATATATATATATATATATATATATATATATATATATATATATATATAAGCTACTAAATGACGATAATATTTGTAGATAATTAAACTCGTTCTTTCATTTTAGTTTGTAAATATGAGAGACTTGTGTCTTTTCCAATGAATATATTGTAACAACAAGGAGTTTAGAGCACAGACATGAAATTTTATCATTCCATATTTTAAAATTATTTAGACTAGAAATGATCATTCTTTATCTGCGTAGTTTTGACATATTCCGTTGGTGAATATTTATTGGCGTCGAAGATCATAACATAAATATATAATGTGAATTGTAAAATGCTTGCTTTCTTTCTTTAATAATAATCGCAAGCAACTTATTATCGTAACATAATGTTAGTATTCAGCAGCTAGTACAAACAACTTCAGTAATTACATGTGATATTCATGTTTTTTTTTTTAAATCTAAACAAAAGAGGATTTTGGCAGCTTTATTTCCAACCTCCAGTCGGGAGAAAGGTTTTTTTGGGAGAGAATCAGAAAAATAAGAGGCTTATTTCTACCTCTTTGGCGTCTTTCTTTAATAACATTTGTTGTATATGCGTATATATATATATATATATATATATATATATATATATATATATGTGTGTGTGTGTGTGTGTGTATGTATATATATATATATATATATATATATATATATATATATATATATATATATATATATATATATATATATATATATATATATATATATATATTTATATATGCGTATATACATACATATACACACACACACACACACACATATATATATATATATATATATATATATATATATATATATATATATATATATATATATATATATATATATATGTGTGTGTGTGTGTGTGTGTGTGTGTGTGTGTGTGTACACATATACATATATATATTATATATATCGTCATAATATTGCAAAGGCAGATTCCACGTCTGTGTCTTCGTTGTCTGCATCGAATCAGCCCCAGTTTCTTTTCACGTTTGCATTTAGAATTTGAAGACGCTTCATTCCTTGTATAAAAGACATCGAGTATTTTCTCTTTAAAAATGATGATACAGTTTTGTGACGTTCTCGCATTATCTAAAAAGGAATAACTAAACAGTTCATTTTCCCGGTAGAATAATGGTTTTCTTTGAAGCTTAGTTTTTTTCTTCTTCCTCTTTTAGCAAAAAACTACTATTTGGCACTTTTTTGAGTAAATAGCTTTTCTCTCTGGTGAAACGGGGATTTTTCCTCAGCCATATGAAGAGAATTCTTTTTGTCTGCAACAGTGAGTTAACGTGCAAAGCCAATTTCGAACTGTGGAATTTTTATGACGGTTTTTATTGAAGGCACAGTCGCATTAGAAGCCTTTTTCCAAAGGTGCAAAGGAGCGCTTTCATTTCATGTTTCATGTTTAATTTTTTGGACTCTATTTTTCTGTGTCCTTTTTCTTTTTATTCGAAAAGTAACTCAGTCTCTCTCTCTCTTTTCTGTTTTCAGTGTGTTGGTTTTTGGTATGCATAATGTTTCCTTACACATGTAGCCCTCAAATGAAATATCACAATGTTGCAAAAAATAACCTACATTTACAACACAAAGCCAGTTCAAATAATGCTCCATATCCAGCAAATTTCCGAACTCAGAAAATGGGTTATATAAACATGTGCAAATAAATAATTTACTGCACATACATACATACATACATACATACATACTGTGTACATGTGCTGGGTGATCAGTGCTCAAGTATACAGTAAGGTATTATGTAACATGTTAAATATTTGGTTTAACATCGAATGTCATCCTTCAGCGAGTTCCTTCCAAAATTAGGAGACAAAAGTGTATTCGTCGGGGACTTAATTCAGTTGTCAAACACGGATTCGTTCATCAACGCTTAATGAGAAATCCGGGTCAAGCAATGGTTCCGAAAACCCTACCTTATGAAGGAGGTGTACAAAGACTAATATCTTTTGATCTTTCCTTTTTTATTGTTTCATATAACAATAAGCAGATGTGCGTATGTATACAGTTAGGTATATGGATAGAAAATATTTATACATATATATGAGGTAACAGCAAACGGAAATGCAGCTCTCACAACGGACGTCATTCTGAATGTCATTTCAACATTCGTCTGCATCATAGTAGTATCGCATTTGGAATGCCCTCCTAATATGTGACATGATAAGAATAGTGGATCAAATAATTAGAGCAGTGGTTCTTAACCCGGGGGCCGCGCCCCCCTAGGGGGCCGTCAGCAGTTTTCACGGGAGGCGCGAGCCCTAGGGAAAAATTAAAAATTCTCTAATTATATTCGTTATTCTCTTAACAAGAGTGAGGAACTAATATTCAGAAGTTTCTGAACAAATGCAAACGCATCGCCTGATGACGTTAGTTTCCTATAGTGTACTAGCCTAGTTAGACTCGTTGGGTTTACCATGTTTTGTAATTATTTACTTCCCTCCCTATCCCTCGAAACCCCTTCTCTTTCTCCTTTTTTTCATTTTCCTTTAAATCTGGAAGGGGAATTTTACTCACAGATGCAAGGGGGGCCTTCAGGGAAGGATTAACTCTTAGAGGGGGTGTGGTAATAAAGAGGTTAAGAACCACCGAATTAGAGAGACAAAAATATCAAGGCCACAGGCTAACATGAATATCATTCGAAGTGAGTCTTAAATAACAGAGACAATAGTGGTTAACATTAGTAAGATGAATTATACAAGAAAAACGGTTCAACTGTAAAGTCACTTTTATTTTGGATACTGATACATATAATGTTATCAGAATTACGCTCCATAGCCAGATAAAGGTAATAGATTAGAACAAGCAGATATGTATTAAAAATAAGTCCATTTGTATCGCTTTTGGCATGAAAAAGTCTTAAAGGAATAGTCTTGAATTTTCCCATATGTAATATAAGACGAGAAAATAACGCTTCTATTCCTAACCTAAAATATTGCAAAACAACAATTAACTATGTTTATAAAAACGTGAATTTAGGTTTTATATATACATATATATATATATATATATATATGTATATATGTGTGTGTGTGTATACATACATATACATATACAGTACATATACATACATAAGGGTATGGTACCTGATTTTTCAAAGAACTATTTTTGTCCTTTTGTTCATAGGGTAAGCAAATAAAAATACGAATGTGAGGAATATTTATTTGTGTTAGAAACACAAAATCAAATGACCATTAGAATACTTTAATAACGCGGAACCAAAAAATGCAAACTCTTGGCCAAATACTGTCTAAACTGCAATTCGTTTTGAATTCTTCCTTGAAAAATAATCGGTAATAGCTCTCTCTCTCTCTCTCTCTCTCTCTCTCTCTCTCTCTCTCTCTCTCTCTCTCTCTCTCTCTCTCTCTCTGTCAGTTGTGAAATTATTTTTCTTAATATCGTAGACAACAGTCGTATTTTTACTTCGTTTGGACATTATTCGTTTGAATATCGATCAAACGAATGATTTGCACGATATGACGTTTTTACTTTGTTAGGCCTCAATGGGCATTTTGTCACCGGATATCGACGGATCTGCGTGTGACAGGAGCCAATCTAATATTCCAACTGCATTTCAAGTCAATGAAAATCTGTCAGAAACGTCGGACTCTGAGCGATGGAGGATATCAGGCCCATTGGGTTCATTGATGAGGACTTCCGCCGGTTGGTTTGGCAAAGTCAATTATCAGAAATATGAAAGGTCTTTCACTTTGCATGTGTTCGTAAGTGAATTTATAACTTATTTGATACTTGCTTTAAACCTATGAAATGACACACACACACACACACACAAACACACACATATATATATATATATATATATATATATATATATATATATATATATATATATATATATATATATATATACTGTATATGTATATATATATATATATATATATATATATATATATATATATATATCTGTGTATTATGGTCATGTTCTTACAACATTCGAAACAAGCGGTACATTGAGTTGATTGGTCGAACGTCAGCTACGTTATCAGATCATGAGACAACAAATTACAACTAATTATTAAATATGAACTCTAAAGCTCTTATGTAAAGGTATTCATGTAAGCTAACCACTTCATAATGCCTAAAAATTGCGAGAAACCTCCTAACTATAAGTATGTTAAGTAAATGTAACGATCCGACTACAGACTGCAGCAAAATGTGCTCTATGACTGTTTGATTTTTAATTTACATCATTACCCTTGGCAAATAAATGTTTTCTGCTATAAAAAGTCTGATATGAAAATAAAGAATGAACGCATTCTCTTCGTAACTAAGGTACTCGTTTAGTTGAGCTCTCATCATTCATTATTCTATTACCTTATTGTTTTTGGCTATACTTGCTGTGCATTGCAGGGCCGTGTTTAATAGATTTTCGTCGATAAAATCTTAACAAAGCATCGGATATGGATCATGTTTTGGAAATAGCTATTTGAAGCCACAGCCTAATTGGCAAAAATATGCAGTGATGTCTAATGTGGATAATTAAGGCACTTATCAGAGTAAATAAAAGAAATTTAAAGGGAAACTCACCTAAATTTAGTAAACGCCCTGAGAGAGAGGTTAGTTGTGACGTAAACTATGACATCAGTCGTAATAGCAGGGTTCCCAGTAGTATGATAATGATCGTAGAAACAAATATTTGACCTTCTTGTACGATAAGCAATACTTTGAGTAGGATACGCGATGATTGTCGAAAGTTTATTTTCTCTATTTCCATCGAAAGTTCTTCACTTACGGTTTGCTCAAAGCACAAGACCCTGATTCACGCAAGGCTGGCTTAATCTTTAACAAACAACAGCATATCCTTTTACATAATTTTATATTACAATATTTGCTTTTTTTATTTCATATTTCCTTAAATTTCAATGAAGTTCAGTATAATCAATGGATTGGTGGATTATAAAAATCTATGGTATAGCCCAAGCGCTTGGACCATTATGAGCTACGAGTTTCATTCAGCACTACAATGTAGTTATGATTAAATGAAAAATATATATGTATATGTATATGTATATATATATATATATATATATATATATATATATATATATATATACATATATATATATATATATATATATATATATATATATATATATATATACATATATATATATATATATATATATATATATATATATATATATAATATATATATATATATATATATATATATATATATATATATATATATATATATATATATATATATATATATATATATATATATATATAATATATATGTATATATATATATATATATAATATATATGTATATATAATATATATGTATATATATATATATATATATATATATATATATAATATATATGTATATATATATAATATATATATATATATATATATATATATAATAAACGATGTAAATGAAATCATCAAAATAACGGAAAAAATAAATAAATAGGTAAAACCGGGAATTCATAGACTCACTGGTAACCACTCAGCAACCCAACAACAAACATTAGTGTCAGTTCCAAGTAAATGAATCGAGCGCATAGAAACAACAAAACTGACACAGAGGCACACAAATAAAATAATGAAGGGGAAGTTGTGTGCTATACCAAGCACTGTGGATTTATTGTGGGATTGATCATGCAATAAGGAAGTTAAGGTTAGAACACTTGCGTTATGTTATATTCATTCAGCAGGTACACGTGAACCAGAACTTTTGAGGAGGCAATATGAAGCAACAGAAACTCCAGGGTAACAATGGTTTTCACAGAGTGTTGCTGTAAGACTTGGTGCACATTTCAAGTTAAAGGAAACGTGAATTGCGCCATGGAACTGTATTACACAGTTAATATTCTCATTTGATGCCTATTCCCTTATTGTACTCTACTTAGAAACATGACTCATCGAAAAGATGAGAGAGAGAAAGAAAGTACATGTCTAGTAAAGTACGTCATACTGCGGTATCAATGAGTGGGAGGGCCTTCTGTAATGACGTGTTACTAGCCGCTACCTACGAGCCTGCTAGATTTAGCTAAGTTTCCCCTTTAAATTTCCTTGATTTACGCTGATAAGTGCATCAATTAATTATCAGCATTAGACATCACTGCATATTTTTGCCAATTAGGCTGTGGCTTCAAATAGTTATTTCCAAAATACGATCCATATCCGGTGCTTTGGTAAGATTCTATGGACGAAAATCAATTAGACACAGCCCTGAAATGCACAGTAGTGTATTTCTATACACCTGCTTCAAGATCCTTACATACTATGGTGATAGAAATTATCGTCCTTTTATATTGTCTTCGACAGCGTATTTACCCAGTAATTCATAGGAGCAACTATGACAAAACGTTGACTGCTTGTCGGGTAATGCTTGTGTGTATGTGTATTACAGAGCATAGAAAATAAGGATTGTCTTCTTAAATAAGCAAATGAAACATGCTAAGGGAAAATACTTCCCTCTATTTTCATCCTTCTTCTGGTACACGTAACCTGCCTCATTTTTTCATGTCAAAGACATTTCCGCTGTCGAAAAAAGCAGCTGTGAGTGACGTACCCCAACATGTCTCCTTCGTTGACGCTGCCGAAGTTGAAGTTTTGCAATCATTTTGAGTTGATGTTTTTGTCAATTCCTTCGTCCGTCTTCCTTCTTTTTCTTTTCTCTTCATTTTTTTTTTTTTTTTGCCTCAAGAGGATTTGATAAACGACCTCCCCTCTTCCGGAGGTGTACGTGACTGTTTTTTACGGTGGAGTTTATTCCCTTTTTCCGGATAGTTTGCTTCTTATTTCTTCTCTAAATCGCCGTGCAGACTTGCTATCCTTTCTCAGTATAGCGGTTTTTTGTTTTTTTTTTTTTTTTTTACTTTATTGGGATACATTTTTTGACGTATGATCCCTTAAATTATTCTGTCTTCTGTTGAGTATACACTCGAACTCATTTCCTGCTGAATTCTCTTGCCTCGATCTTCCCATTTTTTTTTTTCATTTTCTTTTTCTTTGGAGTTTTATCTTTAAAACTATAATTTACAATCATTTTCTTCCTGACCTTTTACTTTTTCTGCATTTTTTTACTTTTCCTAAAGTAGTCATCATGATAAACGTTTTTCTGACTGCGTCAGTTCGATTATTAAAATAAATCCCATGCAGAAGAATACGTAATGAACTTTCTGAATTACGTCGAGAACGTAATGGCACAGAATGTAGAGGTTTTCAGTTATAGTAACAGTTCATTCAGAATCAGATGATAAATTAACAACGAAACCACTTTGACCGAAGAGCTTTATCGCCATTATGAAATGAAGCGCTAGAGCCCCATTGCAAATATTTGTAAGATGATTCTTGAGTGCACTGAAGATTTTGACTCAACTTTAATAATAATATATTAAACATGCTTTTCAAGACGGTTAAATTTTTCTTATTTTTATCACTTTTACATCGTTAGTTCGCTCGTTCTTTCAACAAGCAAACAATATATATGAATGGTTTCTGACAGCAAAAATCCAGGGCACGCAATCTTGATTTTCGTAAATGAATATGATTACGATGCCATTATTTATTTTGATTCAAGTGGCAGCTTGTTCAAGCACACGAAATAAATGCTGGATCCGGTATGCATGATTTCAAAAAGAAGCAAAGAAAGACTAAGTACATTTAGAACAAATTATTCTGGTTCTCATTAGATATTGAGTTCTGTCCACCGTCCAGCTTGCTGTATTAACCCGGTATGTATCCACCTACTCCGAGGTGCTATAAAAAAAATTGCATCTATATCTCTTTGGTTATTCACAATTCTCCGCTTAAAGCAAATTATAAAACTTATTTAGGCCATTTGCTGCTTCTCTGTATGGTTCGCCATAAGATATTCCTGAGAATCTAGAGATATGTACAGTAGGTTTTTGGCCTGTAAATTCCTTCATAAAACTAACAGCAGTCTATATTAATCATATACGGTGAGGATATACTGATTGTCTTTTTATAAAAGTGAATGCACTTCCTCCATCTGAAATATGCACAAGAAATTACTGTGCTGAATTGATCAAAAGCTACATTTTCATCTGCTAAAAATTTTCGAAAAATGTCCATTTATTTCACAAACTTTCTTTTACAATAACTCGCTCTTTTATTTTTACAGAAATGCAATTATTGCATTAACTTTACATCAGAGAGATGTATTATCATATTTTCCATTTAGCTAAAGCAAAACTAGTGAAAATGACATTTGCATCCTGCTAAAGAATGATTCTTTTTTCACATTGTTATAAAACATTTGTGGAGATTGGTCGCTTTCGCATTTTTAAATTCACATAGTTTTTGTCTGCAGTGAAAAGAATATTACTAGACTATAGCTAATGCTGAATTCTCTTGGTTGGTGTTGTACGATAACAAGTCAATTCCGCACGGAGCATTTTTATACAGAAGTTTCTCGTAATGGTCCTGGGTCTAGATATATTTTTGACCACTACAAAGGCTTCATTTTTGCTCCTGTCTATTCATCATTTTTTTTTATTCACATTGATAAAACCTTTATTTGTTTGCATCAGACCTGTAACTTACAGGTATCTCATTAGAACGAAATGCCTTCCGATGAATGTTTTTTTAATCTCAATTTATGAACCTACAAATTATACTTAAAAACAAAAGTAACTTTCTCAGCCATCGTTATCGTATTATAGCAATATTGATTGAGTCAATTTTTCTGGTTTTGAATTTGTGATTTTCCTCAAATATACTGTATTCTATCAAGTGCTTTTCATTTGCTCATAATGACATATGAATTAAATTTTGGTTATTATAAGAAATCATATATTATCTTAGAATCCCTGTGGAAACAATTAAAATAAGAACTGCGAACTTTTCTTCATTCATCATTGATTCTCATAATATTCTTAGTATACTGTATAGTAAGTCCCTAATGCTAACTTCAACTAGTTGTAATCGATATGCTTTCCAGTTGCGGTTTTTTATACATAAGGGAAAATATGAAGTTAGATTTGTTTTCCAAAGACAGTCACATTAAATAAAGTCTTTCATTTTGAAATAAAGCCTAAATTTTATATTTTAAATTTTATTTTATATATATATATTTCCCCATCAGCTTCCCGAATGCAATGTCTCAGGACTTGAGACCAGGAACAGTTATATTGGTCGATTAACGGCAGTTTTCTTCTGAGATTCTGAAATATATATAATTTATATATATATATATATATATATATATATATATATATATATATATATATATATATATATATATGACTTTTTATCACGTCACCGTGATTCATATACAATCAGTAAGCTACAAACGTCCTTTAATATCCTTTATTGGATATTAAAGAACGTGTGTAGCTTACTGATTGTATATGAATCACGGTGATGTGATAAAAAGTCATAAATGCATTACACGGTCAACATGGCAGAGGTGGGTGGATATCGTCTCTAAATACAAACACCAGAGTTCGACGGGGGATTTGTATATGGGAGCCGATATCCACTTATACCTCACTTGCTGGCCGGATGGGTTAATGCGTCCACTGTAGTCCTGAGTTCTTGTCCTTCGCTGGTTCGAGCCCACGGGACGACGAACTTATTATCAACTAAAAAAAAAATTCCCCTTTGGTAACATATATGAAAATATATTATTTCCGAGGTAGAGCAAATTGGATATTAAAGGACGTTTGTAGCTTACTGATTATATATATATATATATATATATATATATATATATATATATATATATATGTGTGTGTGTGTGTGTGTGTGTGTCTGTGTGTGTGTGTGCTGCCGTGTGTTTGGAAAGTTGGCTCTAAATAGGATGTCTGATAACTACACCTGACTGAGGGTGGCTGCGGTCCAGTGAACAGAAAAAACTGAAAGTGAAAAATACTCAAAATTTACCAATAAATGCAAGAGTTGGAGGTAAACTTGAGATGTCCACTAACTAGTATAATTCACTAATTTAATCAGAAGATAAAACATGTACTGTACAGGAGCTATCAATGGAGCTCCGTGCATGGCACCGTCAAGAATTACGTTACACAAAAGAATCACAAAGTACTAAAGCAAAGTGCCACAACTGCAAATATTACACTCTGGGCCTTTCGTAGGCTAACAAGCAATGGATATCATGGAGGAGCAAAAAGATGCACAGTAGGGGGTACAATGAGCGAGAACGTTGCACTGTTGATAGTCCGGATATCTTAACCGGATATGGCACCTGGATATGCAGGAAGGTGGCACTATTGATCTACAGTTCATTCCAAACAGCAGGGACTCGATGCCGCGGATCTGCAAGAGCAGGAAAGTTGAACTCATACAAATGGGATCGAGTAAAATGACAATGAATCCACGGAGGCAAAATATTAGGGCACTGTCTTCAGTAATGATTACAAGTTAACACAAGTACACGAATGAAGGTTAGACTTTGCCCCTATTGTTCAGAATTCCACCACAATCAAAATCACAGGAATCTCTGAGGGAGAGGATCAGGAATGCGGGTAAAGGAAACAGGAGAACAGGTATATAAGTACAGATAGGTTATAGGTAAGGGGCCGACAAACAACATCCAATTATATTTTAAGAGGTGCAAAATAATGAGCAGGAGGAAAGGTACTGCTACTTTATTCAGAACGCAGGCCGCTTATAAAGCGCCATGCGGACGTCACGCAAAGGAATACAATAGAATTTCAGTGACCTGAGGTAAATTACTCTCGGCAATAATTACAATGGATAAATACAAGTAATGTAAAAAGTGAGTTGACAAGGATCGACATAATAACATTCTAACACATGTGCAAAAGAAGCAGATACAAACAAATTAGTAATAGATACAAATTTATATAGGAAAAATATGGCTGATTCTGCTTGACCCGATCCTATAGGAGCGGTATTGAAGAAAACGGGTTGTTCATCATAGAAAACTCGCTCAGCAGGGACTTTACAACATTACCTTAGGCCCGTGGACAAGACATGAAGTTCGTAGAGCCAGAGTTCTGCCGCAGGGCATCAGTGGAAGTGTTGTCACTCAAGGTTACCCCACCAGAGGGAAATAACGCGAAGGTAGGGGTGCTGGTAGACTAGTAGGGCATTAGCGCGCAGAGGTGAGTGGCTGGATACTGCAATATTTGGCGTAGGCAGTGTAGGAACTATTTCGAGTAGGACTTGAGCAAAAGTCTCTCGGTAACTTCTGGACAGGGGGATGTCATCAGGTAATTCAGCGTGGTGATGTCTGTGGGAGGTGGCTAGCAGAGGGCGTCCAGTGGCATGAAGTCGGGTAAGAAGACTAGAGTAGTAGCATAAGGTCAACTAGCTGTGATGTGTGTGCTTGTGTGTGTGTGTGTGGTGCCAGTAGGGTGGCGTCGTAGAGTGGCATTGTAGAGGTTGCTAACATGGGGTATACTAGCAGTGTGTCTTCCCATCAGGTTGAGCTGAGTGTCTACAAGCAGGGAGACATCTAAAGGGGTACTAGCATAGGTTATGCTAGCAGTGAGACTTCTGAAGAGGGACTAGTGCATTAGTGGTTTGCCGGGAACAGTATATATACCATAGTCCGCCAGCAATGGTTGTATTTTGACACTTCTGACAGCCCCTTCTTAATGGGTCCTCCATTGTCTTGCTTTGCAGGGAGTGTTGCTATTCCGGCCAGGTACCTAGAAAGGTCATTGTATGGCGGTCAGATAAAGGTTTAAGAGAAGAGGTGTCAGTGGGGTGACAATTAGATGGGAGAGCCAAGAGATTTGTAGGCAGGATGCAGGTGTTAGTAGGCGGAGCCACAGGTGCGTGTCAGGTCAAGAAAGGTGACCCTTGATGGCAGTGCAGGTATTTGGGAAGGAGGGGAAAGTCAAAAAAATGCAAAGGGACATGTGTGACGGGGGAATTGAGAACAATAGTAACAACAGAAGGAACTCTCAAAGAGGGCATGCTACTTGCAAGCAGCTGCTAAAAATGCCACCTTAGGGCCGCATTACTAGTGTCAGGTCAGATTAGTAATGACTCACGGTAGGGTCCTGTACTTAGTTTCTCATTAGACACCTGCACTGGCTTAACTGAGCTTGGGAAAACATGGCAACACTAGGTGCAAAAACATCAAAACAACTAGTACTTCTTTTGAAATGTACATTAATTCGTGTTGGAGAAATGAAAAATAGTTTACTTCAACTTATAAGCAAAAATCAAGAGGGAATAATCACAACAAACGGCAAAGACGTTTGTGACACCTTCCCGCATAATTAAGACGTTACACACCTCTTTAAGGTGTGAACGTCTAGAAAAGATCTTCACTGATTGATTAAAGCAACTCTCTCTCATCTAAAATGTCTCAAGTACATGATTATTATTTCAGGACTAAACAATTAGAGGCAAATATAAAATGAACATTATAACAGACTTTCAATCATAGCATACAAATTTATCTGAAGTCTGATATATGGATTGTGGTTGGTTGGATCAGACAATCATGTCTGATGAGTAATTAGGTACTCTTGTTAACCCATACAGAAGTTTATGTGCTACTGCTAACGTGTGAACATAAGGTAAGGGCAAGTAAAGTAGACTATAAATAACAGGGGTAAAGTATAAGATACAAGACTTGGAATGTAAGGATTTACTTGGTCGCCGCCTCTGTAATATGCATCAGTCACTGGTAAATGTGAAAACCTGACTCATTAGGTAGCTTCAATCATCAGAGACCATACAGGGGTCTCAGCATTAGTGTTGACAGTGCCAGGGCATCTGGCACTGAAAGGCAATGACTTACATTTTACACAGAGTTAGAGAAAAGGGAGTAACTTGGCATCAACTCTGAATTACGGTGCCAAAGTAGTCAGAAAAATTGGGGTCACTGTGCCAGGCTGGCACCAGGTCTGTGAGAACTAGGTAACGCTCCTAGGCTACCTGGGTGGCCTATGCCAGTGTTTCTTCTTTTGTTGTCCTCTTTTGAAGTGATGGTTTACGTTTTTAGCCAGGATCAGTGAAGCTGAATCCAGAGAAGTTATTGAAGTGCTGTGTACTCCTGCGGCTGTGACAACAGGAGCAGTAACAGCTCTAATCAATCCCATCAGAATATCTTTCTGTAAGGACATGGAGAAAGAGGCAGAAGGTCTGGTGGGCATTTGAGGCTCACAGGTAATAAGGACCAGCTCAGGTATGGGTTGTGAGGCCACACCCTTGGGTGAGTTTCCACTGTGGTCATGGGAATCCGGAAAAAGTTCGTGTAAACCTCTGGTTGGTTCTCTGTCCAGCACTGGTAGTGGAACTAAGCCAGGCGCAGAGAGGGGGTCCGGATTGCGATCTCTTGTAGGGAAGCCTCTGGGGTGCTCTGGGTCTGATATACAAGCAGGACCAGACACAGGAATTGAATCATTGTTTGGCACTGTCATCTCAGCAGGGCCATGCTCAGTTGAAATGGAATGTGTCTGAACACCCAGGATGGATGGAGTGTGGCACCGCTCAGTGCACGCAAGTGTCACTAGCAGGGGCTTTGTATCATCTTGGGGTTCTCCCGCAGGGAGATCGTTGCTGTGTGCTGGCACGGGCAGTAGTGTGGGCCCAGACACTGTAGGTTGCTGTAGGAGGGGCTCAACGTCTGAGTAGGATGAAGCAGGGCACTGCTCATGGCTCGCAAATGGCACTGGCAGTGAACTGAAGACACAATGAGGATTTCTGGGAGGGAGATCTGTAGGGTGCTGCCCCACTGGCACTAAGTCAGGGCCTAGTTACAGGCATGCTGCTCCAAATAGGCTCACCTGCCGCAACAGATAAATCTGGCACTGTTCAAGTATTATGGACATGGGTTTGGAGACATGGTTCTCATAGATGGGATCAGTGACACCTGGGTTAGTAAGAATAAGTGTCGTCAGGATATGAGGTGTCATCTCAAGGGAGAAAGGTTCAGGTTCAGGCCCATAAAGGACTCTGTCTTCCCAGCTGAGGTGGGAATCGGTAGAGGGTGCCATGGTGATGGCAGGCATCTGGGAGAAAGTGGCACTGGATGGCATTATATTGTCACTGATTTCAGGAGGCAAGGGCTCCTCTTGGGTTATGCGAGGTGTTGGCAAAGGGGGCCAGGATGGATCTGCAAGTTCTGGGAAGAAAGTAGGGCCATCCGGCACTGGTAGAGAGCCTTCTGTTAGGCAAGCATAGCGGAAGGAAATTCCCTTTGGTTCTGTAGGCACCACTGTCATGTATCAAAGAGAGACCTGCAAGTCTCTCCATTTTAGGAAATCCTGCCCTAACAGCAGGGGATATCCACTAGTGAGCTTTTTGGTTACTCCAAACTGATGTTCTTGAGTCTGTGAGGGGTCGCCATAAGCGACAGTGAGGCGGACAGTAGGCAGATTAAAGGAGTGTCCATTGAACCAACGGATGGAAATGCATTCATCCTCCCAAATAGAGGCTTCAGGAGGCACTTGACTTCTCCGTATGAGACTGATCTCCCACCCTGTGTCGACAATATTCGTGAGCACACTGGCCGGTCCTGAGCCATTAATGGGAGCTATAGCCACATGGTCCAGCCCTATCCATTTGGTGGACCCGTGTGTACTGCCTATCATTTGTACAGTGTTCGTTGAGGTGTGCAGATGCATGACCAACTTTCTGACAGGCCTTGCGTACGTCTTTGCTATAATCCCACTTAGGACCTGATCCTGTCGGGGTGGCAGTAGGGCAGTTCTGGGTTCAGGAGGCACCCTCTGCGCTCCAGAGCTGGTTTGCTCAGGGTTTGTGGTGATTCTCTTGTTTGGTGGGACACTGCTCTGCCCTATGCCCAGCCTTCTTGCAGATATGGCATAGAAACAGTTTTGTCGTGGGACCACTCCTTGGATGAGCAGTGGCTGAGATGTGTCCAGAAGGATTTATCAGGTGAGGACGATGTGTCTCCTACACGTCAGCGAGTCAGCAGCATTCAGTGGCAGTGGTGGGGTGCCTTTCATGCAAGTATGTAGCAAGGGCATTGGGGGCACAATAGAGAAATCCTCGATCTTCATCCTCTCGAGGACAGTATCATAAGTTTTTTCAGAGAGAGACTCCATCCATCTGTTATGGTTTTTGTCTTTGAAATATGTTCAGTCTGTCCCTGTCTGTCCCACGTTCTTAGGCAAGCTCCACCAGTTTTGTCTTCACTTCTGGGTTATCTTGTACGCCTGCATGATGGCTTGCGTAACTGCAGTGAGGTCTCCTTGTTCTTCGGCAGACGAATGCAGAGCAATGAAACCTTTTCCCTGGATGTGTCTATTTAGGATAAGGGCTGTCTCACTGGGGCTGGGTTGGTAGTTCGCAAAGACTTGTTTGATGTGGTCTAACCATGTTTTGGGTTCTTCATCGGTCCATGCCTGGACCAGGCTGTTTACTCCCTGCAGGGCAGAGGAAGGGACAACGGCTACTGGTTTTGCGGCCCAGAACTGGGTGACAGATAGTTCATGAGCATACTGGCCTTCTCTCTCCTGCTGAGCTCTGGCCAGCTGGTGTCAACCCAGGTGGTGAGGGCATCTCCACAGAGGTTCCATTCCAGGGCAAGTCCCTGGAAACACTGTACATCTTCGACATATGAGGACATTATAGATATGCAAGCTTTCCACAGAAGATGGCAGGGGGCACAAATGTGTATCATTCAGGGTGAGTGAGTGTGAATATCTAACAGGCAAGTAAAGCACCCATGTGCAGTAATCCCAGAGTACTGAATTCAGTATGAGGCACTCAAGCAGGTGGGAAGTTAGAAGGCAGCCTACTTTAGGTAAGGTTGCTCGGGTGAGCGGGTTGGCACCAAAAAGGTGCATATGTACTGTATATAGCTCGGGTGAGCACTTTGGCACTAAAAGGTGCGTAGGTAGGTAGCTCGGGTGAGCACAATGGCACCGAAAGGTACATAGGTAGGGAGCTTGGATGAGCGTGTTGGCGCCTGGAAAGGCGCGTAGGTAGGTTTTGCAAGATGTAGGATGTTAGCAACATGGTAGCACTCCTAGTGCTAAACAATCACGAAGCTTCAAACAGCGCTGCCAGGTGCGTAGAGGTTCTCAAAACACAAGGCAGTGCCCCTAAAGGACAGCAGTGGCACTTCCCCAAAATGCTTAAGGCAATTGCACACTAAGATGTGCATATGATGTTTCAACAGAAGCACAGCAATGTTCCCACAACACTTTCAACACAAGCAGGCACCCTAAAAGGTGCATAACAAGTTAAGAGAACATAAAATGCGGCACACAAAAGTGCACTGTTTCAAAAAACAAACAAAGGTCCTAGGAATTTCTCAACAATGTCAGTCTCTTGCCAAGAGACCCAACTTACAACAACTTCAAGTTATCAGGGCAGGATATCCTTCAACACTCGGCACGGACAACTAGTGTCCTACTTCAGTACAGTATACTGCTAAGCAAACTAAGCAGAACACACACAATAGCTAGTCGTAATGAGTTTGTGCACAAGTAAATCATTTTTAGAGTGTGTATAATATCGGTTTTTATATATGCTTCAAAGGTATGCACAATTCATATAGTATAAGCATACACTGTTCTCGTAAAGAAGGAGGGCAGGTTTTAGTTCATAAGGTCTTGCCGCATTCAGTAAGCAAGTTAATAAAATCTGAAATAAAATGAAATCAAATATACCAACAAACGAGCACCCTTGCAAGTGGACTTTCTAGTGAGCTAAGGTTAAAGGCAAGCAAAGCTTTCTCTCAGATGAACTGTCAAAGTTACTGTCTATCAGGGAAGTCTATCGGCAGCAGCCCAGGTAAAGTAGTAGGCTCAATGAACTCTCAGCTAGACAGTTTGACTGGACGTCAGTCAGGACATTTAGACTACTACAAATTACATTAAACACAGAGATGCCAGATAAACACGGAAGTAGACATATATTTATATTACTTGAATTTAGATTACGGCTGTATATTATTCAACCGAATCTCAACAGCATTACTAATTTGATAGACATGATATGGATATGTAACAACCGTTTGGAAACAGATAAGAATATTCCGGGTAGGAATATTACGTAACATTCCGATTGGTCTGTCTTCCGAAGGCGATGGGGGGGTTCGGCCCTTTTTTCTCTCTTTTAACAGCGAGTCTTTCTCTCAGCAGGTATCTCACGCGCCCCTGTCTCTCTCTCTCTCTCTCGCGGCTTTCCCCTCTCTCTCTCTCTCTCGAATGTCACAAAGATCTCTTTCATTCTCGCATTCCACATTAAAGAAATGAAATGGGTCATACAAGGAAAACTCAATCTTTCCTACAAAAATAGATTTATTATTTAAAGCAACCCAACAAGCAATGAATAAACAAAGCAAAGATTAAAATGCATCATAAATGAAATTGTCAAGTAAGAAAACCTCTAACTCAAGATTTAGCCTCAGTCCAACTAAAAATCTGATTATGGCTAATAGCCTGCAAATTCAAAAATTCTCACATATTCCATTATAGACTTTGTAAAGTCTAGTCTCAAGTCTCCTACATAAAATAATAGACATTGCAAAGGTTTGCGTCTGTCTTTCTCTATGATCACACCAACATGATAACATCATGTTATTGCCCACAAAGTCATCACCACAACCATGACATCTGTCGAAGAAATTAAGCACAAAATAATACTCTCCCAAAAATATGCAAGTGCAAAACACAATAATGAAAAGTCTAAAATGCATGAGTAAACAGCATACTGGTAAAATATAGAACACAATAAAATAGAATATTGAAATGGTAAAATGCTACATCCACTTCCCACACAAGTTCAAAATGTCTTGAAATATGGTAAAAGACCATAAGTTCACACTTCACACAGAAAAACGAAGAGTCTGAACTGTACCTTATTCTGCCAATTCTAAGAGCTTGCCACACTCAAAGATAATGTCTTCACGATCTCGCTCTAGTTCCGCTAATGAACGACCGAACTAATTTTTGGGCAGAATTAGACACAAAATCGAGATTCTGTAACACACGAACTCATGTACGCACATACCAACTTGGTCATATGACTCGGCCAATATCGCGTGTTCATCACATTAACTGCTGAGATGATCAACTATTTGCTGAATGCGACGATTCTGCAAGTGACGGGTTCGCGACAGTACCATCTCACTACCAAAATTCTTCCATCACATCTCTGTACCTGCCAATGTTAAAGCGGCCATATTTTCTGAAATAGATACATAACTTACGATGGGTTAAGAGAAATAAACAACTTTTAAATACTTGATTTGATTCTGCTGGGCGGATGACACGAGCAGATGTATACGCACAGTCCTTGAGATGACAGATACACGTGGTTACCAGAAAGAAGGCTTTCACAGCGTAAAGATCACAGAACTCTCTCACTTGGGAATTGCACACTTTCCTGGATATGTTGAATTATTAACTTGAGTTATCACTGTTGTTACTAAACACTGGACAAGTAAACTGAGATATAAAGTCTCATAGACACTGTACTTAGACTCAGTTAAGGTACAGGCAAGCAGCAAATGGCAACTCATGCTCAAGGCTACTCTGATACACAGGAAATGCAACCTTGTGTGAGGCACTAAATTTCAACACTCGTGAATGGAAAATGCTAAAACACACGATACGAAAGAAAATTGCACTTACTTTTGCTTGCTGTAGTCAACGGGTGCCAAAACAGGTTATGCCAATGAAATGTGCTGTTTGGTAAAGAGGAATTCAGCTTCAGTCAGTCGAAACTGATTTGCTAGTTGACTGAGTTGCAAGGGTTTCTGAATTTTACTTTAAATGATTATTGCGGCTTGTACCAAGCTCTAAGGATCCTGACACGGTCACCACTGTCACATTCGTGCACCATGTGTTTGGAAAGGTGGCTCTAAATAGGATTTCTGATTACTACACCTGACTGAGGGTGGCTGCAGTCCAGTGAACAGAAAAAGTTGAAAGTGAAAAATACTCAAAATGTACCAGTAAATGCAAGGGTTGGAGGTAAAGTTAAGATGTCCACTAAATAGTATAATTCACTAATTCAATCAGAAGATAAAACATGTACAGAAGCTATCAATGGAGCTCTGTGGCAATGTCAAGAATTACGTTACACAAAAGAATCACAAAGTACTCAAGCACATTGCCACAACCACAAATCTTACACTCTGAGCCTTTCTTAGGCTAGCAAGCAATGGATATCAGGGAGGATCCAACAGATGCACAATAGGGGTTACAATGAGAGAGAACGTTGCACTGTTGGTAGTCCGGATATCTTAACCAGATATGGCACGGGGATATGCAGGGAGGTGGCACCATTGACCTACAGTTGATACCACACAACAGGGACTCAATGTCACGGATCTGCAAGAGCAGGAAAGTTGAACACATATGAATGGGATGAAGTAAAATGACAATGAATCCACATAGGCAAAACATTAGGGCACTCTCTTATGTAATGATTACAAGTTAACAAAAGTATGTGAATGAAAGTCAGATTATGTCAGTATTGATTAGAATTCCACCACAATCAAAACACAGGAATCTCTTGAGGGAGAGGATCAGGACTGTGGCTACAGGAAATAGGGGAACAGGTATATTAGTACAGGTAGGTTATAGGTAAGGGGGCTGCCAAACAACTTCCGATCACATTACCTTAGGTCTGTGGACAAGACGTAAGGTTCGTGGAGCCAGGGTTCTGCTGTAGGGCGTCAGTGAAAGTGTTGTCACTCAAGGTTCCCCCACCAGAGGGAAATACGATGAAGGTAGACTTGTAGGGCATCAGCACGCAGAGGTGAGTGGCAGGATACGGCAACCTTCGTCATAGGAACTATTTTGATTAGGACTCGAACGAAAGTCTCTCAGTGACTTCTGGACAGGGGGACATCGTCAGGTAATTCAGCTAGGTGACGTCTGTGGGAGGCGCCTAGCAGAGGGCGTCCAGTGGCATGAAATCGGGTGAGAAGACTAGAGTAGTAGAGTAAGGTCGACTAGCGATGATGTGTGTGTGTGCCTGTGTGGTGCCAGTAGGGTGGCATCGTAGAGTGGAGTTGTAGAGATAGCTAGTGTGGGGTATACTAGCAGTGTGTCTTCAGAAGTACGTTGAGCTGAGTGTCTACAAGCAAGCCGGGAGACATCTGAAGGGGGACTAGCATAGGTTATGCTAGCAGCGAGACTTCTGAAGAGGGACTAGCTCATCACTGGTTTACCAGGGCCTGTGTATATACCACAGTCCGCCAGCAATGGTTGTATTTTGACACATCTGACAGCCTCCTCTTAATGGGTCTTCCATTGTCCTCCTTTAAAGGGTGTGTCGCTAACCTGGCCAGGTATCTAGAAAGGTTATTGCATGGCGGCCAGATAAAGGTTTGAGAGAAGAGGTGTCAGTGGGGTGACAATTAGATTGGAGAGCCAAGGGATTTGTAGGCAGGGATGCAGGTATTAGTAGGCGGAGCCACAGGTGCGGGTCAGGTCAAGAAAGGTGATCCTTGATAGCGGAGCAGGTAGTTGGGAAGGAGGGGAAAATCAGAAAAATGCAAAAGGGCACATGTGACTGGGGAATTGAGAACAATAGTAACAATAGAAGGAACTCTCAAATGGGGCATGCTACTTGCAAGCGGCTGCTAAAAAGGTCACTTTAGGGCCACATTACTAGTGTCAGATCAGATCAGTAATGACTCACGGTAGAGTTATGTACTTAGTTTCTCATTAGACTCCTGCACTGGCTTAACTGAGCCTGGAAAAACATGGGAACGCTTGGTGTGAAAATATCAAAACAACTATTATTTCTTTTGAAATGTACGCTAATTCATATTGGGAAAATGAAAAATAATTTACTTTAACTTATAAGCAAAAATCAAGAAGGAAAAATCACAAGTGGCAAAGACGTTTGCAAATATATATTATATATATATATATATATATATATATATATATATATATATATATATATATGTGTGTGTGTGTGTGTGTGTGTGTGTGTGTGTGTATGTGTATTGGGTTCATAGACTACATTATGAGACTACATTATGAGATTTTTAATATAAATGACTATGTAGAGAAAAATTATTCTTTTAGTGCTTGACCAGATTTCGACTTACGTTTAGTTTTCAATTATTGTTTAACTTGTAAATCTGGGAAACTTGAATTGTTCTCATTCCATATTTTTTTCTAACGTTCAGAAGTGAGGCTGTGATATACTACTCTACCATAGTTGCAAATTTTACGATATACCTCACAAAACGGAATTTATGGCATGGGTCAGGTCACACAAAAAATACTCCTAGCCAAGTACTTGACACAAATGCAAGTTTTGAAAGCCATCTGACTGTATTCTTATGTTATGTTGCTATTCAGTTCATTCTTACTATTCCAGCGAAAACAGCTACGGACAGCTGTTTTGAAATGACATACGTTCTTGCATCTCTTGATTTTCTTTAAAGATTTATTCTTCTTCTTTTAACATGCTTGTTTTCCCATTTGTATGAGGTAAGCTTGATGCCTTCTTTTTGACGGACTTTGATTTAGCTTTGGGGTAGACTGTAGCCTTGATCGGCTGCCCTGCCTGTCATCTCTTAAACCCCGGTAGCGTATGTACATGTATTGTACCAGTCACCAGCGCCCTTTCTCCCATCAACGAGGAGTCATTGCATGGTTAGGTCGACAGTCGAGACGTGTGAGGTGTCTGTTATGTTTTAGAAGATGTTGGAGTGGCTTTGTTTGTGTGTGTATTAGTCTGTAAACCCATTTGCTGTAAGCAAACCTATCTGTTGATTACATACATAGTCCCGAGATGTCTACACGGATAGCAATGTGTCCACCTCCCTGACCGGTCGGCTGCGGATTTGAACCTGCGACACAGACCTCTAAGAAGTCCGAGCTGCTGCTCTAACCGACCTGGCCATCGAGGCTTTTTTCTTTAATGATTTATTCTAGGAGAATAATCGTGTACAATCGATTGCTGTTTTCTTTCTGAACGGTCTAAACTAATTAATGCACATCCCGTATAAGTCAGTACATTAAGGATAATGCATTTAACACAACTTGTGTCGAATGTCAGACTAAGAATAAAAATAGTGTATTGAAACTAACAAGGTATAATCAATAGGGTAACTGTCAAAACAGAATATCACTAAAATAGCTTATTAGCCTTATCGCAGTGTTGCAAGATGGAATCTGTGAATAAACTTCGCTGAACCAACCTCCATGAAATCTCGATTGCAGTTGCTTTGATACCGAATGGAATGAGAAACCATTCACCCTTTGACCAAATCTAATATTATTTGCTATCCAAACATACAGAAATGCTCTGAGGTATTTATATTCAAGGAAATGGTTCAAGGTTGCATGTAACATGTGTGGAACCGTTATTCACTCATAAGATAATATTCTATGCACGTTTAATACTAGAAATGTAGCGACCAAATTCGTGTTCTATTACATGAGGAACGAAGTCATAACATTTAAGAATAAAATCATTTTAAGAAAACTGTTCAGAAACGTAATAACTGTTAACTGAATACACAAGATATTTGTTAACAAATTCAATCTTTTTCAAGATCCCGAAAAACTTCATTAGATTAGTCGAGTTTTGGGATGATGGCAAAGACGAATTGCTCTGAAGTGCCTTGCCTGCTGAGAATGCTTAGTTCTCAAAGAGAAAATTCAGGTACAGTTGGGAAAGCCAGAAGTGGAGTATCTTGAAAAATACAGTTTATCAGTTACATTATTGTGGCTTTTTTACTCTATTTTCGATCACAATATATTGATGCACCACAGATAATGAGGTTTATAAGACTGAATGTTTGAAGTTGTGAGGAAAGTAGTATTTTGAGATACAAGTCATCATCATCAGGCTAAAGCGACAGTCGAAATTCAAGACAGAAAAGGGAGTCTGAAGCGGCCAGGAAATGTAATTAAGGCAAAAGAACTTCAATAAGGATGAAATAAGATGAAGTAAAGAAGATATATGAAATATGCGGTAGGGTTCAGAGCCGGCAAAATTGAAAAGCTCTATGCGATTATCAGCGAATGCCTTTTAATATATATATATATATATATATATATATATATATATATATATATATATATATATATATATATAAAAGTGTGTATGTATATATGTATGTATGTATGTATGTATGTAAATACACCCATATGTACACACACACACATTATATATATATATATATATATATATATATATATATATATATATATATATATATATATATATATATATATATATATATATACGTAGACAACCACATGAAAGGTGAAAATTAAAGGCCAGGTACCAAGCGCTTTCGTGTATTGCGTACACTTCTTCGGGGTACAAAGTAAAATAAATAAATAGAGACATAAACAAGAAAACTTCACAAAACAAAGTGGGTTCTTCGGGGTACAAAGTAAAATAAATAAATAGAGACATAAACAAGAAGACTTCACGAAACAAAGATCAAAGCCACTTTGTTTTGTGAAGTTTTCTTGTTTATGTCTCTATTTATTTATTTTACTTTGTACCCCGAAGAAGTGTACGCAATACACGAAAGCGCTTGGTACCTGGTCTTTAATTTTCACCTTTCATGTGGTTGTCTACGTATATATTTGTCACGTGCAGTTTGGTGACTTATTGCTTATATATATATATATATATATATATATATATATATATATATATATATATATATATATATATATATGTGTGTGTGTGTGTGTGTGTGTGTTTATATATATATATATATATATATATATATATATATATATATATATATATATATATATATATATATATATATATATATATATGTATGTATATATATATATATATATATATATATATATATATATATATGTATATATATATATATATATATATATATATATATATATATATATAGACATGAACATTTAGTCATTATCACACTTACCACGAAAGTAAAAAGTAGACACCTTATTGATATCATTTTACACTACAATTCAATGCTTCTGCGATAACTGTAATATAATTGCCTTAACATAATTATATGGAATGACCATTCCTTCAGTTCTTTTCACATTAACTCTTTTATTGCCTTCTTGACGGTCTTTGGCCATCTGCCATACTCTGCTTCAGGGACCTTTTATACCATGATAATGGACAATATCCTCCTTTTATATGATCCTTGATAACGTCTTTACCGGGTAACTCAGCCACGCAGAGTGATAAATGGATCTTCCATAAGGAATGGCTTTCAGGCCTCGTTCTTAGACCTAAGGGATCAATCATTATGGGGCAACGCTTTCTTTAGGTGGAACGTGGCTACGTCTTTTCTGAAAGGCTGTTTATTATGTGGCCTTTTTAAAGGTAAAGAGGCCTACAAACACACGACTAGCTAAGTCAAGTTTGATAATTTCAATCAGAATGTGATGAAATATGCCTTGAATTATATGCAAAGACCATTATTCTAAAGAGTTGCTGCTTAAATTATTCCGGATATACAGGGAAAGTGAAAGCATTCCGCATTTCATGAATTTATTAAAGGAAATCTAGGTTGAAAGAGAGAACTGAACCATTTCTTGTAAACTTACATCTGATTTTTTACAGGCTGATATGGAATTATTAATCTGCACTATATTATAAATCTGTTGTCCATCAGTCATATGACAACAGCAAGTTTAATAGTTAGATCAGTTTAGAGGGATGATTACCGAAAACAGTAAATGATCACATTCTATCTAAAACCTATACATTGATTACAAACTTGTTATTGTATTCTTAAAGTAAGGTAGTATATATTGTGCGATCTGTTAGATAAATATAACTGAAATAAGTATATCTCAAAGATGAAACCATGTAATGGCAATGACTTAAAAACTCACCTGGGCGCATTTAGGAATTTGAAAGGTAGACATCGTGACATTCTTTGGCTAATGAAAATAAAAAGAATGTCTTGTAAACATACTCATTGTAATGTTATATATATGAGGAATAATAAAAAGGAAGATTCTTGCAACCATTCCTAATTGCTCAATGTCCCGTTACGTAAAGAAAAATATGTAGATTGGTAAACCATAATGAATAATAATAAACATAGAAGTTAAGGGTTAAAGCACATTAAAATAATAAAATTCATATGTTATAAAAGACTTCATATCAAGCATCTAATATTGTTCAAATAATGTAATCGATTAACCGAGTATGCCGTAAGCCACCCAATCGCACCCATCATGATCATTATCACATTCGAAAGTCATAAGTCACTTTAGTGGCATTTCCGCTTCCCTTCATTTCAAACTCGTGATTGGTTCATCCTTGCCAGCCGGCAGCCGAACGGCAATTAAGAAGGTGCATAATGTCCCAGTTTAGGTACCACAAGGACGATGAGCTTGCTAAGTCACACATAATTCACAGCTTCCCTTGAAGCCACTACTTTTGCGTTTCTGGAAAATATGCATCAACTACAGTATTGTTGGATTACCAAGATTTTTAAATGTACATTTTCTGAAGGGGATAAGTTTGCCTACATACAGTAATATCATGTGTGTACAGCTAAATGGATTATCACCATATTTCACAGATATATGTGTGTGTGTGTGTGTGTGTGTGTGTAATTCTAATAGCCACAATGCCCTCTTAACTTCCCGAATTCTTCACGCTTTTTTGGATATGCTCGTAACTACATAGCCGTAAGATCCAAGCGCAAGATATTTTATTGCCCACTTGGCTATGATGGTGAGGATGGGTCTACTCCAGCTCTAATAAATATATCTGAAAACGACAGGTATATGTATGTATGAGAGGTAATAGACTTTTATCCTTCTCGTGGTCAGGTCGGCAACGTGACCTCCTTGTGATTATGGTGACGCAGGTTCGTTTCCCGTGACCGGCCATCACAGTCTCTTCAATTTCTTGCACTTGGATCTTACGGCTTTGCAGTTACAAGCATATCCAAAAAACGTGAGGAATTTGAGAAGTTAAGAGGGTATTGTGGCTATTAGAATAACATAATATGTCTGGTAAAAGTGACCAGTAGATTCTACATATATATATATATATATATATATATATATATATATATATATATATATATATATATATATATATATATATGTATATATATATACACACACACATATATATATATATATATATATATATATATATATATATATATATATATATATATATATATATATACAATCACTCCTCGACTTACGAACTTTCAAAGATACGAACATCCTTGCTCGTAAATTCAGTTTTTACTCAGAGCACTCTGGGATGTGACCTGCAAGTCTAATTTTTGTTGTGAGGGCTTGCCTCGACTTAGTTACAATTTCTGCTGCTACCCACGCTAGACAGAACCATAGCTGACGCCACTACGCATCCCAGTTTCTTTGTACCTACGTTAGTGCTAAGATTTCATCTTCCCTGTGGCAATTCATTTGTCCGTTTTTATCATGAAATATTTACCGCATCCATTAATATATCATGGCTAGTGGCAAGCACAAAGCCACTGAAGAAAGTCGTAGTGTTTAAAAGCAGCAAGCCATCTCAATGGAAACTAAAGTGGCTATAATAAAGAAGTTAGAAAGTGGTGTAAAAATGGGTGACGTAGCACCATTATAAGATGAATCACTCGGCCATCGGCACAATTTTGAAAAACAAAAACAAAATTATGGAGCACATGAAAAGTGCTGTGCCAGTGCAGTCAACAATTCTAAGTAAGAGAAGGGGGAGGGCAGCAGAAGAAATGGAAAAACTTCTGGGTATCTGGATGGAACACCAGAGACAAAGGTCTGTACTGCTTAGTCTTACGCTGATTCAGGAAAAGGCTAAAAGCCTTTTCAATGACTTGAGGGCTAAGGCTGGCATAAGTGCTCAAGATGAAACATTTGTTGCAAGTCATGGATGGTTTCATCGCTTCAAAAAACGAGCCAACTTGCATCACGTGTCCGTAAGCGGTGAGGCAGCAAGCACTGACAAAGCAGAAGCCAAAAAATTTTCCAAGACACTCAAGGAAATCATAGATAAAGGAGGTTACATCCCTCAGCAAATTTTTAATGTAGATGAGACAACCTTTTCGGGAAAAATGCCAGGCAGAATGTACATCAGCTGTGAAGGGAAGACGATGCCAGGATTTAAGGCAGTGAAGGATAGGCTAACGTTACTGCTGGGTGGCAATTGTTCGGTAGACATGTAGCTAAAACCTCTCCTCGTGTATCAGACAGCAAATCGACGGGCACTGAAAAATATCACAAAAAGTTCTCTACCCGTAATCTGGGTGGCCAATAAGAAAGCCCGGGTGACTCTTGTTGTATTTGAGGACTGGTTTTTCCCTCACTTTATCCCCGAAGTCAAGCTGTACTGCAGAGAGAACAACATTCCATTTAAGCTTCTCTTAAATTTTGGACAATTCCCCCGGTCACCCAATGTACTTAGATGATTTCCATCCAGATGTTCAATTTGTTTATTTACCACCTAACACAGCTTCGCTCATTCATCCAGTGTTATAGCAAATTTCAAAAAATACTACACTCGCCGTACATATCGGCAAGCGTTAAACGAGGTAAATGACGCGGATGTGACCTTACATGACTTCTGGAAGGGTTACAACATTTACAGTTGTGTTAAGAACATTAACGCTGCATGGTGTGAAGTAAGTGAAATCAACATGAATGGAATATGGAGGGCCTTATGCCCACAGTTTGTAAATGATTTCAGAGGGTTTAATCATGAAGAGTAGGAAAAGGAAATCGTTAAGTCTCGCTGACATAAGTGAAAAGTTAAACCTTGACATAGGGGAAGAGGACTTTCAAGAGCTGTTGGACAGTCATTCAGAGGAGTTGACAAATGAGGATTTGATGGAACTGGAAGAACAGCAAAAAACAAAAGAACATGAAACAGAAGAACTTGTTCCCATAAAGAAGTTTGAAACAAAATTGATGGGTGAGGGGTTTTCTCTTCTAGAAAAAGTGTTGACTGTTTTTGAGAATCAGGACCCCAATGTTGAGAGATTCTCAAACGTAGCAACAATAGTCAATGATGCTTTCCAGAGTTATTGTATCATATATGATGAAAAGAAAAGAAAATCAGTGCAAACTTCCGTAGACAAATTCTTTAAACCAGTGCCTTCAACCTCAAGATCCTCCCCAGTGTCTTCAACTTCAAGAGCTTCTCAAGTGCCTTCAGCCTCAAGAGCTCCCCAGTGCCTTCAACCTCAAGAGCCTCCCCACCTCTAATGGCTGCTTCCTCCCTTAATGAGGAGGAAAGTGATGAAGAAATCCTTGCCGAAGAAATCCTTCCTGAAGAAAGCGAAAAAGAAGAAGACGTTGACGACCCGCCACCCCTTTATTCCACACCGCCATCCTCCTCTCATCATCCATCACGACAAGCTACGACACCAGTTTCAAAGATAAGAAAACTGTAATTGTACTCTACATTTACTGTATTATCATAATTTGTTTAATGTTAGGTCTTATACACCATCTGAACTAATAAAATACTCTATAAAATACAGTAACAGTACTAGTATTGGGTTTTAGTATGAACCAACAAATAATACTGTACGATTTGACTTTGTTGAACTTACGAACAAAATGAACTTACTAACAGCTGTTCGGAACGTAACTCGTTCATAAGTAGAGAAGCGTCTATATACTGTATATATATATATATATATATATATATATATATATATATATATATATATATATATATATATATGTGTGTGTGTGTGTGTGTGTGTGTGTGTGTGTGTGTGTGTGTATATATGAATAGAGAGACAGACAGATAGATAAATATATAGAGAAATGCTGTCTGAAGAGAATGCAGTCTTGGTCTGATAAAGTGAATATTTTGAAGACTGAACGTAGAAGAGACGAGAGTCAGCTCTGAATGATTCAAGAGTGGAAAGAGTTGATGTTTGACTGTTAGGACATTAAGATCATCATTAAGAGGTTGAAGAATGGAATAAGTTGTTGAGGATATAAAATGGTATAGAAGATAAGCTGTTGACAGCAATGGTATTGTAGGTGAAGGAAATGAAGCTTCTGTTAGATTTTGTAGGCAGGAGAGTGACTGGCTTTACGGAAAAGTTGGGTTGAAGGTGTTTTTTGTACTCATATCTTAAATCTTACGGATAGGGTCATGCGAGGAGTCAGAGAAATGGCATTAGATGTATGGGCAAAAATGTGGAATATGAAAATTGGTTGGCAATGGAGGATGAAATGGGTAATAGTTCTAGTTTCTAGCGAAGAGAAATTACCGAGACTAGTAAAACAATTTAAAAGTAACTGCAAAAAGGGAAAGAGAAAGGTATTGTAAGTGAATAGAAAAAAGAATTACGGAGCAGTAAACGCTCGCAAGGAGGTTCAATGGATATATGCAATGAATGCTTGTAAATATCTTGGAGTAAATATACCTGAACACGCCAACTACGGAGAGCCTTTTCTGGTGCTCTGCCTAGTGCAAATACCTTTAATATTTACCCAGAAAAAGACCCAGGCTATTCTCATATCGTATATGAAAGATGATCATATTGGTAGACAGGCACGTTAGGATAGAATGAAAAACTGGTATTCATATTAGATATTTACGTAAGCAAATGAAAAGAGAGCTTGGTGTGACTGACAAGTCGGTTCCAATATATTTAATGGCACTTATTCTTATCGAACGACTCTTCATCGCTTTGCAACACACATTTTCATTGCCAGTCACATTCTTAACACTACCGCTAAAATACACCTATAAGTTTTAGTCAGCTCTCCAGCACACTGTGTGTGTTAGGTAATAGTTTCATCTTTATTTCCATTACTTTTACTTGGGACATGTAAACTGTTTAATTTACAGTAAAGTTACGGGCTCGAAATGAGTTTCAGGATACACCGCTAGTATTTCTATAAATTACTTTTAGCCGCCTTTCCAATCTGCATCATTTTTTATATATTCCCTCATCTCCGAGAGCCTTTCTGATGGTGATAGCGGAAGGCATTATCCTTTTTACTGCCCTATAACTCCGTTTGCCCACAACTCATACGACCAACGGTATACAGTGATAAATGATCTATCCCTAATATACGGCAGCGATGAAATGGTGATGCTTTGAAAATGACTTGTTGCAGAGGCTAAACCTGGTTTCCTACAGGCTCAGCAAAGCTATTTTTATACAAGACCCTTGACTCTTGGTTGATATCATTTACAGTTTTCTTTCCATTACTTGTTTCATCTTATAACTAAGTGAAATGAATAAAGATATATTCTTTGCACTTTGAACGTCGAACCAGCTAACCAGCACCCGACTTTCCTGTCACTAGCGAGTGTTGCTTTCGAGTCCCAAATCCAAATAATCAGTCCCGTGTTGCCTCTTTCATTTAACAGAGGGATCGTGAAGCTTAAGTCAATGAAGCAAGATTACTTGTGGAAATTAAAAAAGATATGACGCCTCTGCGATATTGTAAAGGTGACAAAAATTTTGTTTTAAACTGTAATAAGAACCATTATACTTTATTATTGACAAAGTATGAAAGCTACAGCCCTTGTGTCAGTTAAGTATTTCTTAGTTTAACCAGACCACTGAGCTGATTAACAGCTCTCCTAGGGCTGGCCCGAAGGATTAGGTTTATTTTACGTGGCTAAACGGGACCTACAGCTTAATGTGGAATCCAAACCACATTATGACGAGAAATGAATTTCTATCACCAGAGATAAATTCCTCTAATTCTTCATTGGCCGGTCGGAGAGTCGAACGCTAGGCCAACAGCGTACTAGCCAAGAGCTCTACCCACCTTTCCAATGAAGAACTTCCCTTGTGTCAGAAAGATCAACGTATCAATAAATGCAAGATTTCTCAAATTACTTTAAGCAAGTGGAAGAATACCATGTACAAATGTTCGGAGAGCATTTGGAAGATATAGGAGGCGGTGCTCAGATTTCAATGTAGACTTTTTCATGTGTCTGTTAATGATAGAGTTCAGAGCTCTTACTTTTGTTTCTGTCTATTCAACCGGCTTTTAAAACTTGAATATTTTGTGCTCTTTACCGTACAATCGTGAACCAGTGATAATGAAATCTAGATTCCTTTTTTATCCGAAAAAAACCGTTAGGTAATGAACTGAAGAGTAATTCTGAGCCACTGAAAGCCTCCATATTACCTGATTCATCAGTCATTAATCATAAAGCATGAAGACTTCAAGGAACAATTTCAAGAATAGACCCAGAAAGTGGGGACTGTATAAACAACATCCAAATTAGGGTCAGTGTCATATAAAACACTGCAAACTGAATAGAGGAGTCTTTAAAGAGAGCGTTTTCCCTACAAGGCCACTCAGAGGTGAAGAAATGAACTTACTATACTGTTGGGTGTATGAATTTTCATCGTAGCATAATAACGTGAGTATGATACCACAAATGCGTTACCGGGCCAGTTATGAAGGTTTAAGTCACTAAAAATAGTTCACATGACAACTAATAGTCAACTGGGGGCTTAGATAATCCGAAACGTTAAGCATCTCTGGAATGCCACCTAATGAATTTACGCGCTAAGTGTCGTCATATTCTTTCACGTAATCCTGATATCCTCTTGGCATGCACAGGTGCGCACACAAGGTAAGGATATAACCTCATCCCCATTTCGTTGAACTAAGAAGAAGGAAAAATAATTTAATACTTAAGGTTAAAATAATTTAATACTTAAGGTTACGTGGTAATAAGTGCTATTATAAACTCAAGAGGATGTATACCAGAAGTTCAAAAGGTTATTGATAACTGGAAATGTGTCATTTTCATCAAAGTTAGATCTATCTTTGTTATAAGAACCTACATGTACAGCTCGTGTACTTTAACGACTATGCATGGTTTATGACTGCAATGATATTTCATCCGGAATAGCATTATCACGGCAAATCTACTTTGCTTTTATCACGGTAAACTTCAGTTACTTTGTTTTTGTATTTTTTACTGGCTAGCAGTATTAGGATATAGTTGCCTTTAACACTGAAGCGTGTATGCGGACAGCTTCCTGAATGACACGTCCTAACGGTTTATTAAATGAAATATTCTCTCTTTTCGTTAACGTTCATATAATGTTTTTGGTATTTCATGAAGCGGCCATTGATCGTGGAGGAGTGATCTGCGTTTGATAATTCGTCAATAGCAGCGTGACGTCCAAGGACAAAAGCTAGTCTAGATAAAAGGTGCAAATCCAATATAGAATATTAATTTTCAATCCACGGGAGACAAAGTAATTTATTGCCATTATTTAGATCCCTCCCCACCCACTCCGACCTCTCTCTCTCTCTCTCTCTCTCTCTCTCTCTCTCTCTCTCTCTCTCTCTCTCTCTCTCGGATAATTTTTTTTTTTTTTTCATTTTAGAAAGTACAAGAATTCCAATATATTTAACAGTTTCGCTTTCTCTTTTCTGAAGGGGAATGCTTTTTATGTGTAACTGAAACACTTAACATTGCTTCCTGTGAAAAAGACTAACTTGAAAGCATCGGCGGGAAATGTCGGGTATTTTGCTCGAACCAAAATAATGTCAAAAAATATTTCAAATCCTCTTAAAAAGTGTCTCTTTTTACTATTCGCTTGTTATTGTCTATCATGTCTTCTTATGCTCAACCAAGTGGCCCATGACCACTAAATTTCTGATTCAATGTAGGAATTATGTTCTCTGCTAATTAAAAGGATATTAAATACATAAGAAAAATATGAGCTGAAAGTGAACCCCATATAAGAGTTTGTTGAAACTGCCTACTTGCTCAATGAAATAAAATAAAACCCACAAGTATTTCATTCCTTTAAAACGCTGTTTACCGATTCCACAAATCTTAGACACTCAATAAGATGCGAGTATTTGTAATAACTTCCCAGCTGAATCATTTCAGCTTCATCCATACTTTGGAAAGTAGTTTTAGTAGCTTTTTATTTTGTAAAACTTTGAAATAACCCGTCAGAGAATACGCCGTTATGTAAACTGTGGCTGTTTGTATTGAGGTATTTTCAAAAATTCGTCCACGCCAATAAAATAGACACGGATAAAGAATAAGTGAAGAGGATAATTGTGACAAAAAAATTGTACTGGGAAAGGCCATCACCTGGAAACGGGTGATAAATATCAAAGTGATATGCAGTTGGCTGCAAAAACGATTCTGCTCTCTCTCTCTCTCTCTCTCTCTCTCTCTCTCTCTCTCTCTCTCTCTCTCTCTCTCTCTCTCTCTCTCTCTCTCTCTCTGTGAAAAGAGATTGAAAAAATGTTAAAAAATCTGAACATTCTGTATCCAAAGGGAGGGAAAACATACCATTCGCTTTCATTCACTCTCTTCGGACAAGAAACGTCTTCTTTGTATATTATCGGCTAATGGAACCTTTGTATCTCGCGCTCATGCTCTCAAAGTCGAAGTTTTGCAGTCATTTGGAAGAGCAAACTTTTAGTCCACGCCTTCATTTTTTCTTCTTCTCCATTATTGGTCTGGAGCATATTTGACAAATGACCTTCCCACGGCAGAAGTGGAAGTGACAGCCAACCGGCCGGTTTAGTTGCTTCTTCTGCTGGAGCGTTCACATAGACTCTTTTTTAATCACGTAATATGCACATTTCCGCCAGAAGTATGTTATTTTTCTTTGCTTCAGAGAAACCCTTTCACTCTCTTTGATTCCTAGATGGAGGAAGGTTTCGATGTCTTAGCCTAGAAGGCAATACTTTTGGTTCGATTTGTGTGCAGGATTACGTAAAAAGTTGCCTGGATTTATTCGAAAACTTTACCCAAAGAGGACCTGGTGACTGGCAACGAGTGTACATTTGAGGGAGTTAAGAATATGGCTGTTGGAAGGAAGGGACCTTTTGGGTACTGGATTACTTTGCTGTTACAAAGGTTCTGATATCATATGTACTATTGTCTTGAGTTCTGGTAACCAGATTTTTAATTAATTCCTCAAATATAGTCTGAGTGGAAGATATGTTTCCTATTAATTACCCTACAAGATTTCGCTGAATCATAATAGCTAACTTTTTACCTTTAAAATATATACCCATGGAGGTCTGACGTTAGCAAAGGTATGCCGTCTCCGAGTATTTTTCTTTGATCTTCCAGTACATGTTAGCAGGATACTTTAATAATGCAAGGACAAAATTTTATGAAACTTTCCATTCGCAAGATGATTAACTTGATGAGGAATTCAGCTAAGAGTCTGTGATTTTTTTGCGTTGAAAACTTCTGAACTTTGAGTTGATTTCTCAAAAAACTTAAAAGATTTATGCGTTTAGTTAGGAGCCCCGGATTCTTCCTTTTATTATAATTATTACAGTTTTATCTTCATCATATTCATCTCCATTCGGAATACTGCTATAATATTTGGAGTTATTCTTCTTTAGACTCTCTTCAATCCCTTTGACCCAAAGGCAGTTCGTTTGATCGATGGTTTCGCTTTGCTTCTCTTAATGCTAGAGCTCTCTTCCTCCGTTTTCCACTGGAAATAGTTTGGCATGTCTTACATTGAGCTCTAGGAGATAGAGCTCACCCGGCCGAGTAACATCTCCAGCCACCCACTCCCTCAGCTCTTCTACTGAAATCAGTCACGACCGGACTGCACGGTTTGGAAAATGTGGCTTTCCCTTTGGGACACTCACTGGCCTCGTGTTTCCTGACACTTATAACTTTCTCCCACTCGTGAGGCATTAGGCTACTCGCAAAGTTGACTCTAAGTGATGCCCATCTTTTCTATACCTAAAATGGCACTTACGGTTGCACTTCTCATGCCAGCCTTCAAACTCAGTTTGAATGGTAACTTATTCTAAAGTAGTCAAGTACTTTCAGCTGCTGTCTTTTTGTTATTTTTAACTCTTCTTTTGTTCTGCGTTGTAAGCATAATAAATCCTTTTTTCTTAAATATAGGGACTGTTTTTCTGTGGCATCTCTTTCTTTTCTTGATGAGTCTTCATTTATTTTTCTCTTCACTGTTTCTTACTGACGTGTAGCTATAACTCAAAACTTTGTTTGTGCTTGAATTATCTTCTACACTTGATATAGTTAATGGATGCAAAATTTAAGCACAATGCACCAAGTACCCAATTCTCTCTCTCTCTCTCTCTCTCTCTCTCTCTCTCTCTCTCTCTCTCTCTCTCTCTCTCTCCCCGTCTTCTTTTATCATGCCATTTGTTCCTCCCTCTTTAATGCTATTTCGTTAACTTGCCCTAATGGAATCATTATTTTGTGAAATATTGGAGTTGACAAAACAGGAAGACAAGGAGGGAAACAGCGGTAACTTTGGGAATTCCTTCAGCAACGTGTTTTTTTTTTTTTTCGCTTTTTTACTAGGGAATACTCTCGTCTTCTTGAAGTGGCCATTAGGAAAGATAACAGTCCGAGGAAAGCAGAATTTTCAGAATTCGCTCTTTCGATGAAGAATAACAGAGATTGAAATCAATATTTGCTCTCTTTTTCAGGCGCGGGTGGGGGCAGGACGATTTCAGTATACTTGTTTACATTAGTCTCTTCTGAAATGGCACAAGTTGTCATTCAGACGGTAATAGATGGCCGCAAACAAGGAGCATCTCATATCTAAGCAATCCAGCAGGAGTTTGTTGAATTAAAAGCAAGAGGTGTTAAGAATAATTTCCGTAAACTGTTTCAGCTTACAGCATAGGTTCGGGAGTAAAACTGACCCAGTTATTCTCAGTGAAAGCAGAGAATGCATTACAATGAAGAAAAAGCCACAAATACACGCAGTTCCTTAACTGAGATGCAGTCAGTATGAATAAGATTTTTGTCATTTACCAGAGAAAACAAACTGCTATAAATTCGTTTTCGTCATGGGAAAAATACGACCCATCCCTCCACTGCAGTTTTCCATCCTTATCTATTTCGATGTAATATTTCTTCGTAGCAGCATTATAGGAACGATAAAAGCGTCATAACTTCGCACGGGAGGAATCCTTTAATCCTATTTTCATTTCGCCAGGTTATCAGTTACGATGATTTATTTCGCTTTCTAAATGGTTTTGTTCTCGAGCTATTAAGAAAAACTAATTAAGGTGGAATTAGATCCAATATTAATTAGAGCATCTGTTTTGTCGGTCTTCAGTAAGGTATTAGTTTTGCTGCTACTCATAAATTTCTCATGAACGCTTTTATAATCGGGGATGCACTTCTTTTGTTAGGAATTGCCTTTGAGGGATTTAATAAAAGCAGTTTAGTATAGACTATATATATATATATATATATATATATATATATATATATATATATATATATATATATATATATATATAGTGTGTGTTACACTCATGTGTATAATTATATATATATATATATATATATATATATATATATATATATATATATATATATATATATATATATATATATATATATATCACTAAGTCCACGTCGGAAGGTGAGTGAAAACCGGGACTTTGAACAAGTACTTGAACTTGAAAATGTAGAATAAACTGCGAAAGTACTTGTTCAAAGTCCGGGTTTTCACTCACCTTCCGACGTGGACTTAGTGATATTCTCAAGCATGCGTTCCTTCGTGCTGTATTGGAGATATATATATATATATATATATATATATATATATATATATATATATATATATATATATATATATATATATATATATATATATATTATGTGTGTGTAATATATGTATATATATATATATATATATATATATGTGTGTGTGTGTGTGTGTGTTTGTATGTGTTAGGCCACAAACATCTAATGAAATATCGATTCCTCTAGGCCGTGGTAATAAATTATACCCAAAGAAAAGGTTGACAGTGATTTATCTACTCGGTCATCAAGAGAGATGGCTGTCTTTTTTAAGAGAAAAAAAATTGTATCAAAGCGAGAAGTATCATACTGTTCGATAGACCGTGGGCTCGCCATAGGCCCCCTCCCCCCCCCTCCCAGGGATTTTTTGCAGCCCCCCTTTTTTTTATTCTTTTAGAGATCATAGAATCAGAATCTGCTTGTCTGCACTTCGGCTGTTGGTGATTTTGGCCGTAATAGCGGCCATTTTGAATTCAAATTGGGGCGCAAAAGGAAAAAAATATTAATAACAATTTTTTCTGCTTGTATCTTTGTGATATATATTTTCATAGCTTTTTTGGGCCAAGGAATTCATTTTTTATAGTTCTAAAGCCCTGTCATCAATATTTATCAAAGTATTTGGTTAATACTAAAATTGACGATTGCAGGGAATATGTTATATGAGCACAGTATATGCAGCAGAGAATATTGATGAACATATATTCTTAATGATTTTGCACTGAATATTCATAACAAGAATCTTTGTTATTTTTAATGCAATAATGTCTTGTATCTATATTAAGTTATAATTAATGAGGGTTTTATTTACTGTTACTGTAGGTTATAAGAACTCATAATGGCCACTTAACACTCGTTCAGATGAAAAGCCATTGAAACTGAAATTAACTAAAAAGCAAAAATCAAGGTCATCAACAGTATCTCAACTAACATGTATAATTCAGTGTGAAAGTAATAATTCAGAAAAGAATGTGAGACCTTTAACAGACCACAGTTTTGATATGATCCGTGAAAAAAAAATTGATTAGGCAAAAAAGTGACAAACTGAATGAAAGACTTGAAGCAATATGTGATAACATTCCAAAACCATTTCTTAAGCATTTACAAGGAACTCACAATTGGTGTTATGAGAACTTTACTAAGGTTTCCAGAATCTCAAAGAGAAAGTGTATACAGCTAATGAAAATCAGGCTACTACCTTTAGATCAAAGAGTGGAAGGACAATGAAGAAAGTACAAGCCCCAACACCACTTTTTCCTTCGACAGTTTGTTTAATGTGCAACAGGTACAGGAAAAAGGTGAAGGGGCGTATCGAAATTCCCATTAAATACCAAACGCAAACAGCTGAAGATGTAATCAGAGCAGCAGCAGCAGAAAGACTGAAGGACTTCAAGACGCTGGGCCAGATTACCGATTATGACCTTCAGGCAAGAGAAGCACGTTATCATCTTACTTGTAGAAAACATTACACTAGATTACAAGAACGTAATTATAAAGCAATGGAAAATAAGCTAAAAGATAAACTGTTGAAAAAATTTGATAAGTTACAGTTTTGGCAGCCAAATTATAAGAGTGAACTAATATATTCATCCAGTGTTCATCAAGGTCAGGCTATAGAACTTGCATTTGAAGAGGCTGCTTCTGAGTCAAAGAGAATTGAGGAGGCTACTCTGGTTTTGAGAAGAGCCATTTTGGATGGCCAAAGAGGAGCTCCAGATATGCCTTGGCCCCCAACAAAAGAATTTTTGCTGGAGAAAATAATAAAGCACCCAAACTTTTACAAGAATTTTTAAGTTTGATTGTAGGTGGTTCCAAAGCAGCTGAGACCACTGAGATACCAGTACGTTCTATCTCTCAAGATTTATGTAAAGCTGCAACAAAAGGAAAGTGGATGATGCCAAAGCATCTGCTCTTACAGGCAGTGCAGAAATTGTAACAATGTTGCATCGTTTTGGTCACTGTGCATCATACTCTTGCTTGCTTGAGCTGGAGATTGCAATGTGTGATAGTATCACAGAGACTGAAAGAATTCTTCCAAGAGGCATTCTGGTAGAAGATAACAGAGTGACTCATTTGTGTTGGGACAATTTTGACTTAACAGAAGAAACATCAACTGGAGCTGGAACAACTCACACCGCACATGGGATTGTAATCCAAGAATTATTTAGTGAAAATGACATGTCCGAAGTCGTAGAAAAAAGCAGTAATCTTCGGACTAAGAAACGATCGATCAGCTATATACCTAAGGAAATAGAACCATGTATTTTGAAGCCAAAAGCTGAACCAGTATTTGCACCGTCTTTGCTTACCTTGCCCAACAAAGATGTGAATGATGTTGCTAAGTTATCTGACTCTTTGTGATTGCTCAGTAGAGCCATGGCAAAGGAATCATTTCAAACGGTTCCTAAAACTTTTTGAAATTACTTGAAATTGGATTTTTTAAAATTAATTTCAAATTTTGGATGTTGCAGCCGAAATCTCGACATCTCAGAGTGCAGAAAATCATACTCTAAATCAATTGACTCTAAAGAAATAAAAAAAGTAGAGTCTGCAAAGATATATTGGTAGGGGGAGGGGGGAGGCAACTGGTCCATGCTCCACACAGCAGATGGCTGTACCCAAGAATAAGCCGCCTCCTAAGCGGTGAAGATAATTTTTCTCATGGTATATATTTGCTTTAATTTTCGACTAAATGTAACATATTATATATGAAATAGCATCTAAAAAAACGTGCTCTTTATGAATATTCCAATTCTAACACTCTCTTCACTGAAAGAAAGGAGAGCAAACTGTAATAATATAAATTTTCTTGAGAGTCAAAAATTTATATTTAAACCTAAATAACGAATTGACTCCTATTTTTTCGATAAAATAAACCATTTCATTCAATTCAGCGTACTTTAAAACCCACAGTTCCTTACCATTTTCATATGTTTTTTTTTCTGTACATGACAAAAAACTAACATTATTTGTTATCCAATTTTTGTCCTGAATCACCAAAATCCAAAGTGCAGACAACCATAATCTGAATCTACGGACTCTAAAGTATAGAAAAAATGTGGTCTGCAAAAATCCCTGTTGGGGAGGGGGAGGGTTTTGGCTGCTGAGGAAGGTGGACAAGTTAAAAGTTGATATTATCTTTGTAACAAGGCAAGAGAAATAATAAAAGTGTGAGAGGAATGAGAGAAGAAGAAATTAAATAGTAACAGGAGACATGTGCAGATTAAAATGGTTAGACTTAGATTATGTGTATGAGGGATTGAAAAAAGTGGTTTAGTAAAAACAGAAGAAGAAAAGAAAAGCTGAGTAAAGAAAAGAAAAAGGCTACAGTAACTAGAAAATAATAACCTTCAAATGTAATGCATAAATATTATTGAGCTGTGGTGAAAGCAAAAACGTTTACTTCAGATTCTAAGTATTACGCTGTATATAAAGGAGAAAGATAGTGATATTAATGGTATACTGAAATGAGGGAAGTAAAAAATTCCAAGATAGACAAATGTCTAAATGAATACAAAAGAGAGGGGACAAATGTTAACAAACAATCCTACAAGGTATCATTAACAAGTGAGTTTCAGTGTTTCGAGAATAAGATGAAAAGGATTCCTAGGTATAAAATCCTCTGGACATTTTACCATTGAAGTAATGCAATAATTCCTAACAATTATTCCCTTCTATTTGATTTGCACACTTACGGATATACACATTTTCGCAGTCTTTATTCATAGTAATTCGAAGATGAGCATTATTTATTGTACGCATTTTAAATATTCTTTAAGTAAGAAGAAGTAATGATAATACAAATTAAAAAGCTAATTTATTTATGCTATATTCTAACGATACTGACCTAAAATGCATAACCAAATGATAAAATACAGGTAGGAAAGGAATCTGTTGCACTGCGCCGACCGCTCTTATATTTACCGTATTTTTAAATTGACCTTTTTGGAAAAACATATTTTTCCAGTATTGGAGAATGAAGGTTACGTGAAGTTTTGGGCTGAACAAGGAATTTTCCCATTTTGGTTTTTACCCGGTCTCTGACACACACACACAGAGAGAGAGAGGCTATTTTATTCAACTTTTCATGTAATTTTTTTTTTTATTTACGAAATAAGAATGTTATTTTTCAGTGCTTATTTCTGAGAAGTTTATGTAGTTGTAACCACTGGTATAAAGCTACATATGTGGACGTGATGAACATAGCATTATAACATTTAACCCTAAGGAAGTAAGCTGCAGATTAGGAAGAATAATGCTATATTTTATTTTTACATGAATCATTATAAGACAGTAACTCACAAATATAAATAAAATGTTCCCTGGAACTACTATCCATTTCAGGGACCGCGAGTCATCGTTTTTCTCAAATATCTTTCAAACTAATTATTTGATCGAAATGGTATTCTGACACGGTGTACAAGGCACCTCCCGCTAATTTTTGGTTATATAGTGCATTGTCAAATGGTCTTAATTAAGACGTTTACTTTTAAGGGCAAAGTCGCATGAGTCAGCAGGATTAATTTACAGAATCGAACGCCCGCTATCCCCAATCTCTTCCCTCTCCCTCCCTCCCTTCCTCTCTCTCACTCTTTCTTTATCACCGTTTTTCTCATCTCTCTCCCCAATACCTCTCTGTAATATACAGTATGCAATAAAATACCGTTTTCCACGATATTTTTCAATACCAGCAGATAACAGGAGGGTTCATAATGAAAAGGATAGCGAGGTTTGACGTAACGACCGTAATAATGTTAATTTTTCCCTACGTTTTTTATTAATAGTATCCTTGGCGTGTTAGCGCAACAGGGGAGGTGAGGGAAGGTGCAGTGAGATAGTTCAGGGTCTTCGAGGATGAGTAGTGGTCCACGGATGACATCCACAAACCTGTAGAACCTTTAACTATCAACATCGACAGTGATAACGAGGATGATTTGTTCCTTGATAGTGACAAAGACTGTGAATAAAGTTCCTGTGATATTCTCAAATGTTTGCATCACTTTTCAACCTATGATAATAGTAAATACGCGTGAGAGAGAGACAGAGACCGATTTCATGATTCCTTTACCGCTCTGTATAGTAGTGTTAATTATATACTGGGTTGAAGGTTAAACTGTATGACTTAATTTTGGTTACCTTATCTTACCTGCTCGTAATCAGCACGTCGATAGGAGCGGTAAAGGATTCAAGAGATCGTGATAGTAGGTACTACATTATACTGGGTGAATAGGGTGAAGGTCATACTCTCTTTAGCCTACTCCCATTTCTATAACTCAAGAAAATACAATAACAATAATTCAGTGAACACAGACTCTACAAAACCAACATATTTATAACAACCAATATTACTCAATATAATATGAATAGACAGGAAAGGGGGGCGGAGACGGGTAGCTAGGAAAGTGGATTGAAGGAGGGATGAGGAGGGGAAGGGAGAGGGAGGAAGGGACGGGATGGGATTAAAGGACGTTCGAATGCATAGGTTGGCGATGCTTGGCAACACCACGTAAGTCAAGAGTAAACACCTTAACTAACACCACTTGACAACGCACTATATTACCACAGATTAGTCGGAGGTGTCTTGTACCCTATGTCAGAGTACCATTTCGATCAGATAATTAGTTTGAAAGATACTTGAGGAAAACGATGACTCTCGGTCCCGGAAATGGATAGTAGAAGTGTACCAGAAGCAGTTCAACTACTACATGTGTTAAATCGCTTGACCAAATTCAAACATTTAAAAATCATTAGGAGAGGGTGATATAGATACTATTAGATAAATAAATTTTCATATAAAATTCCCCCCACCTCTCTCTCTCTCTCTCTCTCTCTCTCTCTCTCTCTCTCTCTCTCTCTTATACCCTAAATAAGACAATGAGTTTAAAAACTGCTTATGTACAGTGACAGATATCCTTTACACATCGTATTACAATGGAGTATGTCAAAACCTATACAGTTTTAGTCATATAGAATTAAGCTGTTGATTGTTATCTTACCTGAATCCAGAAGATATGTATATTTGTATGGTTGCATATATACATAATACTTCCACCCCCAAAATAGCTAATTATATAATTTTATATGAAATTTCATTTACCTAATAGTATTTATATCACCTTGTCCTATGGTTTTCAAATGTTTGAATTTCGTAAAGATATTTAACACAGCGTAAATGAGTTGTTTCTGGTAGCCTTCCAGCTCTAGTGAACATTTATTATATTTTTGAGTTACTATCTTATAATGAATGCATGTAATAAAAGAATATAGCCTTTGGGGGTATAAATGGTCATGGATTATGAGCAGTATATATTAGCATGAAAACATGTAAACAGTTTGTACAATTATAATCTTACTGATTCAATATTAACGAAATTATGATAACTAAAACATTCGCATCTCAATGGATTGATTGAAAAGCTAGGCAAGCTTAGGATTTTATCCTAAAATTCAAGTATGTGATGAATAGAACGACACTAATAGCAGGCTAATCATTGAGAAACCTCTGAAACACAAGGATATTGTTACAGTATCAGGTATGTTACTGTAACTTAATCAAAACATATCCAGCTTCAGTATCAGTGTATGCATAGGCAACATCTCATTAAACGCAAACACACTCACATATCAGCGTGATTATGATTTCAGTTGCGAACTTTAATTGAAGATGGGGAGATCTTTCATTAGCTGAAGCCAGTCATATTTTCAGATCATCTTGAATTCTCCAGGTTCACTGAATATTTGCAGATCACTTTGAATTCTCCAGATTATCTGAGTTGTTGTTTTTTCCTATTATAAATCTTCTGTTTCTTTCGTAGAGTTAGGTGTACCAACAGGATTTACTTTTTGTGTTAATTTGATTTATCTTACGAAACAAACAAGATTATGTTCCATTATGTAACTGAAATGTTTCCTGAAGTAAAAAAAAAATGAATGTGATGAAACGTCTGAATATCAAACTCAAATCATTCTTTCACAGAGCGAGCAAGAATTTACGTGCTATAATAGAAACGATAAAATGAGTGAATATTATATTACCCAGGAGAGAAAATGCCGGCTAGGACTCGCAATTTGTTACTGAATACTTATTAAAATTTACAATTCACACACGAGGCAAAGAAAAAGCTTTTAATACGTATATCATCCGTTCAACGAAAAACTACATCTTAATCACCAGTCTGAGAGCCGCTTTTAAGTAAAAATTTACGCATCATTATTTTCATCGCAGAGAAAATAGCCGATAATCAAACCATGTAACCTAACCTCTCCATGTTTTTGAAAAAATTGACTTCCGTTTATATAAAAATAACACTGCTTGTTAAATCTTACACCGGGAAAAACATTGAAAGTCTTTTTTTTTTTCTTCAAATCTGTCATTTTGCATGTTTCTATCTCCCTGTTTATTTTCATCGTGCTTATTCGCCATTAGTTTCTCTGTTCACCTGTCCATTAATTGTAACAAACGCTCGTATCAGGAAGATGATACATTCCCGTAGATTGGTGTTTTCACATCTGTAATCCTTAATCCACCCCCGTTTTTTTTTTTAACTAGAAATAAAAAATGTTTGGTTCATTGTCTCAAGATATTGTGCTCTTGTGGAAAAGACGGAAGTCCCCAAGGCTATTGTTAATTTTTGAGGGGAGGCCATCATCTCCAGTGCTATGTCTAGTGACATGGGTCAGTGGATGACCAAATAGAGTTTACTCCTGAATTGTTGAATTCCTTCATTCCCATTGCAGAACTGCAACATCCTCATCATGAACGTAATATTACTGAAACAATCAACAATCATAGCCACTTCAAACTGCAACGATCATACATTGATGAATTTGTTATGTAGGTGAATAAGGACAAATTTTCCTTTTAATACCAGAAGTCAAACACACAGAGCGTGGCCCCCCCCTCTCCCCCGCCCCAAGGATCCTAATTTGTCTGTCTCTCACCATAGTCCCTTTTTTGCTTAGCTGTCATACTCAACGAATCAAAAGGTGTAATATATTCATTTTAGAAACTGTGCCATTCTTAACTTGAAATTACAATAACTTCCCTTCTTTACATTGTCCGAGATAATCTGACTTAATATTATTTTGTCTGGGTTAATTCTTTGAAAGTATACTCTTATTAATCTTAGAAAAGTACTGGACAGTAATCCAGTCTTCATGAATGAACAGTAAGTTACAGGTAAGAAAGTGATGAGGCATATTTTACAGGCTGTTTCACATTTGTTCTTTAAATGCTGTGAGATACATATTCTATTTTACAGATATTGCACTTTGGGTCTTTCTTATGGTAAACAACAGTTAAGCAGTTAAGCCCGTATATTTTTGTTTGAACCAGACTTTGTGGAACTTTGATGCATGTTTCCAATATGGGGTATTTTCACCACAGTTATTTCCACACACATATGGCTTTACTTTAGCCTTTTACAGCAGTTTGTACGGTTTTTAACATGTTCACCGCGCACTCACATTTATACACAAACATGGATAACCATTGTTATAACTCAAATAAAGCAAATATGCTCTCTCTTTAAACTTAAAAAAAAAATCTTCATTTTTAGTGGTGGCCTTATAGAGCTCAAGATAAATATCATAACAGGAAACTACTGCTAAAGAGCATAAAAACTTATTAGCAAAGAAAAATTTACATACATTCTAGTCAGGATGACACTCGATTGACAAGTCCGTTAATGTGCAAATGGGAGTGAAGTTATGATAATTAAATTATCGCTAACTGATGACTAAACTATCATTTACACATATCGTTTTGTCTTCAGATATAACCTAAGTACTGTATTTGGTTAGTTATGTGATAGGTGAAATTCACAGCAATTAGCCCAGGTTCAGTTTCGATTTATTTTTCAGAGTATGAAATCCTAGGTAATTTTTAAAAAATCCATAATAAATTTTGTAAATATCATGAAAAGGATGAGATCATTTTTTGTACTGTACGATCATATAATGTGATGACAAACAGCTATTTCAGAGAAAATAAAATACCGAAGTTATTTGAACTGCAGCTATTTAAGTAGACTATTAGCGGGCGCCTCAGCCTCAAAGCCGAATAACAGAATACAAATAGGTGCGGTTTATAAGATTGACAGAATATCTGGAACAGAGATTTCGGCTACTGACTGTGGGGCCGCTGGGAATCGGTGACATTAATTCAGGTAATTAGTTCAATAGATAACCCATCGAATCCTTTCTCTCGATGGTGATACAACGTATTATTGAATACGACCATGCTGTTACCAGGAAATTTTCGGCGAAATAGTTAGACTTGGAAAAACGTGAGCAAGAAACATTTTGACATATCCAATTTCGCTTACTGTATTCGATGGAGCTTTATGTTTCATAAAAAGTTGAAAAAATGTATAATTCAGTTACATTTCTTAAAGATTACAAGCCTCTACCGTTAAACCTAGAAACAGCAGCATACAGTGATGCAGTTAAAATGATAGATCTTATATTGCCAGGACTCTTGAGAAAGTGCAACGTAACTATTTATCACGATGTCTATTAAGTTGGCCTGTCTCCCTTCAGTCTAGTAACATTATTATCTTAATCGAGGCCATCTATTTGGAAACGAAAATTAAATGGTTTTGTCCCATTTCTCACAAAGAAATTGTTCACAAAATTATGTATTTATCCTTTACGATCGTGAAAAAATTAAATTTCAGTTTTCTTAAAGAAGAAGCTAAAACAGTTGAGATAGACCATTACAAAACCATGAGGGATGTTTTGTTCATTTTTATATGTCTGGTACTGGCTCTTCTGTGCTTACTGCTAAGGACCCTATCTTTCAAAGCCAAATAGTACAACAGACGAAATGCTGAAAATTAATCGTTTCTAAGGCAAATCAAAAATAAAAAGAAAAAAATAAGGAATGCACTAAAAATCGTCCTCTACTAAACTTCGTTCTCTGTTAGTCCCAGCCGATATGGTTCACCAAGTCGTGAATTAACCCCGTTTCACTTATGTTTATAATTGAAATCACACTCTTCTAATTACTTGAATGAAATTAGCCTATATCAATTTGCTCAATTTCGCTGGGAATAATTGACCCTACTTTCTCCTGGCTTCCATTACATTCAGGTAGTTAATCTCGACAAGTTTTTTTTTTTTTTTTTTATTGCATTCATCAGCCGCTCTCTAGATGAGCCAAATCGAAGCGATTGCTCTTGGTATAATTGGAAAGCCTTCGTTCATCTTCATTATATGCGAGAATA
>JANJGK010000003.1:21730626-21735626 GCA_039081455.1 Macrobrachium rosenbergii | reverse complement strand
TCGGTAAGACACCGCCGAGAGAAGAGGTATTTGAACATTGGAAATCGGGGACGAAGGATTGTTGAAAGGATGAGAGGATTCTTCCAGTTTTTGTCCAAGAATTTTGAAGTACAGTGAGTTCCTTTTCTTTTCTATGGGAAGGAGATCGAGAAAACTGTGAATGCATACGGTGTAAATTATATGACAGGCAAAATAATTTGAGACAAAAAGGAAGCGGGAAAAGTCGAAGGTAGTAGCTAGCGAAAAAGTTGTTCTCGTGGTACTGCCTCATTTACACAGTAATTATAAACCTGAAATTTGAATGAGCGAAATATTTTTGAAAATGAGATGTAAGATAAAAGAAATTTTTATATACTCTGAGAAAATATTTTGTAAGTTATTCCTACCAATGTAGCGTTTAAAGGTTTAAGTCGACATACGTTTAACATTTCCAGATCCATTTCTGATGCAAAATTATTTCTCAGCAATAGAACTAAAGAAATCATTTTCATAAAGAATGTAAGCTTTTTAAGACAGTCTTCAGCAAATAAAATTGAAAATTCCTTGTAGTAAATCTCAAACTCTATTCAGATCTGAGTGGAAAGTTGATATTTGCTTCATCAGCAACACCAACAAGAAAATGAATGCAAATATTGCACCAAGTAACCGTGAAAACTGGAGCTGAAAATAACCCAGATACTTTCGCTCTGTCAACGCACATAGAACGATCATATAGACCACTATATACAAAACTCGTATCCCTTTGATCTATCAGGATATGGAAAACAGCTGATTTTAGCGTAGCGACACCAAAAGGTTCCATTTATTCTGGAAACAGAACTCAGGCCCATTTCCTACTCCGTAACGGGTATTGCCTATTCCCGCCTCCAGATTTTTTTTTTTTTTTTTTCCGTCTCACCCTATTCACACAGCAGTTCAGGTTCGCTGCCCCTTACAAAAGCTCCCTTCAACTCTCGCAGATGATAAATCGTGGTCATAAAGGAAGAATCGAGAAAAAAATTAGAGTTATGTAGAAATGCTGGGCTCTCTCCCCAGGCTATTCAGCTATTTGAGTGATGGAAAAGCTACGCATCTCATGTCAGGTGGTGAATAAATCAAACGTAAGAAAAATGGAAATCACAGCGTTGCAAAAATAAAAAAAAAAAGTCTTGTTTCCAGGCAGAAACGACGCGATGCCAGAGACTGGAATCACATCGTTGGTTGTAAGGGCGCCAAGAGTCTGGTTCCCTCGATGGAAACCTTTTGTTCAAAACTGGTTTTTTTTTTTACGGATAACATTTGTTATGGCTTGCAAACTAATGTACACTACGCTTTCTAGAATATATATATATATATATATATATATATATATATATATATATATATATATATATATATATATATATATATATATATATATATAATTTTTATATTATCTAGAAATGCCTATCCCCTCTACAAAGAAGTCAGGAAGGGGTTAGACTAACGGTTCTCGGCAAGTATTTTGGAACTAGGTTACGATCCGATACGCTTTTGGACCATGGTTGCGATTTCTGCATTTATTAAGAGCTTTATTCACTTCTTAGCTCAACAAAGACTCATTTTGTTTTTAAATGAAGTGTTCTGCGCGCTCTCGCTCAGGAGTCGAACCTATAATTATAGACGAGGATACTACCGACCCTGCGACAAACGTAAAGTCCCCGTTTATAAATTCAGTGACATATCCACCGCCCACCAGTTGGAAGATGCTATCAGCCACACTGGGTACCATGGTTGAGTGGCATTACACTGATTCACATCGGTTATAATTATAGGTCCATGGGTCGCTCCCAGCTTACTAGCATCATTCCTCCCAACGTTTGATGGACTCAATAAAAAGTGCTTGGGGTTGGTAACCTTATCCCTTAAGACTTCCGAGAAACTAGAGGACTGGAAACTTCTGGAGCTACCCCTTCCAAAATGGGAAAAATCGTAAAAAAAATTGTCAGTAATTAAACAAACTACATCTTTATATTTTCAGATATTAAGCTAAAATAACACATTAATACCTGATTGACTTTATCTTGGAATTAACTTTCACTGAAAGGGAATTATATATTATTATGTACTTCGGCAAGGATTCTGACTCTGTTGTATGCCTTCCTGTCGAATGCTGTACTTTCAGTCGAAATCTACCTATCTCTTTAAATTCTGGAAATTTTTTCAGTTAATAACAGTGGTGAAACTTCTCCCCACAAATTATTTCAAAATCGCGGGACATCTGCCGAAAACTCCCCCACCAGGACCACTCTTATCAATATGGGAATGTCAAACGCGAGAGAGGATTACCTGTCGATCAGCGTCGGACCAGTGATGAATGACCTTGGTGAATCAAAGCCTGGCGTGAAGGTAATCCGTCGCCGCCTATCATCACAGTTCTTGTGGATAATAAGTAACGTATGTCACATTACGAGGAATAACCAACAGTTCTCATGAAATATAGGAAACGCGAAAAAGTAATGAATATGAAGGGAATGGTGCATCATGTTTTGGCGTTGTGCGTGTTTGTGTATTTGCAGTACAATAAAGTTTGCATATCTTAGTATTTTATCTGTCCGGTGTTCACGAATACAGGTTCAATTTATTCAACTTCCAGTTTTCAATGTGTTTAAAAAAAAAAAAACTAAATTTTGTCATGAAAATTACTCTTAAGAGATGTTGACTGTTCATCTTTCATTACACCTTATATACAGTATATATATATATATATATATATATATATATATATATATATATATATATATATATATATATATGTGTGTGTGTGTGTATATATATATATATATATATATATATATATATGTGTGTGTGTGTATATATATATATATATATATATATATATATATATATATATATATATATATATATATATATATATATATATATTATATATATATATATATATATATATAATATATATATGTAAAAATGAATGTTTGTCCACTGTAGAAACCGCTTGTCAGGCCTAGACAAAATTTCGCACACGGCCTGTCACCCTAGAAAGGTTTATAACTCAAAATCAAGCCCCTACCCCGTGGCAGACATACAAACACAGACAAAACATGAAATTTCGTTTTTACGTCACCTTTTCCTTCAGCTTTCTGGGTTAATTTTCATTTTTCAAATTCTCATTTTTCACCTGACGCTCCACCTTTTTTCCAAGGAGCTGTCAGACATATGATTTCATTAAACTCCTCCCACTGCAGACCCTATAATCAGTTCAGTACATCCAAAAAATTGAACAGACGTGTTTGACTGTATTAGAATTACTTTCATTCAGTCATAAAGCAATGTAATTCAAAGTATAACTTCTGCCACCACACTAGTCAGACCTTACAATTCTCGTCACGGAAAAAATTAGCAACAGATATTTCTGTGACAGGCTTACCCCCTCATTAAAAAAACTACTTGCGTCGAAATCACCATTTTTTTTTTTTTTTTTTTTTGCAGTGTTCATCTAAAGCCAAACGTGTCTTAATCACACCAATAAAATACAAATGCTTAAGTATCTCGTGGTAATACCATTATCATATCTAAGTACTTAATCGTCCAGAAAAATATTGGTAGTTAAGGGCATAACTTCGGAGATCAAGAACTAATTCATAACCATCCGTGCATGTGTGTTAGTACACCAGATGATTCTGTGACGGATCTCTTTAAAAAAATACTCGAAACGAAATTGCCGCATTTTTTTTTTTTAGTGTTCATCTTAAGCCAAACGTATCTTAATTAAACACTGCCAATAAAATACAAATTCTTCAGTACCTTTTGGTATTACCATCATCATATCTAGAAAGAATCTCCTTCGATTTGCTGTATAGTGAATTTCATGTAAATTCACTGATAAAAGGTCCATCTACTGTTGAAAGGCAGATAGCTCCCCCACCCCCACCACGCCCCTACACGCTCGCACAAATACACATACACACCCGAGCACGAATCGTAGAGGTATAAGATCTTTGATTTATTGTCTTTGTTCAGTGATGTCGTTATTCTTTTCTAATGGCGAACGTAACTTCCTTTCCCCCCTATATCGACAATTTCTATATTAGCAGACTAAATGATTCTGTGACATAACTACCCCCTCATTAAAAAATTACTCGTGATGAAATTACCAAATTTTTTTCAGTGTTCATCTTAAGCCAACGTATCTTGATTATACCTTACCAATAAAATACAAATTCTAAAGTACCTTGAGGTATTACCATCATCTTATCTCAGTACTTAATCCACTAAAAAATCACCACATATCAACGATTTCTATATTAGACCATTCAGACGTCGGCCTACACTTTCCCCCAGAGACGCCAGAGGATACTGAAACGCGTTCGGTAACACGCACACGAAACCGAAAACAATTGCAGCTCTTTCTATGGTATCTAAATTACCATCGTAATGATAATTTAATATTTATATAGACAACTGACGCTGTATCTTAATAACTTATGGATATTGTGAAGCTGTTTGTCAAAAAAAGTTAAGTATACCTTAGTTTAACCAGACCATTGAGCTGATTAACAGCTCTCCTGGGGCTGGCCCGAAGGATCAGATTTATTTTACGTGGCTAAGAACCAACTGGTTACCTAGCAACGGGACCTACAGCTTATTTTCGAATCCGAACCACATTATGCCGAGAAATGAATTTCTATCACCAGAAATAAATTCCTCTAATTCTTCATTGGCCGGCCGGAGACGCGAACACGGGCCTAGCAGAGTGCTAGCCTGACAACTACCGACTCACCCCACGAGGAACTAGCTGTTTGTCAAGCTGACAAAATGCCATGTAGGTTTTATCTTCCCCTCACTCTCCCCTCCCCCTACCCCTCCCCCTTCCAGTTCCCCCTTCCATCTTCCCTTCTTTTTCCCTCCCCCTAACCCTATCCCTTCCTCCTCCCTTCCCCTCCCCCTTCCCTCCCCTCCCATTCACCCTCCCATCCTCCTCCCCTTCCCTCCACCTTCCCCTTCTGCTTCCCCTACATTTC
>JANJGK010000003.1:21695626-21728126 GCA_039081455.1 Macrobrachium rosenbergii | reverse complement strand
CATCTTCAGACTTCCCCTATGGTAGTTCAATTATGATCACTTGCATCTGATACCCGGAGTCTGTTAAATCAATCATCGTCAGCTCCACAAAAGTTAGAAAGACAAAGGGGAAGGCTGGGAGAGAGAGAGAGAGAGCTTCTGCTTGTGCTCTCACTCCTGGTGACCGCTGGACTCCTGACCTGGGTCAAGTGTGTGGATGGTTGCTTGTAAACAAGTCTCCCTTCATAGCCTGCGGGTAGCCTGAAAATAACAATACTCGCCAGTAAGAAGTTCAGGGAAAAGTGAGCTTAAGGGATACCGTAACTAAAGGTGGCCCTAGTAAAACCTACCCTTTTGGATAGGTTCCTAAACTAAATTTATAAGACTCTAAGATGGTTGGCTTTTTTTGAAACACAACAACCTGCTCTTGGCTTTCCTCCCCAACTGCTATACACAGAGGAAGATTTTTTTTGGTGCTTTCTTTCTTCGTTCTTCTTTTTTTTAGTTTTCAACCTGGTCAAAGAAGAGAGGTCGAACAGTATAATAATTGTAATAATATATATATTATAATGATATATCTTATATGTATGTTTTCTGTAAATTTAATATGTTTTCTGTAAAATTTTTATATATTCTCTCTTGTATTTGTCATGTGTTGTGTAGTAGTATTGTTTATTGAAACACCAAGCATCAGATCTTTAAAAGGGTTAGTTGACGTGTGATAAGATACATTTCTCTGTGAGAGTCATGTTTGCACAGCTCGGTAGGCCAATGTTTATTCAGGTGTCGTGTGTGACCAGGGTATTTTTCCTTTTTTGCGAGAGAAGTCCCCAAACCACTTAAATTGTCAAATAAAAGGGAGATGAGTGACAGGTTTAGATTAAATTTGTTGACCAGGCTGAGGGTAAGCGAAGATTTGTTTCCTTATCTACTTAAGCTGTCATTAAAAAGAGATATGGGATGACAATTTTAGAAAAGCTGGTTAGTCCAGAGACCTCTTTGTTTGAACAAGTGTACATACAGGAAATCCCCTATCAATTTAAAAGAATGTATGCTGACATGCCTAGATAGCTCTTTTGATCCAAGGAAAAATTCCCTTGTTTATTTTCCCTTCTCCAGGGGAAAAACCCTTGTTGAATCCCTTTTTCCAGGGAAGATTCCCAGAGTGACCCATTTCCAAAAAATGCCTAACTGGCAACATAGATTTATTCTCATCATAGAATTTTTGGAGACTGTTCAGTCCAGACAGAGACTTTGAAGAGTTTGGTTAAGTTCTCTCTCTCTCTCTCTCTCTCTCTCTCTCTCTCTCTCTCTCTCTCTCTCTCTCTCTCTCTCTCTCTCTCTTCAGAAGAGAGTAAAATTTGTGGTCACACTCCAAAGTTAAGTATACCCTAGTTTTACCAGACCACTGAGCTGATTAACAGCTCTCCTAGGGCTGGCCCGAAGGATTAGACTTATTTTACATGGCTAAGAACCAATTGGTTACTTAGCAACGGGACCTACAGCTTATTGTGGAATCCGAACCACATTATAGCGAGAAATGAATTTCTATCACCAGAAATAAATTCCTCTAACTCTTCATCAGCCGGCGGCGGGAATTGAACTCCGGCCCATCGAATGACGGTCTAGAGCTCAACCGACTCGGCCAACAAAGGGCTGGTCACACTCCAGACATATAGTTCAAGATTTAGGTTTGGTGAAACTGTTGGTCTTAAAGGTGCCATATAAAAGAGTGTTTTGAGCTGCAGCTAGGGATTTACTAAAGCGATATAAGCTTGTATAAGGTAAAGTGGTTTTTGCTTATTTTTACTATGGTAAAATAAGAGTGCCAGGTAGATTTTGCCTTAGTGAAATTCTTGTTTGATAAATCTTTTGTTCATTTTTTGTGTTCTTGTTTTTGCATTTTGTGTGTGTGTGTGTTCTTGTGTTTGTGCATTTTCTTGTGTGTTCTTGGGTTTACAATTTCATAATTTTATCCAAACTTTTGTGTTGGTGATTTAAGGGGATCGGCCGGTTTCCGACTTTTTTAACGACAGGTTGTTGATATATAGGGGGTTTGTTAAAGGATATTGTGTGGAACTTCTGGGGAAAAAATTTTTGTTCAGTGACCTTAGGTTTTGTGACGCCAGAGCATTTTTCGGCCAAAAATGGCCATTTTCAAAATGCATCTCCTCCTTTGCTTTTTGGTTTTAAGGGATGAGATTTGAACCACGTATAAAACACATATGGACCTTCGATACAAAGCCGGGGATTTTTTATTTTTCAATTATTTTTCGAGATATGAATTTTTTTTTTTAATGAAATTTTCCCGGAAAAATTACAGAAAAAAAAATTGCCAAAAATCAGAAACTCAAAATATTAAAAAAACCCGGCTTTGTTTTAATCTACCATGTTTCCCCATGTTATATTTAAAATTTCATTTAGATTGGTCCAATACTAAGGGAGGAGATGCATTTTAAAGGCGAAAAACTTATGTTTTGAGAAACGGGCCTTCAAAGTTTTAGTTACATAAAAAAAGTAAAAGGGACTTCAAAGACTGTGTTACAATTAATTCTATGGTTTTAATTTTTATTTTTGGGTATTAATTAATGCAAAAATGATTATAAATAAGAATATTAATTGATTATTTATGTGCCTAAGACACATTCTTATAAATTTTAGGTTCCTGGTCCCCCCCTGTCTGATCTTGCTGCAAGGTATTACTCTAGGGTATCATAGTTGCCTACACTTTTTTATTAGTGTCTCGAACCCATCCCTTGCCAAATGGATCCTGGGAATTACTTTACATTCACAATTAGGGATTCGTGATTCAAGTAATTCATCAAGTCTTGCTTCACTTATTATGATCATTTTATTTTCAGGATCGTCTATAATATCAGCCTCCGAGCTACTGCTTTCTTTTTCTGAAATATCTTTGCCCTTTGGTAGTGACGAACAAATAAAAAGGCGTTTAGGGGTGGATGTGGTTGGTCTGGTCAGCAGAGATCGCTGCCTGCGCCGTTTGATGGGCGACAGCTCTCTCTCTCTCCGTTGCTCCATTCCCCTCTATGGCACTAATTTCTTGAACTCTTTCTTCTACTTCTCGCTTGGACTTTTCCACTTGGCTTTTCCGCATTCTAGAAGCATGAAGTGAACTCTTGGACCTTTTAGGCACGGTGAAAAAACAAAAACACCGCAGAAAATACAGAGTTCAGTCAAGGCTAGCGAGCATGAAAAACGCGTCCTTCTAGCTTGGAAGTTTATAGGCAACTCTCGGCCACAGTCGGCGTCATGGTATGACGTGTGCGTTGTCATGGCTAGGAATAACTAAAAAGGTGCCGAGTAGGATATTATTGACATTATACATTTCATTTCAAAGGAAGTTTTCGTAATATATATCGCAAAAACTATACCAGACTAAATCATTTGCGCTACTGGTGTTTTATGGGTATATAGTTATTGTTACATTTTAGGCCATAACTAGAGAAATACGGCAAATTTTAGCATAATATTTCGTGGACACATTCTTGAACCCTATACGAAGCCATAGAATTTTTTTCAGCAAATCGAATTTTTTAAAGATTATTGGGTTTTTTTAGGCGGCCGATCCCCTTAACATTTATTTGCTTAACATTTTACATATTTTTTATACTTTAACATTGCATATTTGATTTGATTTATATTTGTTAAAGTTTCCTTTCCATATATTTAGTAGTTCTTAACAGTTTGAGTTTTGCTTAGTTAATGTAATTTCTTGATAAATTAAAGTTTTGTGAATTAATCTTGTTTAAGAATTAATTAAATCTTGTGTTATTTTCAAGTAATGGTAAATTTTTCAGATTGTAAATTCTAATTATAAATGTTGAAGTTAAAAATAAAATTTTGTATTTAAAATTCTTGAACACAGTGTTGCATTTTTTGACCACCAGTGAATAGGGTTATTTGTGTGTGCATAAGGCAAGGTGATAAACATGTTTTGTTTTCCTTCAGTTTACTGAAGTGAATTGAGACCAGGGAAACGATTATAGTTGTTTGATGGAGTGATGCTTTTTTATCTAGTATATTCTAATACCTCACATATTACCTGATAAACTTAATTTGATTTTTCAAGTGATAAGCAAGTTTTAAAGGGATCACAGTTACCTTTAGAGTGTTCAGTCGTAATTTTATTGTTATGAGGGTTCAGGTACCTGGCTGAAGTGAGGTAAATTTTTGGATATTGTGACTAGTTGTGTGATAACCAGGTACTTGGTACACTTCGTGACAATATATATATATATATATATATATATATATATATATATATATATATATATATATGTGTGTGTGTGTGTGTGTGTGTGTGTGTGTGTGTGTGTGTGTGCGTATGTATGTATGATCCATTCCAGTACTTGGGATATCCAGAGGAAAACAAGATGAGAGTAACTGGACTGTTCATTATTTTGCTACTAGGAACAATCCACGGGCTAACAAACTTTGTCTTAATAAAGAGCCACTCAGCCACGGGGCCCGCTTTTGTTGATTGCGCTTTATTTGTGGTGGCCGTGGTATCGCTAAGTCCTTGCGCCTGTGATGGCTAATTGCACCTTAAGGAAGATGTGTGGCATTTTTGCCACATTCCTGTCTCTCTCTCTCTCTCTCTCTCTCTCTCTCTCTCTCTCTCTCTCTCTCTCTCTCTCTCTCTCTCTCTCTATATATATATATATATATATATATATATATATATATATATATATATATATATATATATATATATATATATATATATATATATATATATATATTTATATATATATATACTATATATATATATATATATATATATATATATATATATATATATATATATAATTTATATATACACAGTATATATTATATATTCAATATACATATTCATACATATATATGTGTGTGCGGTGTGTGCATATATATGTAGAATAGAACAGAATATAGAATTTAGGCCAAAGGACATGCGCTGGGACCTATGAGGTCATTCAGCGCTGAAACGGAAATTGGCACTATGGATCAATTGTTAGGAGAGGGTGGTAAGCAAGATGGAAGAAATAGAATATGAACAGAAGTACATTAAAAGGAATTGAAGGGTTGTAGCTGGGGGCCGAAGGGACGCTGCAAAGAACCTTAAGTAATGCCTTCATCGCACCACGTGATGTTCATTGACGGCACTTAACCCCCTACAGGGGTAAATATATGCATGTATAAGTACATATTATTACAGCAAGAGCCCTCACCCAGTACAATGAAATGGAAAAGCTAATTTTCATCCTGCTGGAAAGAAGAAATCGATGAGAGTTTCGTTCGACGGTGAAGATTCCCATCCTCACACCACACGATTAAATACTCTCCGCTGGGCGTTCATCTGCACGAAAGTACAAGTGAGATTGATGTGAATGGTGCTCGGTGCTCAGGTGACTTTGTCACGCAGTTAATGAGGCTTCTGTTAAGGTAACTGATTTGGATGATATATGAAAACCTCTCTGCAATGGGAATTTAACTGTGAATGTGGTATTGACTATCGTGATTAATTTTTTGAGCCATCTCTGGTTGTGGAAATGGATCACAGGAGACTGAATTAAGTTGAACTTACTGCGTTTGGTAATGAATTCGTGCTGCCTTCATCCTCATCGGAACGATTGCACTGCAGAGAAAGGTGGCCTAAATGCTTAACAAATAAAAAGATATTTTGTGATAAAAATGAGTAAAAGGTTCTTTTAAAAAAGACTGCATGTTTAATTCGGGGTCATTGTTTCAAAGACAAGTATTTAGATGAGTCCTGTATTGTAACCATTATGAAAACTATTCCTCTATTAAAATACTTGAAAAACCAAGAATACCTTCGCCTTCTTTAATCAGGAAATGGTTTAAACCAGTCCGTAAGGAAAGAAATAAAAATTAATCCTGTATAAAATTGTCTTATGTAAAGGACCAGTAATTGGTGGAATGAAAAGGACTGTATTCCATGCAGTAAATTATAACAGGTGAAGATGAATGCAGATACCGGGCGCTCATCTCCATGTAATTGGATTAATTATACTCGTATATAAAGGAAAGGTCTCTTGCTGCGTTATTCACTAGCGCGCATGAAAATGTTTATAGCACAATAACGTGCTGAAGTATTTCCGTACTTTTCACCAAAATCAGTTACGTTCACCTCAGCTTCATGCTTTAATGGTGAATAGCATTTTAACGAAGTCAACTTTCCGTCGGTAACAATTAGAAATTGGTTAAAATCGCTTGGACTCTTCCACTATAAACAAAAATTTCCTTAATGCATGTGGAATGACTGATGTTACGTAAGAGTTTTATCTCCGAGATTAAGGATTACCTCTCACGATATGCTTACCAGATGAGCAAAATTCAACAAATATTTAATATGTCATTTTCTTTTTTCATTCTCGGCTTTTGGAATTCATGCTTAAGGGGCGCACAACACAAGCGTACTTTGCTCTCTTTACCTGTTGTTTTACTTTTTTTATAAACAATTAGTGAACTACACATATGATTTAGTGTTGTTTAATATTATTTGTTAGAAAAAGTATGAATTCAGTTCTGTTTCCTTGTGGTATATATATATATATATATATATATATATATATATATATATATATATATATATATATATATATATATATATATATATATATATATATATATATATACATATACATATACATATATATGCATAAATATATACATATATATACATAAATATATACATATATATACAGAAATATATATATATATATATATATATATATATAATTTTATATATATATATATATGTATGTATATATATATATATATATATATATATATATATATATATATATATATATACTGTATATATATTATATATATACATATATATATATATATATATATATATATATATATATATATACACATACATATTACTACCCTAATGCAAGCCTCACCGTATTTTAATAATTTACTTTTATTTTTATATTTTTGTTTATTAATTTGTTAATTTATTTTTTCTTGTTTATAAGTGATCTCCTCTTTCTGTATTTCCCCTTATCTTCTGTTATTTCTTTCTAATGAAATCCATATACTTTGGAAGCTTGAATTTCAAGTCAGTGTCCACTGCGGGGTTATTCCATATGTACAGGGTTCATCTTCTGAATAATAGTAATAATAATAGTTAGTTTTAATTCCTCTATAATTACCACGCTATAATATCTTCCCAGTCATTTGTTATTACTTTCTCTTCCTACATTGCCCTCTTCAGTTCTAGTACCTATTCTTCCCGCTGCATACCAAATGCCTTCAACATATCAATTTGCACCACTGCTGGACCTCGTGTTTGACCATTCTTCATTTTGTTTATAGACTTCTTTGCTTCTATATAAAATATCGCCACTACCTGCCCCTCCACCCTCCCCACCTTCCCCAAATCCTCTCTTTCATTTTCTGCATTTAGAATGTGCTTATAGTAATCTCACCATCGTGTTAAATCATCATCCTTATGCCAGATATTTCCAAATCCTGCCATTACTTTTTTCTTGAGTGTGATGTTCTGTAAATGTTCTTTTCACCTTCCTTTGTAGGTTACCTTCTACTCAGCTCCTCTGTAGCTCTTCCAATAGGTGTACCGACTACATTTCTCACCTTTCCATCCTTGAAAACCCTAAACTTCCTTCTAACTGAATCTTGTATACCTCTCTGTTCCGCCACTAATTCCCTTCCCCTTTTGGCACTCTTTAGCCACTTGTTCGCCCAACTGCTTCCTCTGCACCTACCACACTTTTTGGTTTAGTATCATTCCAAATATTTTCTATTCTACTAATTCCCTCCCCTCTAAAATTAATTCCTAATTGATGTCTTTCTTTTTCATACCTTTTATTTTGCTCTCACTGGTCTCTTTTAAGACCTCTTACTTAATTCTTGATCCCTTCAGCCTCTTCGTGGGTTTCTGCTTCTCATCGTAATATCCATCACTAGCAATCTATGTTGTTTCGCATATGCCTCACCAAGAATCAGTGTACAGTTCACTGCATCGATCGTCTGCCGTCTAATGGCCTGTCCACACTAGCGGGCATGCCCGACGGGCACTTCCAGCTGTTTATATTTTCTCTCGCTTTTGAAGCAGTGTTACCAGACAATCGCATCGTTCTGTCTCCATACTCGGTCGATAAATTTAGTGGAACGGGTTATGGGAACAGTGTTTGCCCGTCGGGCAGTGCCTGCCAGCGTGGACAGGGGTTAACAGCCCTTACAACATAGCAAATTGTGTACATTACCTTTTGTGTCACCGTCTCCGAACATTAAGCGCGTAGTAGGTCTCCAAAACATCACTAAAATAGTTGATCTACATGTAATACTTTTCTAAGCCATAACTCTTTAATCGTTTACAAAAAAATGTTTACCATAATAGTAATGTTCTGCAGTTAAATGTTTTCTTAAAGTTTGAAGCTTAATATTCGCCCCTGTTGCAAATTGTAAACGATTTTTAGCCGCTCAGTTTTTAGGTGTTCCTTGTACGTTGTTAACATCAAGAATTCTGAATTCTTTGAATTTCATTGCGAGAATTGTCCGCCTCCTTCATCCAAGATCACACGCGATTTACTTGTAAGTTCATGTTACACAAAAAAGCTATGAATATGTAATGAGCAAATATCTATACAAACACCCGAATATATTAATTTTCTACTTGTCATTTCGTCTCTGCTTCTCAAGCGTCAAAGGTGATGAAGTCTTAACTCTAGTATTCGGGACTGATGGTAAATTTTTAGTAAAAAGGGGTGTATTTATCCACTTCACTACCAATATTCAACAACGCCTTTTAGCTCAGAAAAACAAATCTGTTTCCCTGTAACAAAGGTCAGTGGAGAAAATATCGCGACATTAGAAAGAATTCATTCCCCCTCATATTACACAAGGGAGAAACCCTTAAAAAAAAAAAAAGTAAATAAGGGGAGCATTTGCTTGACTTAGCTGGGATATTTTCATTAGAGGAAAGCGATTCTATCTCCACGCTGCTCCTTGGCAAAGATTAAAAGAGAAGTCACCCACTTCATAGGATGGCTGAGTGGTAATCTCTCTAAACCCTTTGATTACTCTAATATAAATGGAAATTCCACCTCTTGTTATTAAGGGATCCAATTCCTCGTCGTCAAGTCAAGATACCCTTCCTCTCTCTCTCTCTCTCTCTCTCTCTCTCTCTCTCTCTCTCTCTCTCTCTCTCTCTCTCGTGCATTTAATCCTTCTGATTTCAAAACAAGGTTGGCCCATTGTAACCCCGTAATAGAATTTTTCCAAGTAGTGACTTTATCACAGAATTGAGACCCATATCATTTTTCTTCAAATGAATTTTCCTTCCTGTTCGTCATACGTTTTTTATGTAAGGTTCCAATTTTAGTTTATAAATTACACAGTAAACTTCAGAGTAGTGGGCAATCATAATAAAACTCGCTTCAAAAGCTGACTCTTGCCTTTACAGGATTTTTTAATCACAGTTTCAATATAAGCCATCAAGAGACTGGTGAAGTGATTATATAACGTACCTTATAACGATGTAACTCTTCAAAGTGATTACTTTTAAAAATATAAAAGTAAATTATTTTAATTAATGATAGTTTAATTAAAATTAATCATTTTCCTGTTAGTGTTATCACAACTTGGCATTCTTTGTAGAAGTATTTATTATTACTCATTAAAATTTTACCTTTAGTATGTATGAAATTTTCGGAAAAAACACCACAGTCTTGGCAAAAAGATAATAGATAAACATGCTCTCTGTCTTTGGAAGCTAAAATCCAAGTCTATACCAATACAGTCTAAATGTTATATTCTGACGAAGGCCCAAGTGCCTCAGATTACAATTAAGTTTCTTTTTAACTGAGCATGCATAGCCGGCGATGACGTTTTAGGTTAATCCTGTACGAGTTGGTTGTCCATAAAGTGTAACAAAATTATATTCATTATGGCTTAGGTTTTGAAGGCCAACCACAAATATGCTTCCAACATCACAAATGATGAACGGAAAAGATTACGACACTTAGTATCAACAGCAAAGCACTGCTGGGAATTGAAGGCAAAAGCCAAGAGAACGGAAGCCAGTGGGATGTCACTGCAAAGGAAATGAGAGTAATGGAAAAGATGTTTATTTGTAAATGAGTCAGAAAAAGTTTACCACAAGAAATTACAACAAGAATGAATTCAAAGGGCATAAACAAAGTCTCATCTGAAATATCTAAGATGCATCTAGTGAAAAACACTGTCTTAAGGAGCGGGATAAGAAAGAGTCTTAAGGAGTGGGATAAGAAAGAGTCTTAAGGAGTGGGATAAGAAAGAGCCTTAAGGAGTGGGATAAGAAAGAGTCTTAAGGAGTGAGATAAGAAAGAGTCTTAAGGAGTGGGATAAGAAAGAGTCTTAAGGAGTGGGATAAGAAAGAGTCTTAAGGAGTGGGATAAGAAAGAGTCTTAAGGAGTGGGACAAGAAAGAACACATAAACTGAAGATGCTTCGCAGATGAACAAAAGATCAAATGCTTGACAGGCAATAGAAGCTAAAGTAACTACTTTTTAGGACCTCCCTAACCTAATACGATATGATGGCGCGATAGTAGCAATAGCAGCTGAGGATTCAGATTAAACTAACAGACCTGCCCACTCATCTTATTATATAGCCAAGGAGCATAACCAGCCAAGTTCCAGGTTAGTTTGAGATATCTTAACCAAAACATTTCACAAAAATATTTCTTAATTCAAACATGCTCATTCATCCATGTACTTTTAATGGAGGGTTTTCCTGCTCATAAGAACAGTGGAAAATATGGAAATGTGTTGGCTGTCGGCCTTAAGGTCAGAGGTTAAGGAAGAGATGGTACATAGTTACAGAGAAAGGGGTTTGACTGATTGAACTTGAATATTTACCGTCATTATAACTCCCAACGTCGTTCACCCCAGAAAGCATAAAGGCTAAGAATACACTAGAAGTGTTCCGTGATTACAAAAAAAAGACAATAAATTAATAAAATAATCATACGTAACAAAAGAGAGATGAAAACCATTGATATCTGTCTTCTTTACTTTGGCATTATCATTTCAATCGCCTTCGGTGGCAAAAATAACAATAAGGAAAAATACAAAATCAATAAGTGAAAGATAATCATCAGTCATCTCGGTCACATGCCAAAACATCATATATGTTATCAGGTATTAAAAAAGCGATTAGATATAGCAGAAGTATTTTATACAATAATATCGAAATTCTAACGGTAATTAGAATGTGTTCGAACTGACAAAGAAACGTATTCGTTAACAAGGAAGAAATAAATACAAACTGTGCCCTGCAAAAGCAAAGGCTATTTTGATGCAAGGAGAGAGAAGAATGACTGTTTGTGTCTTTAAGTTTAGTAACGAATCTTTGAGTTTTTGAGTTCAATAAAGAATCAGTTATCACACACACACAAACACAGAGAGAGAGAGAGAGACTCACGTGATAACAATATGTTATTTTTGTTTTTGTTATTATTATTGCTAACCCCTTTTAAGCTTATGACTTAATCTTCAGTTTTCAATATATTTTTAAGTAATACTCCCAATAAAAAAAAAACTAATAAAATTGCGTAAGGTTACAAATTCGGCATCTGAACGAATCATAAAGTGTGGGTAAGCATTCACTTGAAAATGTTTGTATGAAGGACGTGACAGTCATTCAATGAATATTTAAATTCATTATAGTTCGAAATAATACCGGAGTTTGAGAAAATCAATGATTGAATATAACGATTCTTAGGATGAAGTCATTCGTTATCACACCTGCAAGAAGAATTCAGAGTATTGAAGTAAAAGCGAGATCCGACACTTGTCACTAAGTGGGGAAAAATAGGAGAACCTCCCTGTAGGCAGTAACAAAAATAAATAGGATATCGCCCGACCTCGATGTACTTAACCAGTTTGTTATAACGAACGCTTTACATGCCAGTAGAATAAGTAATTTTTTTCTGATCATTTTTACTTTTCTGTAAAGAAAACTACTGTGCCGGCTTTGTCTGTCCGTCCACACTTTTTTCTGTCTGCCCTCAGATCTTAAAAACTACTTAGGCTAGAGGGCTGCAAATTGGTATGTTGATCATCCACCCTCAAATCATCAAACATACCAAATTGCAGCCCCCTAGCCTCAGTATTTTATATTTTATTTTAGGTTAAAGTTAGCCATAATCGTGCTTCTGGCAACAATATAGGATAGGCCACCACTGGGCCGTGCTTAAAGTTTCATGGGCTGCGGCTCATATAGCATTACATCGAGGCCACTGGAAGATAGATATATTTTCGTTGGCCTTGATTGTACGCTGTGGCAGCTGTACAGAAAACTTGATTGTGCCGAAGAAATTTTGGCGCTTTGTTTATTCGTTTTCGTTGGCCTTAGTGTGCGCACGCCCACTTAACATTCATATTATATATATATATATATATATATATATATATATATATATATATATATATATATATATATATATATATATATACACATACCCATATATATACACTGTATATATCTATATATATATATATATATATATATATATATATATATATATATATATATATATATATATATATATATATATATATATATATATATATAGGAACAAATGTCCCTAAATGCATTTGATCCCCTAGGGCGAAACACATTTGACCTCCAGGGAATAGTAGCCTACTCAGCATGGCGAAAGTGTATATGAATCACTGTTTCACTGTGTGTAGTATTAGCCCTCAGGGATCAAATCTTCTTAAGCGGATTGGTCACTTCACAAGTTTCCTAGGGATTTTGTGAAATCTCTGATTCCACATATTCTCTGTAACATATATATACATATATATATATATATATATATATATATATATATATATATATATATATATATATATATATACATATATATATATATATATATATATATATATATATATATATATATACATGTATATATATATACACATGTATATGTGTGCATGTGTGAAATCCCTGATTTCACATATTCCCTGTAACAATATATATATATATATATATATATATATATATATATATATATATATATATATATATATATATATATATATATATATATATATATATATGTATATATATATATATATTTATATATATATATATATATATATATATATATATATATATATATATTGATGTATGTATGTATGTATATATACATATATATATATATATATATATATATATATATATATATATATTTATGTATGTATGTATATATGCTATATATATATATATATATATATATATATATATATATATATATATATATATATATATACATATATATATATGAATGTGAGGAGGCTTACGTAACGTACAATGCTTCTAAAAAAATTCCATGATGGTTAATGCACTGGCCTTCTTTTTTCTTCTGCGTATCATCTTTTTTTTTTGGGGGGGGATGAGCTGACCTTTCAACAGATCTTAAAAAGAGAGTTATTTTTGGCACACAGTCACTGTGCTGATTATTACTTATTTCCTTAAGCTAAGATTAGAGAAGAGGAAAAAAATTTGTCTCCGTTTTTCATTTCACGTGTGGCGCCGCTAGCTCAGTATAAAGCGTTTTCTTAATTCCGTGTCCCACTTTTTTTTAATGAAGTTTCTTGAACCCGAAGTAAAATCGTTATGATGACCTAAATAAAAGTGACATACCTCTTCTTTTTACTGATGGCTTTCCATGGACTTTAAACAAAAATATCATGGATTGGTAAACCCAGTATGGGATATTTCAAATTATAATAGAAATATTTCATAAATGGACAGTGTCACGTATAAAAAATATATGTCAATAAGATATGTTATGAATAAATATTTGTTAACCAAAATGAACCATCTAGACTTTCTGCCAAATTTTGTTCTTGCGTCAGGACATTAAACACCTTATCATTTTTCAACACGTCAAAGCTTGTAGTTTAATTAGTGGTAATGAGAATAACAGCCAAGGCAACGAGAAATAATTTATGCTTATATTCATATTTCTTCATTTATAATTTATTTATTTTGAGGAAAATTAGACGACGAAACCCGAGGCTTTGAATAGGGCACAACGTCGACTCCAGCCTCCCTGTCAATGGAGAGAGGAAAATCATTCGGCGTTTGAAAGGCGCCTTTATTTGGAGGCTTTTAGCTGCCATTAAAGTTCCTGGAAGGTGGGTTTTGGGCTGAAAAGAGGGACAGACAGATGATGAATGGGATATGAAAATAAGAGAGAACAAAAGATGCTCAGTTGTTGGCAGAGGAGAATAGGGGAGGGGAAACAATTGGGTTGGTGTTTGTGGCTATATCAAACTGCTGGTGATGTAGTTGAAAAAATAAAGGCATTCGGGTATTGCTTTTAATATCATTTATAACGTTTATTCGAATGTTCTCATCTTAAAATTGACCATGAATAATTCAGACGCTTCCCAGGATGCTGCTTTGAAGTGAAAGCAAAACGTGACTGTGATAGAGAACAATAACCTTGACAAAACTACTACATACTTTGCCACCTGGGCTAGGAGACTTCCTTTGCCCAATAGTAAGATTGACATAGATACGCTCATGACATTATTCCATAACACTGTTTAAATAGCAAATAATTTCATCTCAAGCATAGCGTTTCATGTACCTCAGTTCGAAAGGGAGAGAGTAGAGCAAGGCCTGGCATAAAGTACATTAATCCCAGGACTGATTCCCCTGAACAGGATCAATTTCTCACGGCCTGAAGCATCATTGGCATTCCCAGAAAGTCCTCTAAATCATCTTATGACGTATTTCTAGTCAAAAGTGTCTCCTCTCCTCATGATGTTGAGTGGAATGTCCGTATTGACGCTGTCTTTCATCTCAATTAGAGACAGTTGAATGGAGAACGCCCACATGACCTGAATTATAAGGAGTGAAGTTGAATGGTTGCCGTAGACCTTCATATGTACACATGTGTGTATGTGTATATGTATGTATGTATGTATATATATATATATATATATATATATATATATATATATATATATATATATATATATATGTATATATATATATATATATATATATATATATATATATATATATATATATATATATATATATATATATAGTATAAAAGTCTGTGGCAACCATCCAACTTCTCTCCTCACAATTCAGGTCATATGGGCGTTCTCCATTCAACTGTCTCTAGTTATACATTACAGTCTAAGGTATATATATATATATATATATATATATATATATATATATATATATATATATATATATATATATATATATATATATATATGTATATACTCGTATATGCATATATATGTATATGTATATGAAGTTATACACCAGAGTAGCCGTGAATATATTTATTGCTTAGCATTCGGAAATACTTTTTCCATCATCAGAGCCTAAAAGTAAACTAAATTTTAAAAATATATATGAAATAAAACATTAACTTTAAAAGTGATATTGCATTAAAATACACAATTATTTAGAGCGCCTGAGCTTTAAACTTCCAAGTATAAGATCAGAACTAAACACAAGAAAATTCAGAAGGTATTCTGTCATGCTAGGCTTCTGGTGATGTTGAAAAATTGCCCTCGTCATGGCCAGGTCCAAGCTTTCCCCCGGACTAGCCACAATTGAAGAGTTCTTAGACGCTGGGTGTTGCTCACTTCTCGAGCGATCCCTGACGGCCGAATGAGGTCGTTTTGCTGTGTAACTACCATTTCTTGGAGAACGACGGAAGTGCTCACATAATCTTGTCCGGTAATGCCTTTCATTTCTTCCTATATATGATGCATTAAAGCGATCATAATTATATTTATTTATAAAATTTAATGACACCCGAAAAAAAGGTAATCTGAAAACTTAAAGAAATCTTTAAGCTTAGTAATCTGTTCTTGTGGCTAGAGGGAGAAAAATACCACAGATCGTTTTTATTGCAGACTTTATTTCTTTTTTCCTAGAAGGTAGGGGGAAGAATTAAAAATTGTCTGATAAGGTCTACTAAATGTTTGCGGACCTCTCGACTGGTATGTGCTTAGTCATCTAAAATTATGACATGCAGTACTTTCCTTGTTTCTTTACATGGTAATTAAAAATAACATACAATATTTCTACAATATTCATGTAACATTCAACCGTTTAAGGAAAATAACATTACTTATCAACAGAAAGTTACTTTGAAGAATTTCTGTATATTTTTCCTAATAACACAAAAGAAGTTATCGGAATAATAATAATAATAATAATAATAATAATAATAATAATAATAATAATAATAATAATAAGGTGTACTGCTAGCACTCACATCATACTGTGTTATCATAGGAGGTATGTAAATTTCTTTATTTTTGTTAATTTTCACGATGCCAACCTGATAACAATTAATTTGATGATCGCGAATTCCTTGAATCTTTAGGAGATCCTTTCTTATATATTTTGAGTTATATTTTTGCCTTTTATAAATTGCATTATTTGCCACACTGCTCGCTCTTTCCAGGAGCTTAGGAAATGAAATATTGACCTCTGACCTTTCTCAATTTTAGTGGGCGTGATTTCGAAAGTTTCTCTCCTTCGCTTAAAGGCGATGCCTTTCCAAAGTTCAGTCCCCATTTTAATCAAATCCCTTGTCAAGACGTATTTCGTAAATGTAGTTGCTCCAGAAATGAGGCAAAGGGAGAGAATTGTGAGTAGTCTAGAAATAAAAAATACGTCTCTTTTTTCCTCTTCTTCGTTTTCTTATTCTACTGATGAATTGGTTAGCAACAAATGTTTTCCTGAATCGCTGGACGAAAATCTAAAATAATTCACATGGTCTAAATTGTATAATTAATAACCTCTGATTTAAAGTTCCATACAGCTTAATCCACAAACTGTTCTTATTCTAGCTTTTTTTATCTTTTCTTAAATACAGTTTGGAAACCTCTTGACAGGGAATTGTTTAGTTACAGGAAAGTTCCAGTGTAATGTTATGATATTGTTCAATACTTTCCTTGTTTCTTTATATGATCATTGGAAATGACATGAATTGACATACTATGTAGTTTTCCTACAATCTTCATATAACATTCTGCTGTGGAAGGAATTTTTTTTAATTTGCAATTGGAAACTACTTTGAAGAATTTCTATATATTTTCTCAAGTAGTTCAAAAGAAATTATGGGAATTAATAATAATAATAATAATAATAATAATAATAATAATAATAATAATAATAATAATAATAATAGTGGTTTAGCTCATCGATGGACTGGTTAAGCAACGTTGGGGCTGGTCAGTCGCTGGATGGGTGACCACTCTCCTCGCCGTTGATTCCTTGGGGAAGGATATTTACCATAATTTCCTCTGTCTACTCAGCTGTAAATGAGTACCTATTCTCGATGGGGTAGGGTCCAGCTATGGGTTAAATAACAAAACTCAGCAATGATGGAAAGAAATGAAAGAATAAATGACATCAATGTAAATAGAACCTCTAGCAACAGAGGAGCTTCGTCCGGCAGCCAATCGACGGGGAGGACGGTCAGGTACTTGAAGGTCATCATCCAGCAACTGACCACCACAACAACAGTAACCAGCAACCAGAGACTGGAGCTACAGAGGCAAACCAGAAGAAGAAATGGTCAAGAGAAGAAAATAAGGAAATATGGAGATGCTACATCAGAAGCAACCCGACATAAGGAGGATACAGAAGAAGAATGGTCAACATCTGGAATGAGAGAAATAATACCCCTCAAACAGAACAGAGCCTGGCAGACCAAGTAAGGAACATAAAGAAATAGAACCGGCTCTCCACAACGGAAAGAGAGGAACTAGAAAGAGAAATAACACCCAGCAATGAAGGACAAGAAGACGAACTAAGAGACGATGACACAGAAAACAACAGGAATGATGAGCTACCAAATAACGACACACAAGGAAACACTGAAGATGTAACAGAGAGGTCAGAATGGGTGGAATAGATCAGACAATGGATGAAGCCAGATACAGAAAAAACTAAGATCCCATCGGTGAAAGCATACAGCACAAAGAAACTAAAGGAAAAAACAAGTGAAAACTGAAATTAATGAAATAATGAGACTAATCCACACCACCAGTATCACAGAAATAAATAACTGGCATATGCAGGAGCAAGACTAGTAGTAGAACTCGTAGGGATACAAACACCAACACCACCATCACAACCAACCCAACAGAAACCAAAACAGCAACCGCCTTGGAAAAGGCGCCTGGAAAAACAAATCATGGCAGTGAGATGTGACTTGAGTAAAATGAAAGAGATGGCAGAAAAGAGGCTAAGAAGCAAGAAAACAAGAGAGGAACTGAATGAGAAATACAGAGTACAGGAGAGGGGCCTAAACAACACAATAGAAGATATAAAACAGAGGCTTAAAGCCAAAGCACATAAGATCCAACGGTATATGAACAGGAATAAAGGATACCAACATAACAAACTCTTCAGAACCAACCAGAAAGGAGTATACAGCCAACTAAGAGGGAAGACAACCACCAGAAAATTCCTGACGCCAAACCAAGTCAGAGACTCTGGGAAAACATAGAGAAATCCAGTATCACACAACAAACATGAGATCACGACAGACACAGTCAGATACCAACTAAAGAAAATGCCCAGCTGGAAAGCCCAGGTCCCAGTGAAGTCCATGGATACTGGCTCAAAAACTTCAAGGCCCTACAACCACAAATAGCAGAACAACTCCAGCATTGTATCACAAACCACCATGCGCCCAAATGGATGGCCACAGGAAGAACATCCTTTATACAGAAAGACGAAAACAAGGAAAATATAGCAAGTAACTACAGGCCTATCACCTGCCTACCAATAATGTGGAAGTTACTAACAGGTATCATCAGTGAAAGGCTATACAACCACCTAGACTCTAAGAATACAAACATCATCCCCCCACCAACAGAAAGGCTGCAGGAGGAAGTGTAGGGGCACAAAAGACTAGCTCCTAATAGACAAAATGGTAATGAGGAATAGTTAGAGGAAAACCAACCCAAGCATGGAATGGATTAACTACAAGAAAGCCTTTGACATGATACCGCACACGTGACTAATAGAATGCCTGAAAATATATGGGGCAGAGGAAAACACCACCAGCTTCCTTAAAAATACAATGCGCAACTGAAATACAGTACTTACAAGCCCTGGGATAAGACTAGCAGAGGTTAACATCAGGAGAGGAATCTTTCAAGATGACTCACTGTCCCCACTACTCTTCATAGTAGCCATGATTTCCATGACAAAAGTACTGCAGAAGATGGATGCTGGGTACCAACTCAAGAAAGGAGGCAACAGAATTAACCATTTGATGTTCATGGACAACCAAGCTGTATGGTAGGAGCATCAAGGAAATGGATACCTTAATCCAGACTGTAAGGATTGTATCTGGGGTCATCGGGATGGAATTTGGAATAGAAAAATGCGCCTTGGTCAACATACAAAAAGGCAAAGTAACAAGGACTGAAGGGATAAAGCTACCAGACGGGAATAGCATCAAACACATAGATGAGACAGGATACAAATACCTGGAAATAATAGGAGGATATAAAGCACCAAGAGATGAAGGACATGATCAGGAAAGAATATATACAGAGACTTAAGGCAATACTCAAGTCAAAACCCAATGCCGGAAACATGACAAAAGCCATAAACATATGGGCAGTACCAGTAATCAGATGCAGTGCAGGAGTAGTGAAGTGGACGAAGGCTGAACTCCGCAGCATAGACCAGAAAACTAGAAAACACATGACAATACACAAAGCACTACACCCAAGAGCAAATACAGACAGACTATACATGACACGAAAGGAGGGGGGGAGAGGGCTACTAAGCATAGAGGACTGCATCAACATCGAGAGCAGAGTACTGGGGCAATATCTGAAAACCAATGAAGACAAGTGGCTAAGGAGTGCATGGGAAGAAGGACTGATAAAAGTAGACGAAGACCCAGAAATATGCAGAGACAGGAGAACGAAAAACAGAACCGAGGAATAGCACAACAAACCAATGCATGGACAGTACATGAGACAGACAAAAGAACTGGCCAGAGATGAAACATGGCAATGGCTACAGAGGGGAGAACCCAGGAAGGAAACAGAAGGAATGCGAACAGTGGCACAAGATCAGACCCTAAGAACCAAATATGTCCAAAGAACAATAGATTGAAATAACATCTCACCCACATGCAGGGAGTGCAATGTGGAAGACGAGACCATAAACCACATAGCAAGCGAATGTCCAGTGCTTGCACAGAACCAGTACAAAAAGAGGCCTGATTCAGTAGCAAAAGCCCTCCGCTGGAGCCTGTGCAAGAAACACCAGCTAGCTTGCAGTAATAAGTGGTATGAACACCAACCTTAGGGGGTGATAGAAAACAATCAGGCAAAGATCATTTGGGACTATGGTATCAGAACAGATAGGGTGATACGTGCCAGTAGACCAGACGTGACGTTGACTGACAAAATCAAGAAGAAAGTATCACTCATTGATGTCGCAATAACATGGGACACCAGAGTGGATGAGAAAGAGAAAAAATTGATAAGTATCAAGACCTGAAAATCGAAATAAGAAGGATATGTAATATGCCAGTGGAAATTGTACCCATAATCATAGGAACACTAGGCACGATCCAAAGATCCCTGAGAAGGAATCTGGAAAAACTAGATGCCGAAGTAGCTCCAGGATTCGTGCAGAAAAGTGTGCTACTAGAAACAGCGCACGTAGTAAGAAAAGTGATGGACTCCTAAGGACTGTGATAGACCAAAGAAAAAAAAAATAGCTGCACTGACGTTTGAGAGTTTGTAAATCTCTTTATTTTTCTTTATTTTCACGCAGCCAACTGATAACAATTAATTTCATGATCGTGAATACCTTGAATCTTTAAGGAATCTTTTCTTAAAAGTTTTGAGTTACATTTTACCACTTATAAAATGCAATTTCTGGCACACTGCTCACCCATTCCAAGACCTTTGCAAAAGAAATCTTGACCTCTGACCTTTCGCAGTTTTAGTTTCCTGGATTTCGAAAGATTGTTTCACTTAAAGACGATGTCCTTTTAAAGTTCATTTGTTCCCATTTTGATCAAATCCTTTGTCAAGACGTATTCCGTAAATATAATTGCTCCAGGAATTAGATAAAGAGAGAGGATTCACAGTAACTAAAAAAAAAAAAAAAGACGTCTTATTTTCTTGCTTTATTTTCTTTCTTATTTTGCTGATAAATAAGTTATCCACAAATATTTCCCAGAATCGATCGACGAAAATCGAAAATAATTCACATGGTCTAAATTATACAATTAATTACCGCCATTCATCTCTCTCTCTCTCTCTCTCTCTCTCTCTCTCTCTCTCTCTCTCTCTCTCTCTCTCTCTCTCTCTCTCTCTCTCGTATCTGAGAGATAGCATTTCTTTTGGCTCATCTTCTTTGAGAGAAATTTTCTTTCACTAATCATCCGTCATTTCAAATTCTCCTTCTCATTCACATGAACCCAAATAATAACACTGTCCGTTACCTGGATGTGTCATATTTTTTTATATATAGTTTAGAATAGTCTTTCTCTTCCAGTTACAAAATCATGATGAAATCACAACCGAAAAAGATTCTGAAAACAGCGGCAGGGCACTCCGTGAAATTTGTTACATTCTGGCTCTCACTTCAGAACTTGTGCGGGAACGTATATGCTTTTAGCCTAATTATTTTTTTCTTATCTTTATTTTCTTTGTTAGTTCATAAATTCTTGCATGTTAACAGCTTTTTCACGAATTTTCAGTCGGAAATTGTGCTTAAAATCTTTGTGCAATAAGCACCACAAGGATTAGATAATAAAGAAGGCGTTTTAACCTTAACATTTGGAGAAAATGAAAAATATATTGCATTTTATTCTAGCTTTGTAAGGAGTTTATGCAAGTAAAATATACAGATTTCACCGCAGAGGATTACAGTTTGGTGAATAAAAGGTTGTTTCGAAATAAAAACCCGCTCGAGTTTAACGTTAAATTTTCCAAGTCCATTGAGAATGTTCTCTCCGCCTAACTGGAGAGCCTCTTTATCCTAATCCCCCGTTCTGGACTAAAACCAACTTCATGTGACGGGGTTAATAAAATTAACTTAACCTGATTAATCAACCTAAGTTGATCAATGTCCGTATAATTTGCTCACACCCTTTATATTAATCGTGGTTTCTGGGAACCCATAAAATTGAATAAGCTGTTGGAAGGTGGAGATGTGAATCTGATTACGAAAAAAGGATGGGAGATTATAAAATTGATTTAGGGGATTCGAAAAGATGTACTGAATGGAGTGATGTAGAGTGGAGTTACCGACGTTTGCAGATTATACAGAGCTAACTGGTGATTGCGTAAAGAAGGGGAACCTTGGCAAGATTAAGAACGAAACTGATCCAAGAAGGTGAGTGTGTATACAGCAGGTAATTGGAATTAAATGAAATAAAACACTGATGGGTGAGAGAAATAATGAACGACACATGATACAGAGTTGGCAGCTAGAACGAAACAATGATTTGAGTCAACTCTCCATCATGAAATGAAGGAAGGATGTTAATGTATATGAAAGAATATAGTGAATGCACCTCTTGTAGTAAATTCTTCTGCTCAGTAAGGAATAGGGAGAGGGGAAAGGGTGGTAAATGTATCGACACCTAGGAGATAGGATGAAGGTCAGTGTGTGAGCAAAGATGGCTCACAATAGAGGACAAACTACTCTTTTTTTTTTTTTTTTTATTGCAGCGCATTATAATACCCTCTTGACTTACGAAGAAAACAGTCATCTGAATGGCTCTTGCTTTCATTCTCTCTTTGTCTCTCTCTCTCTCTCTCTCTTACACATATACACACACACGCGCATGCATTCTTTTCTTGTGAACTCCTATATTTCTATAACATAGTTTTTCTTATTCTCCACTACCTCGCCTTCTCATTCTTTCAGTCTCCTACCCTGTTTCCTTCATATTGCTTGTGTCTTGATATCATTAATGGCAAATTTGCTTTCTTGTATGTAATTACAATTGTGGGTTTATTCATTTTGAGTTTCTGTTCTCTCATCCATATCTTTATTTGTCCTTTAGCGTATGTTGTCTCAGTCTTAAGTGCGCATCAAGAATTCGTACGTCTTCTGGATACACAATATTAATTTTATACTGTTGTGAATTCTATAGAGACGGCCGTTATGATTTCAAGGCGTGACGGACAAATAACCGGATAACGAATTTTGGCCTCGAAGACGATAACTTCGAAAATTTTAATGCAACTTCTTCGGAGAAGAAGTTTTACATCATAAGATCAGTTTGCAGCTGGGCACGTGAAACCGTTTAAGAGATGGACACAGACAGGCACTCCGAAACACACTACGTGATATAAATATAGGTAGAGTTATTGGCCTTTACTCTAATGCATTTTGAAACTAGCCTGTTATATATATATATATGACTATTTATCACATCACCGTGATTCATATACAATCAGAAAGCTACAAACGTCCTTTAATATCCAATTCACTCTACCTCGGAAATAATATATTTTCATATATGTTACCGAAGGGGAATTTTTAGTTGATAATAAGTCCACCGTCCCGTGGGGTCGAACCAGCGACGGACGAGGAATCAGGACTACAGTGACGCACTAACGAAATCGGCCACAAGAGAGGTATAAGTGAATAACATCTCCCATCAACCCACCCGTCGAACTCAGGTGTTTTGCGTTTGGAGACGATATCCACCCACCTCTGCCATGTTGACCGTGTAGTGCGTTTGTCGCACGTAGCCATATTATGACTATTTATCACATCACCGTGATTCATATACAATCAGAAAGCTACAAACGTCCTTTAATATCCAATTCACTCTACCTCGGAAATAATATATTTTCATAGATGTTACCGAAGGGGAATTTTTAGTTGATAATAAGTCCACCGTCCCGTGGGGTCGAACCAGCGACGGACGAGGAATCAGGACTACAGTGACGCACTAACGAAATCGGCCACAAGAGAGGTATAAGTGAATAACATCTCCCATCAACCCACCCGTCGAACTCAGGTGTTTTGCGTTTGGAGACGATATCCACCCACCTCTGCCATGTTGACCGTGTAGTGCGTTTGTCGCACGTAGCCATATTATGACTATTTATCACATCACCGTGATTCATATACAATCAGAAAGCTACAAACGTCCTTTAATATCCAATTCACTCTACCTCGGAAATAATATATTTTCATATATGTTACCGAAGGGGAATTTTTAGTTGATAATAAGTCCACCGTCCCGTGGGGTCGAACCAGCGACGGACGAGGAATCAGGACTACAGTGACGCACTAACGAAATTGGCCACAAGAGAGGTATAAGTGAATAACATCTCCCATCAACCCCCACCTTCGAACTCAGGTGTTTTGCGTTTGGAGACGATATCCACCCACCTCTGCCATGTTGACCGTGTAGTGCGTTTGTCGCACGTAGCCATATTATGACTATTTATCACATCACCGTGATTCATATACAATCAGAAAGCTACAAACGTCCTTTAATATCCAATTCACTCTACCTCGGAAATAATATATTTTCATATATGTTACCGAAGGGGAATTTTTAGTTGATAATAAGTCCACCGTCCCGTGGGGTCGAACCAGCGACGGATGAGGAATCAGGACTACAGTGACGCACTAACAAAATCGGCCACAAGAGAGGTATAAGTGAATAACATCTCCCATCAACCCACCCGTTGAACTCAGGTGTTTTGCGTTTGGAGACGATATCCACCCACCTCTGCCATGTTGACCGTGTAGTGCGTTTGTCGCACATAGCCATATTATGACTATTTATCACATCACCGTGATTCATATACAATCAGAAAGCTACAAACGTCCTTTAATATCCAATTCACTCTACCTCGGTCAACATGGCAGAGATGGGTGGATATCGTCTCCAAACGCAAAACACCTGAGTTCGACGGGTGGGTTGATGGGGGATGTTATTCACTTATACCTCTCTTGTGGCCGATTTCGTTAGTGCGTCACTGTAGTCCTGATTCCTCGTCCGTCGCTGGTTCGACCCCACGGGACGGTGGACTTATTATCAACTAAAAATTCCTCTTCGGTAACATATATGAAAATATATTATTTCCGAGGTAGAGTGAATTGGATATTAAAGGACGTTTGTAGCTTTCTGATTATATATATATATATATATATATATATATATATATATATATATATATATATATATATATATATATATATATATATATATATGTATATATATATATATATATACATATATATATATATATATATATATATAATGTCTGTGTGTATACAGTATATATATATTTACATATATATGAATATATAAATAGTTACAGGCGTGTATTATATGTATGTATGTATATATATATATATATATATATATATATATATATATATATATATATATATATATATATATATATATATATATATATATGAACATAAATACAGGAATATTTGTATATATATATATATATATATATATATATATATATATATATATATATATATATATATATATATATATATACTCGTATATATATATACATATATGTATATATAAATTATATATATAAATATATATATGTATATCTGTGTGGGGGGGTATATGTATAGTCTATATATTCAGTTCTTAAGGCTGAACAGATACAAGTAAATGAAGGTCAAGGACAAGGTTTTCTTGACTAGAAGCACTATATGTATCAGTAGATTAAAAAATTTTAATTTTGAATTTATTATAGTTATTTATTCTGTTTTTTGTGATCATGAATAAAAAAGAAAACCCTAGTTATAAAAAGATGCCTTCGTCTTCTAAACAGTCGACATCGCTATTCCAAAATAAAGGAGACAATTTCCATACCCAATTGGACTTAGATGTCATGATTTACCGAATGACCACTTCTGGTGTTCCAATTGGGATTCTACGAATTGTTATATCCTAATATAGGCCTTTTAGGCTTATACGTTTACAGATGAGGCTCATATTCAGAGAGACGATTGGATGGGCTGCACTGATACCGCTGGTTATATTTGATGCGTGATGGTATATTTCATACTTCTTTCATGACAAGTGGAATTTCTACTTTTCGAGTTTTTTTCTTGCACACACACTCAAGCTTTCTTGGAGAGAAAGGAATTAAACATTTTGTATGATATTCTTTTATAATTTTCATATCTCTTGTATAGATATGGTTCTTGGACTCGGTTGAACTTTCGATCTTGTTGAACCTCATTAGTAGTTGTCCAGTCATTGTTTCTCCTCTTTCAATTTTTACGTAGGTGGTTGAGTATTTTGGTATTCATTCTGACTAAGATATCATTCCTATTAATAATTTGAAATAATTAGTTAGCAAAAGGAATAAAAACCTATTTCCTTACTGTAATATGTCAAAGTTATGCGGGAAGACATCTTTGTATCCATGGGTTAAAAAATATTGTACTCAAATAGCTCTTGGGGTCGTAGTGATTACATCCCCTTTTACGTTTGTGTACTACATATTGGACGTTTTTCATACTTTCCTTTCGCCTTGGTTGCTAAAGGAGCTTATCGTGCACAACCTTTCAGTTAGGGCTTCCTTAATCGATTGGAGTATTGATGCCATTCCTTGTGGTATGCGTCATCTCATGTGATAAACTCATGACAATGAACGACCATGCAACCGAAGTTGTACATGTCATGTCCTTCCAATCTTCGCTATATGTTTTCTCGCTTGATTTTTCTTTCATTGCTTAATTACTGTTCTTCCAGATATCCTTTATTTAGTTATTTATTAAACTGTAAGTTAGTTACGTTGTGTAGTATATTATACCTTAATTATTTTCTTCCTTTATGTAAATGCCTGTGAATATGCACATATGATGTACTATCTATTTTCCGTCCCTTTAGAGACAATTCAAGTCTTAAACCTTTCATTTATTCATATATATATATATATATATATATATATATATATATATATATATATATATATATATATATATATATATATACGATCATGAAGCTACAAATATCGCTTAATATCAAATCCACGCTACCTCGGGAATATCCCCGATGGGGAATTATCACCGAAGGGGAATTTATAAGTGATAAATGGACGGGCACTGCCGAGTCTCGATCCCACGACACACAGACTCGCATCCAGAGCTGCGTGTTCCAAACGTACCAGTGAGCTATCATGGTCGAGGTGGGTTAATGCCGAGGCTAAGTACAATTTCCCCGCTCTCGACGGGTAAATATAGCGCACCAGACTCGGCGTTAACTTATACCTCTCTTGATAGCTCAGTGGTTAGCGTCGACTGGATTCGCTGGATGAGCGTCTGTGTGTCGTGGGATCGAGACTCGGCAGTGCCCGTCCATTTATCACTTATAAATTCCCCTTCGGTGATAATTCCCCATCGGGGATATTCCCGAGGTAGCGTGGATTTGATATTAAGCGATATTTGTAGCTTCATGATCGTATATAAATCACGGTGTGATAAAAAAAAAAAAAAGATATATATATATATATATATATATATATATATATATATATATATATATATATATATATATATATAACCAAATGTCCCTAAGTGCATTAGTTCCTTATTGGACGGGTGTATACCATTCTCAGCTAGCACTCTGCTGGCCCCACGTTCGATTCTCCGACCGGCCAGTGAAGAATTAGAGGAATTTATTTCTGGTGATAGAAATTCATTTCTCGCTACAATGTGGTTCGGATTCCACAATAAGTTGTAGGTCCCGTTGCTAGGTAACCAATTGGTTCTTAGCCACGTAAAATAAATGTAATCCTTCGGGCCAGCCCTAGGAGAGCTGTTAATCAGCTCAGTGGTCTGGTTAAATTAAGGTATACGTTACCAAGTGAATTCCGCTATCTGCCTGTAACATATATATACAGAGGAGTTAAATTAGGAAATTTTTCAGAAAGAGTCCATTTTATGGCGTTCATATTTCATCTAAAAACTAATAAAATTACGTAATAGCAAAGCTCACTGCACTACAGTCAACCAGACGGAATTAAAGTGACACGTCCCGCTACGTTCTTTCCTCTTTGGTGATTTAAATCATGTTATCGGCATGAGTGTCAAGACTCAAAAATAGCCGCGTCAGTTACACAATGCTAAGTGCGCTTCTTGTTCCACCTTAATACAATTACACCCATTGGCGGCAAACCAAAACCATAAGTGATTCAATGTTAATGGGCCAGTTGGCACCGACACTGAAATAGGAGACTCGGCGTCCCGTCAACATTTGGTTTGGACAGAGATTCATTGCGGACTTCTTTTCGCATTATCATTCCTGAGATATACGGAGAGAGAGAGAGAGGTTTTTAAGATAAATTGTGTGGGATTTATTGCCTTTGACATAATTTAAATCACTCTTAATGGAAGCTGCCATTCTCAAGAATGCGCGCCAATGAGGCATTCGTTGAGATATCTGTTTCGAGTTTTATTGCTCTTAAAGTCTTTCATTTCTTTCAGAAGGGAGTTAGACTAGATAAATGTTATAACATTGGAATAAATATCGCTCCTTAGCGGATGTTAGTGCCTTTCATTTCTCATGAATTTCTTTTTTCATTTGAATGATATATTTTACTCTTTTTTGATTACTGTATAAATTTTAAGTGAAATCCCACTAATAGGAATATTAATATATACATGGTAACTTAGGAACGGAATAAAGTAGAGATGTATTTAAATATTCTGGGCACACGTACAAAAAGTTACATCCCTCATTCTCCCAAAATTAATCACTTTCAGCCAGTCACAATGAATATCTTTGGTGAAGTTTTCGTAAAAATCCATTCATAACCTCTCGGATGATATTGCTAACAAACAAAAAGAAGCACAAAAACAGATAAACAAACAAAAACATCAGTTCAACCTCCTTATTGAGGGTAATTCCTAGAAGATAGCACAAGGAAATGATTTTTCCCCAATATCTTTTCCACATTATCTTTCTTTTTCCAGGATGGCGGGAGAGACCTCCAAGATCACATCTCTAAAACTTTGATCTTTTCGGGTTTCGTTCACTGGGAATTTCTTAGTACGTTCGAACTGATGAATCGCTGAATTATTATTATTATTATTATTATTATTATTATTATTATTATTATTATTATTATTATTATTATTATTATTATTCAGTAGATGAAACCTATTCATATGGAACAAGCCCACAAGAGCCAGACTTGAATTATTATTATTATTATTATTATTATTATTATTATTATTATTATTATTATTATTATTATTATTATTATTATTATTATTATTCAGTAGATGAAACCTATTCATATGGAACAAGCCCACAAGAGCCAGACTTGAATTATTATTATTATTATTATTATTATTATTATTATTATTATTATTATTATTATTATTATTATTATTATTCAGTAGATGAAACCTATTCATATGGAACAAGCCCGCAAGAGCCAGACTTGAAATTCAAGCTTCCAAAGAATATTAAGGTGTTCATTAGGAAGCACTAAGAGGAGGTAAAGGGAAATACAGAAAGAAGAGATCTCACTTATTAAATAAGAAAAAAATAGATTAATAAATAGATAAATAGATAAAAAAAAATGCTGATATATCAAGGAGGAGTAACTAATAGTCTTCAGCAAGTCAGTGTCCGTCGACGAAAAAATAAATCACATAAAAAACTAAATAGAGAACCGAACAAACGTGATAACAACAACAGTGATCACGGTTTCAGGGGAAGCCACGGCGATGTAATTCTTAACCCTAAACATGTAAGCATTTTGCTCTTGACATCTTTTAAAATGTTCTCTAATTACTTGAACGTCTACAGGATGGAGAAAGCCCAACTGCGAGAAGAGTGATTGGCTAGATTATCCCATGCAAGAGGAATTCATTTTAACAGTTTTACGCAAATGGCTGTAAAGAAGAGAAATAAAATAAATAACAATATTTAAAGTTATAACATACTGCAAATAATGGATCGATGAATATTGCTTCAAAAAAAACTTTAATAAATAAAATCATGACATGAAGTGTAGTGGAAAACTACCCCTGATAAAAGAGGAGATAAAGGGAATCTTTTAATGTTTAGCACCGCACGATCCAGTGTTGTCGTTATTATTTATACCCTTTCAAGTAGAACCGGAAAAGAGACTTCCATGAAATTTCCAGGTCACTGAACGCCGATGGAATGTCTTTGGGAGGAAGGACCTTGGACTTTGGTGTGGTCTTTGGAATTTTCGCATTTTTCTCTTGTGATATTCTTTTTGCTAGCTGCTGTTTTATTATTTCTTTCAAGAATGTAACGAATTAACGACAGAAAATAGAGCTTAACCTCAATATCTTACGAAGGTGTGAGATTATATATATATATATATATATATATATATATATATATATATATATATATATATATATATATATATATATATATATATATATATATATATATATATATATATATATATATATATATATATATATATATATATATATATATATATATATATATATATATATATTTATATATATATATATATATATATATATATATATATATATATATATATATATATACATATATATATATATATATATATATATATATATATATATATATATATATATATATATATATTTATATATATATATATATATATATATATATATATATATATATATATATATATATATATATATATATGTATATATATATATATGTATATGTATATATATGTATATATATATATATATATATATATATATATATATATATATATACATACTCGTATATATATATATATATATATATATATATATATATATATATATATATATTTATATATATATATATATATATATATATATATATATAATATATATATTGCTACGAATGTCAAGGGGATACTTACTTGATACTGAACGGCAACGGATGAACGCAGGGATTTCCTTATATTCATTACATTTCTGACTCAATATCAGGACAATTCCTAGACAAATGAGGGAAAATCTGTGGCTTAGGTCCTTCTTCATGTGAGGGAAAATTACATAAACTCAAGGGTTCTCTTAACTAATTATGTTTACATAACAAACACAGATCAAAAGAATGATGAATTACTGGGCAGGTAATAATAAGGGCCTGCTAAATGAATGGATCCTACACAGAATAAATATTCTACGCCAATGATGTCTTCATAACAGGAAACATCGCAGTAGGGATAGAAGGGGGACTGCATATGGACAGAGCCAAGAGATTTCACAGTCGAGGCCGAGGCCTATCTGCAATATATGTGAGACAGATACTTGCAAGAATAATAAGACACTCAAAGGGGACTGAGGGATTGCACAGATGGTGCCAAATAACTCAGTTCACCACTAAATGCATAATTACATTAAAACTGAATGCTCCAACAAAAATTACTGAAGGTGATCGCACAATGGAAAATAAATGAAAAATCAGACAGAGAAATAACAGGTATCGTGATTGACTAGGAAACCTTATTCCGTTACATTACCTTCGTCAAGATGACGGTGTCCTCGTTTAATAGGGCGCTGGTTATGGAGGAGGGAATTCAAATACCATTACAAAAGTATACTGGTTCGAGACTTGCGGTCAAACATGTGGAAGGTTCAAGGGTCAGGCAAGGTCAAGGACATCTGTCCTTGGTGGCGTTCAGAGCGCTTCTCTCTCTCAATTTCAGTTGCATTGTCTATAAATAACCTTCAGGGTTTACGCATCGCGTCCAACATAGGTGGAGCAAAGGTCAATCTTTGCCACGTTTTCTATATAGGCCACATGGCATTAGTTAACCCTCGTGGAGGATTTTAGGATAGGGTGGGGCGCCAACTTTCTCCTTATTGACCCGTCCCTTGCCCGTTGACTGGCGCCATTGAGGAAGGCATCTTTGAAGGTCATCTGGAACAAGGCCATAAGCAATCATTTTGAACAGAGAGAAGGGTTAGGCTTAACCAATTTGGGGTATGAAGGAGAGAGTTTATGAAGGGGCAAGTGGAAACCCACAGTTTTAGTAATTAAAACAATTGAAATTAATTTATTTCTTTCTCAGCTATGTTACAGATTTAATAAACGGACATGGGTGGTTAAGAGAGAAGCCCCATTCATTGCAATATATATATATATATATATATATATATATATATATATATATATATATATGTGTGTGTGTGTGTGTGTGTATTTATATTGCATATATATATATATATATATATATATATATATATATATATATATATATATATATATATATATATATATATATGTGTGTGTGTGTGTGTGTGTATTTATATAATTTAAGTACAATATACATATGTATATATATAATATACAGATATATATATATGTTCCCTGAATTATTATCTCAGTAGGCAAAATTCAGTATGCATACCGCCATAAGTTCATGCGTATCTTTCAGAAGTAACGTTAAATTTCGGAGGGCATTGTACTATATATATATATTACCTGAGATTCT
>JANJGK010000003.1:21583126-21690626 GCA_039081455.1 Macrobrachium rosenbergii | reverse complement strand
TACATCCCTAATCCTCTTCAAAAAACGAGAGTTGACTCAACAATCCCTTTATACTTTCCAGCTTCTGCATCTGTAGGGACACCTCTTCTCACCCAGTTCATTTCCTTGCATTCTGCTTATTTCTTTGATTCATATGTTTTATGATTCTCCTTTTCTCGTTTCCTACTATCACCTATTACATTTCCTTTCAAATACTTCAATAAATCAAACGCTTCCATTCTTTCACCATCCTTATTAACTTTCACTGCTCCATCTTCCTTGTTGACGTGTACCACCAAGACCTTGCACTTGCTTACATGCTCTTTTAACTTTCTCCTCTTATTAATACCTTAGAACTCTTCTACTAGTTTTTACGGTTTCTGTTTACCATTCCCAATCAGTCATTGGTAAACATCTGCCCTTCCTCTAACAATTTAGACTCTTTTTATCTTACATCTTTGTACTTCTATCTGAAGCCCTTTTTCTGACCACTGTCATCGCTCGATCCACGAAAATAGCACCAAAAAAAATTCATGAAAACATAACGCACTTTTTTCTCCTACACCATTTCGTACTATACCATTTATTTTCCCGTCCACATAATTCTAATACATGTTTTATTTTCATCGTAGCTTTCAATTAGTCCCAACATATAACCTGCATTCTATACCATATAACTGACAGACACACTTGTCACTGTTTTTCTACCGTTTATAGCTTTATGTAAATTCTCACAGAAAGCTAGCTAACTCATAATGATTAAATTTGCCTTCTTCCTTAGAAAGCAAAAAATAAAAGCGTATCAACAAATAATGTCTAATTTGCAATGTGATCCAACTGTCGTTGAAGTATTGTAAACATCATTTCCGGTGAAGTGACTATGAGTTGTTGTCATGAGAGATGCGCTGAAAATAATGTCTAATTGCCTACAAATTGATTCACAACACATTTATTAGGGAAAGCGTTCCGAAAATAGTCTACAAACTAGACAGAAAATCATAAATTTGTGATGAATTATAATTCAGTCCGTCGAGTAAGTAAAGATGAAATTACGTAGGATAACGTACCCCTTACCTGCGCACAGACAAGCGCACATAAATATTGTATAGTGAAGAAGTATGCAATATCTGTATATGAAAAGGGAACATGAAAGCCATGCGTTCATAAAGCTAAGGCAGTTATTGAGTTTCATCTCAAGCAATAACAAAATGAACAAAGGACTGTTGTTTTTACAATATGGGAACAGCGGAAAAATGCTGGAGGACGTTCAGTGTAGTGAGTGATGTGAAGTAGAACCAAATAAAAGCTCATCATAAAGACGTTAAACAAAGCACCATCTTACACAGCGTATGAGGATTCTTATGTAGAGAAAATGTTCTAATTAACTCCGAAAAGTGAAACTAAAAAAATTCCAGGTTTTCAAAGCTAATGAGGCGATGAATAGCAAAATGCTTCGTAAATTAAAACCAATTACCACCACAGAAAAATCCGGACGCATTGTTCTGAAATACCAAATGGTCAAAAGAGAGGTTAGATGAAGAAAAACGAGCGCGCGTGCACACAAACACTATTTGTTGAAGAATATAAAATGTTATATACCCTTTCCAGGTACACAGCTTTACATTTTGATAGGAGTTATAAACTCCGTCAGATTTTGTAGGAGACAACATTAATCATTATATTATGTTACCGAACTTTGTTGCAGATTTGTTAGGTTTCGTTTGTTGAAAACGGAGGAGTGATTGATTGACTTAATATTAAATATTATCTGATACCACAGCAACAAAGGTCTTCGACACCGAAAAGTATGTTAGTAAAATCATTATTTTTTATTTATATATATATATATATATATATATATATATATATATATATATATATATATATATATAACTACGTATTAAGATGGTTTCTATACCAACAAATCGTCAAGTTTTCACCGATGTTCGCTACAGGTTAGTCACTTGGAAAGGTCACCGAATTGATATTTTGAGTCCACCGTCACTGTTAAATTCAGGTGACCAGAATTATTTTCCTCACATGTCCTTGAGGTATCTAGTCTACCAATCACACATACAGATTTCGATGAACAACATAACAGCCTCTGCCAACGTGATGAGAAACAATTCGGTCAGTCATTTTAATGTAATGGTCTTCCCAACTTGAGGGGGGTCTCTCGCCCCCTAGGGTAACAGAATGACCACAGTATATATCCACCAAGCCCCTTCGTACTAAAGTGTTAAGCCCTGTAAAAAAAAATGCCATTGTACAAATCTGTCAAATACATTTGCACTGAAGATCTGACTTCAGTCTTCTCTTTTATTGGTATTATATTAAGAACTGATGTTATGAATAAGTAAACTGAAACTTCTCCAACCTTGAGAAACAATCGTTAAATAAGTAGACTAAACCAAATGCAGATAAATTAGCACGAACTGGATAAAATAGTTTCATTAAACAGGGTTTTTTTATAATGCCTGGTAATGCAACTAAGCAGTCCAATGGATCAGTGTGTTTCCCTTCTTCAGAAGAGGAAAACAACAAAATAATATAAATATAAAAATAAAAGAAACTAATTGCCCCTAAGCTTCTCTAAGCCAGCGGAAGAGGTGGGATAAGTGGAAAGAAAAGTGCAACCCATTGATTGTGTCTGACCTAACTGCAATTAATAAGGGTAAGCTGGAGAGGAAAGTAATAGGAGAAGAAAACGATAAAAAAAAACTTAGCTGGAGAGGATAACACTTCATCCAAAAGTTTTTAGCTAAAAGGTTGCTTCGACAAATATATGCACATAAATGAAACATCATTTTATCGTGTATATATATATATATATATATATATATATATATATATATATATATATATATATATATATATATATATATGTGTGTAACAGATACATTCAAAAGGTACAACAGTTTTCAAACTATCTGAATTGACAAAATGAAAACAATTATACAATCGGGTAATCTCTCACAAGGAAGACCGGGTGTTATCAGAATGATGTACGTTTATTATTCAAATATGAACATTGACATTTGATGTTGCGACTGCATAATAATGGATAGGATACACTATTAAAATTCATTAACCATGATGCACGATTGCAATGGCTATCCTTTCTAACATTGTTGACTTAATTCTATTCCCAGAGCGTTGTAAGCAAGGACTCAGTCTTCATATTTAGAGAATTGAAATGATTAACAGAGAGAGAGAGAGAGAGAGAGAGAGAGAGATCAAAGCTTCCGCCAATTACGTTCCCTAATAACGTCAAAAATACACAAGCCGTGGAAATGTGATTTTAGAAACGTCAAATGAAACATTTATCCATTAAAATTAAAGATTAAAACACCGAGGAAACACTTTTAGCGTAGATCAGATTGCTCTATGTTTTGTTGATGGGAATCAAAACTTGTTCTTATAAATCATATATATATATATATATATATATATATATATATATATATATATATATATATATATATATATATATATATATATATATATATATATATAATATATATATATTGCGTATGTATGTATATAAATCATATCATATATAATAATATTGTGTTCTCTGAACGCGATTGTTATTATTAAATACACAAATAAATGTTGTATGAGTAAATCTATATTCATATGTACGAATGAATAAATGTGCATTGTTAAAAAGAATATTATTATAGAATGCAGTATAAGAAAATTTTTAAGAGAAAACCAGTGAACAAAGAGACTGCTGCGTTACGAGAGAATGCAAAAACAGTATTACTAATGATATAGTCGCAGTTCTCGTGAAGTTTAATGAGCCGCGCTGCTGTAGACCACCTTTGAACGCAGGTGTTTCTCTTGCACCAATGAAACATAATAAATTTGTTCTCGTATGACTTGTAAGTCGGAGACTGGATGGGGATTGTGTGTTGTTCTAAGCTATGTGTTGTTCTAAGCTATGCGCGTGTGACGCGGACCGGCTTTGCTCACCTTAATCCAGTGTATTTACCTTCATATTATTCCTGCTATAAACTGAGATAACATGTGCCAGCTTTGTCTGTCCGTCCGCACTTTATTCTGTCCGCACTTTTTCTGTCCACCCTCAGATCTTAAAAAGTACTGATGCTGACTTTTTCTGTCCGCCCTCAGATCTTAAAAAGTACTGAGGCTAGAGGGCTGTAAATTGGTATGTTGATCATCCACCCTCCAATCATCAAACATATCACATTGCAGCCCTATAGCCCAGTAGTTTTTATTTTATTTAAGGTTAAAGCTAGCCATGATCGTGCTTCTGGCAACGATATAGGATTGGCCACCACCGGGCCGTAGTTATAGTTTCATGGGCCGCGGCTCATACAGCATTATACCAAGACCACCGAAAGATAGATCTATTTTTAGTAGTACCTGTTGTTGTGTTCTTTGCACCAAAGAAACGGACTGCGTTTATCCGACCTTTTTTAAGGCTTTTATCCTTTAAATTATCCTCTCTCTGAATTTTCAAGTAAAACTTTCGCAATATGACCAAGTAGCTTGAGAGAATATCATGATGAGACTGTGTCCGTTGATTTAAGACGTGGCTACAATTGCAAGAGTGAAAACTGATAAAGAGAAACTGCACTATAACTTCAGTGAGGATGTCTTGCCATATCTTTGAAGTGTATGGGAAGAGTGTTTTTTGATATACTAATAAAAATTATATAATTGAGTTCTAAACTTCATTTTCAAGCACCTGGTTAAAGTACCTTAAGGTAAACTGGTAACTGTACATAAGGTACGCAAATATTCAATTGAATATTTGTTGTGCGTTTAATGTGTAAAGTTTGCTTGAAAAAAAAATATATATCACAAAACAAACTGTTCATGGGGCTTGAATATTAACACCGTTATTTGAGAGTTAGATCAAAGCTAAGAACATTTTTCCTAATTTTTTTAGTGTGAGGGGGGCCAAAGATCCTGTGGGGCTTCTCCTTCACTTTCTAAAGACATTCCTGAAGGTCTTTATAGATTTTCCTTTAAGAATGGAAAACATATAAAACGATTTGATTGATTTCTGTCATTAGCTGGTATAGTGATTAGTGTCGTGGAATGCCACTCAGATGTCGCGGGTTCGCATCTCCCCCAGGCCGATGAAAAATCACTGGCTCTGTATAATGATCAGTTACTGCTGTAGTGTGAGGTCTGCGGTGGGAGGATGAAACCAACATTCTTTTGAAGCCTGAATTTTAAGTCAATGGCCCCTGTGCGCTTGTTCCATGTGAACAGGTTTCGTTTACTATAAGCTGTAGGTCCCGTTGCTAGGTAACCAATTGGTTCATAGCCACGTAAAATAAGTCTAATCCTTCGGGCCAGCCCTAGGAGAGCTGTTAATCATAAGTTCAGTGGTCTGGTAAAACTAAGGTATACTTAACTTCGTCTACTGAAATTATAATAATAATTGTGGCTAGCACTCTAGGCACACGTATGTTTGAGGCTAGAAACTCGTCAATAAAGGCAATTCTGAGAACGGAAGGATTTTAGCCTCAATACCGCAACAGGATTGTGTTGAATGTAGGTTTAACGTTCGTACCTAGTAAAAAAGGAGCCAAGCGCCCCTGAAACTTTCAGAAAATCTTACGATTTTGGAGTGGGCGTTTGTAGCAAGGAGTCACATGCATTCCGAGAAACCTATAGGATGAATTATAAGAGAAGTCATTTTTCGGACCCCGTGAAATCAAGTATGATCGAAACCGTGATAAAGAACTGAAAGCATCTCATTCATCTCATCTCTTAAAGAAACCGTAAAACATTAATCTATTAAGTAAACCAGACACCGCAGATATATGTGATGCATGTTACACTTATTATTATTTCCTAAATGGCTAATGTTGTTGCCTGTAGTTTTGTAAGTTGATCACTGAGTCCCATAAGTCTGTGAAAGTTCTTCGTTGGGCGAGTCGGTAGAGCTGTGGACTAGCATTCGCTAGGCCCGAGTTCGAGTCTCCGGTCGGCTGATGAAGTGTTAGAGGAATTTATTTCTGGTGATAGAAATTCATTTCTCGCTATAATGTGGTTCGGATTCCACAATAAGCTGTAGGTCCCGTTGCTAACTAGCCAATTGGTTCTTAGCCACGTAAAATGAGTCTAATCCTTCGGGCCAGCCCTAGGAGAGCTGTTAATCAGCTCAGTGGTCTGGTAAAACTAAGGTATACTCTCTCCCATAAGTCCGTTCGGCCTTACGTTTAAGAGAAATTAGCTATCGCCAGTAATTATGCTTTTACGTTTGATAATGAAAACAATGGTTATCATTATTCCCCAAAACAGCGAAAAGCGAGGAAAAAAATCTTAATTGCGACTAATACTGAGTAAATTTGCAAGCTTGGTACTGTGATTAATTGTCATTACAATACTTTATATATTACCACCATCTGAATGATCTACGTCCGCTTAAATTAGCAGTGAAAAAAGTTTTAGTTAATGTTAGTAGCACATAATTATCCCACGGAAATCATCAACACTGTTTTTCTAAATTACTGACCCCATGTTATATACAATAACTGACAAACTAGCTCTGCAGGGAAATATTAGTTGACTGATTTCTTCCTTTGAATAATTCATTTCTCGAAGTTACCGAGACTTTTTTTTTGGGAGCTTCAAGTTTACAAAAGCAGCTAAACATAGTCTTAATATACCGTAGTTCCATACTGTTGCATGGTGACATTAATTGAAAGTAGAAATACAAACGAAAGAATCATAAAATATTTACCTTAATAAATAGTAAGTCTGAAGTTCTGCGGTTTGTCAAACAACGGCCACTTTGCCAGATAATCAAAACAAAATACAGAAATGTAATCCTTACTTGCACACACCCTTTATTAAAATTTAAATTATGGTTTGCATTAGGTAGCCGAAACTGTTGACAACAAAGACCACATTCATGGTCGGGTGTCTGCAGTCTTCAAATACGATGTCATGTTGCGGAGCTTTGTTTGGACGAAATACATAAGCCCATGTATAAGAGTATTCAGAGGAATTCTGGAGTGGCGGGACTCAGACATTTTGGTATGGTCGAGTTCCATGACCTGGAGAAACTTAAACCAAAATGAATGGAAGGGTCACGCGATCTGCATTTCGTTTCCGGGAGAACTAAGCTCCCAGTGACCTCAAATATCTCCAGAAGCATATGAGTAAAGTCTGGGTCTAAGGAGTGGTGATCTTGTGGAAAATGCGATTTCACAGTTGTTTTGTCCTGAAAGAAATATTACTTGACATTTTGCTTGGAAGAGTATCTTTAAAATAGAGAGAGAGAGAGAGAGAGAGAGAGAGAGAGAGAGAGAGAGAGAGAGAGAGAGAGAGAGAGAGAGAGAGAGATAAACTGACCTTTACGAGCACGCATACATCATGTATATTATTCCAGTTATCTGTTTCTCTTAGTATTCCACGGTCTAATTAAAATATGCTAAATATTTCAGGTATAAAGAGAAATAATATGAGCTATAAAAAAAAGATCAGTACCATTAACAAAATGTTGCCCAGAATTTTATATAATAAAGAAGAAAATTTCATTTTGATCATAGAAATTAAGGGGGTTTTTTTTGACAGTTTACTCGTCGGTTATTTGACTGCGAGGTATAGTTAGTGTTGCTTTTTCTATATAATGATTAGAAAATACCGGCGCTGGCCGTCATGAATCTGTAAATATGAGTTAGCTGTCGTATCATGAAAATATTTGTACCTGGCAAAAGGCCGCTTCAAGCATTATTCACTCTGTAAGTAAATGTAAGTTAGGCTGTATTACGATTGCTGAGCAACCTATGTGAATTTTCCTCGAAGTTTAAGATAAGAGAAACACCATGGATATCCATACAAGGCGTATATAACATGCTGACATACTTTTATGATATATATTCTTTGTTACCTAAGGATTAAAAGTTAATTGTATCTTAGTTTAAGCAGACCACTGAGCTGATTAACAGCTCTTCCAGGGCTGGCCCGAAGGATTAGATTTATTTTACGTGGCTAAGAAGCAACTGGTTACCTAGCAACGGGACCTACAGCTTATTGTGAAATCCGAACCACATTATGACGAGAAATGAATTTCTATCACCAGAAATAAATTCCTCTAATTCTTCATTGGCCGGTTGGAGAGTCGAACGCTGGGCCAACAGCGTGCTAGCCGAGAGCTCTACCCAGCCCCCCAATGAAGAACTCCCTAAGGATTGCTTTTCTCAGGGTTCCATGAGTGTTTTTATTCAGAAGGAAAAACAAATGAGGACACTATAACACAAACAAGAAAGTTATTCCAGTGCTGAAATTAAGTTTCCCTGTGATCTAAATAATTCACTTCCTTTTATTGCTCGGCATTCCCCATGTAACTGAGTATTTCGAACCCCATGAAACCTTGAATATCCAGAAGACACTTGCGGCAGAAAGTTCAGTAATGATTGAGACAACGGATAAGAGGACTATAAACGGTAATATACAAGTGGGAGTGGAAAATGTGGCCATCTCCAGCAGGAAGCTCGTTACATGGCAGAGGTAAGATGGCAATATTTTACAAGAACTCATTTCATCAAACCTGGAAGTCATAATTTTGCCCTTATGTTCTGTGAAGCGATCTCGCCGCTAAGCAACAGCTCCAGGAACGGAGAGAAAGTGAGAGGGTTTAGGCCTCAGTTCACGTTCACATAGATGAAAATTCCTTGTTAATATATTTTGAAGATTTCAAGTTATCAGAAAAACAGAGGCAACACTTATATCTTCCTTTTTATATCGTTTTTTTTTTATATTGTTTTCGCATTTCAAGCAAACAATATCATATGAGCTTTACCGAAAACAGTAGCGCGAAAGTTTATGTCGCAAATATCACTTGAACTACGACGACAGCCTGATATGAGAGAACAGGTTACGGATACCACTGATAATTTCTTAAGACAAAAATTAGACCAAAGGTAATAGTGATTAGAAAATTGAGTTGACTACAAATTGAAAGTAAAACAGCGGCTGGCAGAAATAATTTGTTGGTCATGAAAATTAGAGAGCTGGATTTTTTGCATAAGTGATTTAGAACGTTGTCACAATCTATGTGATTGCCGAAAGCTACTTGCAATTTTTTTTTAAAGAGTTAGAGTGAATGACTTCTTTATATTTCCGGACAGACAAAAAAAGGCATCTCGATAAGAAGGTAAGAAGACCAAAAGAAACTTAAATGATCACAAATGAAATTCCAGTCCTACATAACCCACTTCCAGCCTTCTAATGGAAGAACTGGAAAGACAAATTTTCTTTAAAAAATATTTTCTTAGCTTAATAACAAGAGTTTAATAAGAACATCAGCATACTGGAAATACTGATTACGGTAAGATAAAAAAAAAATACTGTTAATTTCAATTAAAAAATATGATGATTTCAGTCATATTTTAGTAAAGCAGATTCGAGATATTTACAGTCAGTTGACATCGCATCAGTGGGATCGTTGTTTCAAACTAAATCGAAAAATCTTTCAACAGCGAAGAGAGTTTATCAGTCTTTTGTCTCGGAAATTGTTTGAGAACGAAAATGGATGGAGGGCATTATTCACGTTTCCCTCCATAATGTTCTTTTGAATCCATAATAGCATTAGTCATGTAATGTGTGCATTGTCTATCTGATGAGTTACTGAGAGAGAGAGAGAGAGAGAGAGAAAGAGAGAGAGAGAGAGAGAGAGAGAGAGAGAGAGAGAGAGAGAGAGATGGGGGAAAAACTTATAAACTGTATAAACTAACATTTATAAACACGTAAACACCTTGTATATTTGTTCAATTATCTACCTGCTTTCTTACCTGTATATCTATTTGTCTAAGTATTCCGCTATCAAAGCCTGGCCAGTTAAAATTTACCAAATGCTTCATTATAAAAAAATATAATCTGAATTACAAAAACATAACCGGTACTATAAACAAAAGTTTAAAGCTGAATTTAACTTAATAAGAAAAAAGTTTCATGTTGATGATAAAAAGTACGGTTTTATTTCATTTAGGCAATTTTATCTTCAGACATTTAACTGCGAACTTTAATTTTATGTTCCTGCTCCTGTAAATTGATTAAAAAATATTGGTGATGGAAACGATAAGCCCATAATTATGAATTAGCTTTCATATCCTGAAAATAATTACTCTTGCCGAAAGGCCGCTTATAGCATTAATTATATGTAAATTCAAGATTATGGCTGCACTGATAAGTAATCAGTGTGAATCTGTCTAAAAGTCAGAAATAAAAGAAATATTATTGACTTCCATGCAAGATGTATATAACATGATAATTTTTTTTTTTTTTTTTTGTATGTTTTTTGTTGCTCAAGAAGAGCTATTTTTTTTTAACATCGCGAGTGTTTTTATTCAGAAGGAAAAACAAAAGAGAACGTTATCATGTCAACATGCAAGCTACTGTGAGCAGATATCATACATAATTTACTATTTGTCTCCATGAAATGAAGTTTCCCTGTGATGAGAATAACTAAAGACAACATCGACTTCCCTCTCATTTTTCGACATTCTCTGGTTAGCCGCTTGTTTCGAATCCCATGAAGCCTGGAGCATCCACAAGACACTGACGGCAGAAGGTTCAGTAATAAGCGCGACAACGGACAGCTGAGCGGAGGATAAGAGGACTATAAACGATAATGTAAAAGTTCGTGGGGGGGTCTCCGTGTGTGAGAGAGAATCCCATTTAACCTCCTTCCGGATGAGTGGTGTCTGGGCCGGGTAGCATATTTCCCAAGTCTGGAAGAGTATCAGGATCAAGCTCTACCAGTGGTTCTCAACCTGGGGGGCGTGCCCCCCTAGGGGGGCTCAGCAATTTCCAGGGGAGGCGCGAGGCCTAGGGAAAATTTAAAAATTCTAGAATTATATTCGTTATTTTCTTAACAAGAGTGAGGAACTAATATTCAGAAGTTTATAAAAAAAATGCAAATGTATGGCCTTATAACGTTAGTTTCCTATAATCTACCATTCTAGTTAGACTCGCTAGGCTTACCATTATTTTGTAATTATGTACCTTCCTCCCTGTCCCTTGAAACTCTTTCTCCTTTTTTTTTTATTTTCTTCCGAATCTGGGAGGGAATTTTACTCATAGATGCAAGGGGGGCGTGGAGGGAAGGACCAGCTCTTAGAGGGGGGCGTCGTAATAAAAAGGTTGAGAACCACTGGTCTAGAGAATACATGTATTCTCTAGACCTTGATCAGGATAGGGGAAAATTAGGACCAATCAAAGCGAGCGGAGCTGATCCATGACGTCACAAGCCACGCCCTTTAGCTCCTTGGTCCCATATCCATTACTGCCAGTCACGATGCCTAAGAAAAACTTCCCAGATTCACAGCTTATGTCTTGTATGACTTATACGTTTTAGTCAGATACATCTAAACATAATGCAACACTAATTTAACAACATAATATTCTTCAAATGAGATACACCGTGAAATATATTATGCATTATTGGCTTCTCCCTCTTGGCAATAGTGGTCAGTGCCTGTTAATTACTGCTCGCAAAGTCGATATTTACTGCATAAGTAATATTTTCATTGCGAGTTTCTAAATTATATACTTGAAAATGTATGTTTAATGCCATTTATAAAAAGTTGCGATCACTCATGAATCAAACAATACACAAGATGGTAAAAATGATGGTATCTGACCTGTTTGTAGGGGAAAATAGAGAGAGAGGTAGTAGGCTTACGCTACGGCTTTCTTTGGACATATGCTATTTCGCAGTAATGCACATTACTGTTCATTGTATAAAAGCAATATACTGGTCATTACTAGGTCATGAACAGGAACCAGACTGATATAGTCCCTACTATTTACAGGGACACAGTATCAGCTTCATTCATTAAATTACTTCAAGAGCTAATGTGCCCTTAATTAAGGAAACCTATGGCATTGTTGCTTTGGCGATCTAAGTTAGCCTACTGTAACCAAATATAATTACTTGACAAACTCATCCTGTCAGTAGCTAATCTGGAAAAGTTTGTTTTTCAAGGTGTACTTGATAAGCTGTTGTAAAAAATTGCCTTTTTGAGGTGGATTCCCTTTTGATAACCTTCCAAAAGAAAATGACGCTTAAGACTACATAAGTGTTGTGTGGTGCCCAACGCTTGTCACTTTGCCATTTCCAGTATTGTGTTTAAGAATGTGTGTGTGTTCGTAATTACGTGTCCTGTTTAGGCAATGACATCATCTAAAATTGTGTTGTCACACGCCACCATTTGATTCACTACGTTTAACAGATATGTAGAGGTTCCAGAATATTGTGCTTTTAGTTTATTTTTGATAACGAACTTAAGAATTAGCTTGAAGTTTTTTATGTTGATTTGAAATTTGTAAGTCAGGTCTGTGCTTTTAGTTTATTTTTGATAACAAACTTAAGAATTAGCTTCAAGTTTTTTATGTTGATTTGAAGTTTGTAAGTCAGGTCTGTGTTCACAGTCATTGTGTCGTCTCGTTTCCACAATAAAACTCGAATGCAGAAGGGAAGGAGCAGCTTTTGGCCTATTTTTTTGTGCAGTTGGTCAGTAATTTGGTGTCGTGTTGTGTATGTGTGTGTGTGTGTGTGTGTGTGTGTGTGTATGCTTTAGAAAGGGCTATTACTCTTATTCTTTGAACTTTGTAATTTTGGTTAGTTTGAGTGCCTTTCAGTTGTAACCCCGTTTCATTTATTTCTTATATATTTGCCTGTTTGATATGTTTAACCTTTAGCTATTAAATTAATTTTAAGGTTAAATTCAGCACGTGTTTTTCAATGTCCTTCCATCTTACTTCATTTTCCAGTGATCATAATTTAGCGAATGGTGAATATAATTTGATCAGGTAAACTTGAGTATTGAGTCCTCTAAGGTCTGAAAATCAACCCATGATTACTACTGTAGTAAGATGTATATATACAGTATATATATATATATATATATATATATATATATATATATATATATATATATATATATATATATATATATATATATATATATATATATATATATATTTATATGTTTCCTGGTGCAGGTGGATCTTATGACTCCACAATTATTACTTTACTCGAAAATGGCCTTGTAAGATACCCAGGACATATAAAACACAAACAAAAAAAAGAAGTACACGGAGCGGAGGGCTCTTCACTGGGGGAAGTGCGTGAAACACGTGGATATAAAAATAGTTATATTTGATAGCACACAAGGTCAAAAGGAAAATTAACTGAAAATACGGTAAATTACTGCCGTAGAAGTCCTCCCGAAGGGGGGGGAGCTTGGGAATGCCAGGAACACGGACCAAGGATAATTCTGCTACAGGCGTCTTTCTGAAACGATATTTGGACCCACGTTACACATCTAATGCTGGAATTTGGGGATTGAATTACTCGGGGGTGCACTGAAGGCGCCAAGGACTCCCCGAGGCGTTACTTGTGACTCAGAGGAAAGAAGCTGTGAACACGTGGGCCTGGCTTGAACCAAGGAATATCAGGGAACACAAAGTTATAGGCCCAGAGATTAATAAATGCAAAAGGGCTAAGTAATCGTGACTAGCAACTCGTTTTGGGTACATTACCACATTTGTAGGGGCGCAGGGATGACGACGTCTTCTGCCGAGAAACACGTGTGGGAGCGTGGACAAATGGTAGCCTCCCTCTCCAAGGTATTTCTTCAAGTCGTAGATTGGGGCGGAAAAGGGCGCCCTTGGGATGATGAAAAGGCCGCCGTTTAATGTCAGCTCGCGTTTGGGAGACTTGCAATCCCCCTTGCAGTCTTCTAAGGCCACGTGGAATGGAACACGGGGCACACAGGGCGGCGATGGGATCCACGTGGCGGCGAGTGGAAGAGGAGGGCAGGGGCAACGGCCCGAGACTTGACTTGTTCTCGGCTTAAACTAGCGAGCGCGTGTGAGAGAGAGCTGTCCTGGCCCTGACCTTTTATTGCTTCTGGACAGGGGTAGGGGGGGGGCGATGTCCTGACCCAGGTCGCCGACCCGGATATCATAGAAAACGATTTTCTTTCCCTGTACCAAAGAAAACAGTGCAAAGCCAGTTTACTGTCCCCAAACTATTATATTTTCTCTGAGCACCTATACCCCGACCTTCAAAGGTTCAAACCAACCCAAAGCAGGGAAGGAGAAGAGTTTCCTAGCGGATTTTGGCGCTACTCTTTACAACTCCCCTGGCAAGATAATATTCACACCTATAAACGGGTGCGAATATTGACAAAAGCAAAAATGAGCGAAGAAAACGTTCGACTTTATTCTATCTTTTACTTTGCTACAACCTTTACTTTACTTTATTTGTAAAACTCTGATGCCACACTAATCAATAACAAACTGAAGGTTTACTTTAGGAGCAGAGTGCAATTTAGAATATACAATAAAAGGGTAAACTTGCTTGCAAATTAATTATTGCTCAAATACTTCCTAAGTACTGTTTCTACCCATTCTTTATTCGATTTACTTTACTGGGGTAATAAGGCGCTCAAAAGAAAATAAACAAAGAACACTTCAAAATTTCAAAATAACAACAACAAAATAAAACATACAAGGCAGAATTTAAAAGGAAACAAATGTAAACCCACTGATTCCTTAATGCTATCCTGGAATTACAGGCATGCTATTAGTTGTGCCTTGAAGAGGCGGCATTCGTGACAATACACTGTAGGTATTAAATAATGTCCCCTTTACCAAAATTGTAATAATAGAATTCAATTCTTCTTTTCAATCGACCTCCAATTGTTCACAAGCTCGACGAGCATAACTAAGCTGTGAGGCAAAGAGATTATTCGCGGGTTTTAACTCGCCAACTTAAATGACGCTAAATTTTTACGTCTGCAGCTTACAACTCGGGTGTAAGCTATAAATAGACTACTCGACGTATGAATGGGAGGATAAACAAATGAAGGGGAAAATGGACAGGGCTAACATTCTCCACAGGAATAACTCAACAAAAAAAAAATGTAAATAAAAAAAAAAGGAAACTACACAGAACAACAACGAAGGATATTACTTCATACTAAAGGGCGGGCCGCACCGCGGTGATTAAAAAAGGCAACGTTAAAATTCGTAAGGGCAGGAGTCTTGTGACTCAAGATTCGTTAAAAAAAAAAGGAAAGATTAAATGCAAAAGTAAATAATATACGTAGAAAATAAAGGATAACAGAGTGAGGTATTTATGATTTACTTCTTTATCTAACTTCCGTCGCCAACAGACGACGGTCAGAGCTAACTCTCAGCCCGAGGGCGGGGAAAAGAAACCCAAAGGGCGCGACCCCTTCAGGAAGAGTTGACACGCCTGCCTTGTGCCAAAGGGCGGGCGTAAGGGCGTGCCACTTCCCACTCTGTCTCTCTTACTGCTTCAAAATAAAATGATTTGTGCATTTTAAAGGGGGATGATATCCCATATGTTAACTGCCGCTTGCGGTGGTAAGTAAGGGAAAGTGTGAAGGAAAGATCGATAGAGAAGGATGAGGGATAGAAATTCCAAAGGAAAGGAAGAAGATAGCGGAAGGCCTTGACATCCTCTCCTGGATGAAAGGTGCCAAGACGTTCAAAGATGATGAAGGGGGCCCTATGCCAGGTTTGCACAGGGGCCAGAAGAGCTCGGGGCTCCTTGTGGACTACCTGCGATCGCCCACACCCGTGGTAACTCCGCCGCGAACCTCTCCTCCTTGGACCGTTGTCCTTGGCCGGGGAATCGGAGGGCCCGAGGCCAAAGGGCGGCAAGGGGTACCATCTGGGTCAGCTGCTGCGACAACTGACCCAGGAATTTTGTTCGCCATCTCGGACATTAACCGGCGCAGATCGCAGAGTTCATCGGCCCAGGAAGGCGGGGCAGAATCATGACTCACGGAAGAATCTGCGGCGGGCGGCGAGAGAGAGGGGACGGCCGGAGGGGGCGGGGTTGACTTGCTTGCAGGGGTGACCAGCTCAGGCACTGACATTGGCACTGGCGCTGGTGGCGATGTGGTGGTGGTCTCGTCTGTCTGGACGGACGGAGACTGGCACTGCTCAGTGTGCCGAAGGGGCACTGGCAGAGGAGCTGAAGGCCGAGATTCTCCTGAAGGGAGATCTGGCTGAGGCCTCGGCACTGGCACGGATGCCGTGCCGGGCACTGGACTCGGATTTGGATGATTTATTGGGGAATGGGGACCCCGGAATGGTGGTGGCTTGAAATGGGACGTAAAGTCTTGGCCCAGGAGGACGTCATAGTCTCCTGGAATGTGTTTCGCTACGGCGAGACGAAGGGTCCTGGCTCTGTGGGGTCGGGTGACACTCAGTTGGACCGTAGGGAGGATCATTTTAAAATTGTTAATGCCCTCAATGGTGACGAGCTTGCGTCGGTCTATTATAGCTCCATAGGGAACTTTGTCCCTCCTTATGAGGGAAATTTGCGCGCCAGAGTCGTCAAATGCCTTGACCTGGCGTGCTGAGTATTTACCTCGAGGAGGTGCCACATAGATGGGACCCTCGGCAGGAGGGCCTAAGGACTCGGGATTCGTTACTGCTAGGGCGACGGCGGGAGTTCCTGCCTTATTATTTCTAGGGCATTTTGCCCATGAGGAAGAGTGGCCATAAACCTTGCACGCCGTGCAAAAGGTTTGGCTGAAATCTCTTCGCACTGCCCCGGCAGAGGGCGCAGGCGACTTATTAGGGGGCTGTCCGGGAGAGAGAGACGCGGGTGGTTTACTGCGGCATTGCTCCTTGGCATGCCCGATCTTTTTACAGAACCTGCACACGACGGGCTTCTGTGATTGCCCATTCTTCGGCGGAGGGGCACCCGATAGGTAGGCGGGTGGCGTAATTTTGCGCTGCAGCGAGCTCTCCTGGGGGTGATGGGTGTCCCATAGATCCACTATTCGGCAGCAATCAGCTAAGGTGGGGGGCTCCTTCTCGGCGATGTGCGTGGCGAGGGCCGGCGGGGTGTAGAGTAGGAAGTTCTCTATTTGTATTTGTTCGATGGCATCGTTGAGGGTCGTAACCCCCACGGCCTCGAACCATTTGGCACGGGCACGCTCGGACTTGTAGGCCCAGTCTGCCCAGGTTTGATTGGCCTCCTTCACTAGCCCGCGCCAGCGCCTCCTCCAGCGTTCAGGGGTTATCTCGTACGCCTTGGCAATAGTCTGGCGTACGACCTCCCAATTTTCCTGCTCCTCCGGCGGGAGGGCCCTGTAGGCAATCAGGGCCTTCCCTCCAAGGAACTTGCCCAACACCAGGGAGAGTTCGGCGGCACTCAGGGGGCAGGCCTTTAACACTGTCTCGGCGCTGTCAAGCCACACCTCGGGCTCGGCCTCCGTCCACTTTGGCATACAGGCGATAGCCTGGCTGAAGGCACTCATTCCCTGGGGGGCAGGTGGAGGCGAAGGGCCACTCTGTTGCAGCATTGCGAGTTCATGGGCACGCTGCTTGTCCCTTTCTTCCCTCTCGGCTTCTTCTCGTTTCTCCTGGGCTAGTCTTTCTGCCTCACGTTCCTGTCTCTCTGCGTCTTCCCGTCTCTCCTGAGCCAGCCTCTCTGCTTCTCGTTCCTGCCGTGCGGCTTCTTCTCGTCTCTCCTGAGCCTGCCTTGCGGCTTCTTCTCGTCTCTCCTGAGCCTGTCTTTCTGCTTCTACTTGTCTCTCCTGAGCCTGTCTTTCTGCCTGTATGGCGTCCATCCTCTCCTGTACCCAGTCTCTTAGTTCTCTCCCGGAAAGGCCGAGTTCCTTCCCTGAGGACATGAAGAACTTGAAATCCTCGCTCTGCTGAGACCGTGTCGACATTTTGCAGGCGGGAGAGGACGCTAGTAACACACAGAATTAATTTCCCAGAGCTGTGGGAATCTTGGACACTTTTTCAAAGGACGTATGATTGGTCTCCCGATTTACCGACGAAGCGGGCTGATTGGGGACGATGAATTAGCGATGATTGGTCTCCCGATTTACCGACAAAATGGGCTGATTGGGGACGATAAGTTAGCGATGATTGGTCTCCCTATTTACCGACGGAGCGGGCTGATTGGGGACGATGAATTAGCAATGATTGGTCTCCCGGTTTACCGACGAAGCGGGCTGATTGGGGGCGATGAATTAGCAATGATTGGTCTCCCGGTTTACCGACGAAGCGGGCTGATTGGGGACGATGAATTTAGCAATGATTGGTCTCCCAATTTACCGACAAAACTGGCTGATTGGGGACGATAAATTAGCAATGATTGGTCTCCCGATTTACCGACGAAACGGGCTGATTGGGGACGATGAATTAGCGATGATTGGTCTCCCGATTTACCGACAAAACGGGCTGATTGGGGACGATAAATTAGCAATGATTGGTCTCCCAATTTACCGACGAAGCGGGCTGATTGGGGACGATGAATTTAGCAATGATTGGTCTCCCTATGTACCGACGAAGCGGGCTGATTGGGGACGATGAATTAGCGATGATTGGTCTCCCGATTTACCGACGAAGCGGGCTGATTGGGGACGATGAATTAGCAATGACTGGTCTCCCTATTTACCGACGAAGCGGGCTGATTGGGGACGATGAATTAGCGATGATTGGTCTCCCGATTTACCGACAGAGCGGACTGATTGGGGACGATAAATTAGCAATGATTGGTCTCCCAATTTACCGACGAAGCGGGCTGATTGGGGACGATGAATTAGCGATGATTGGTCTCCCGGTTTACCGACGAAGCGGGCTGATTGGGGACGATGAATTAGCGATGATTGGTCTCCCGATTTACCGACGAAGCGGGCTGATTGGGGACGATGAATTTAGCAATGATTGGTCTCTCAAGGTAACGACAAACGGGCTGACTTGGGGACAAGACAGGAATGTATGGGTCTCCCTGATTACCGACAAAACGGGCTTACTTGGGGACTAGATTGGGATATATATTTAGGTCTCCCGAATTACCGACGAAACGGGCTCATTTGGGGACTGAATGGAAAATGAATTGGTCTCACCAACGGACCGACGACACGGATTTATTGGGGACAAGAATAGAATATATGGGCGCCCGGGAATTTCCGCACAGACGACGTCTGATCAGCGAGGGCGCTAGTTTTAATGACTTATGGGAGAAGTGTTATTCTCAAGGGCAATTAGGTGGGTGGCCATCTCACATTCACAACAGATAGGCAACACACGCAGCCGTAGTAAAAGCACAAAACAAACACACAAAAAACAGAACAACACAGAACATATAATGTCAGACCCCCAATAATGCAAAACAATTTGGTAGAGCGAAGCAAATCAAACAAACAAATGTTTTCCTAACTGGGCCATGGAATGGACGGTCAAGGCCGTCTGCGCCAAATGAATGAACGACGTGAACACCCGTAAACACCCGGGGACTTCCCCGAAATGAGGGAACAGACAACGGTTGTTGACCCTTTTCGTCCTGGGCTTATAATATACGCTTTCGCTCCTATTTCTAAAACGAGAGAGAGAGAGAGAGGGTAAAAATGCGTCAGCAATGCTAATCTGACTTTCGAACACGTGGTTGACGTCGAGGTCTCGCGCCTATATCTAATGATTCGGTTTCGAAATCACTCGTTTCTACAGGAGGAATATGCGCACTATTCCTTTAATGATTTATCACCTGTATAACCTAATTGAATGGCATGCAAGCCGCGTGCAAAGGCTTCCAAAGCTAAGTTTCGGCGATTCTCTCTCTCGTTTTCCTCGGACATGCGCCCTACTATAAAAAAAAAAATTCCTAGGACTAGTCACGTTTTCTACAGCGTCCTACGCTAAATAAACACAGTTTACTTACGCAGAATTTCCTTGGCCTGTTGCGCTGGCTTTTCAAAGGTTCGTAATCTGTCTCGTATCCAGCTTAGCTGAGCTAATTGCTGATTTCACAAATTGCAACACAAACAACAAAGGGGAAGAGGGGGGGGGATGCAATCATTACGAGAATCACTGGTCAGGTCGCCATTTTTATATGTTTCCTGGTGCAGGTGGATCTTATGACTCCACAATTATTACTTTACTCGAAAATGGCCTTGTAAGATACCCAGGACATATAAAACACAAACAAAAAAAAGAAGTACACGGAGCGGAGGGCTCTTCACTGGGGGAAGTGCGTGAAACACGTGGATATAAAAATAGTTATATTTGATAGCACACAAGGTCAAAAGGAAAATTAACTGAAAATACGGTAAATTACTGCCGTAGAAGTCCTCCCGAAGGGGGGGGGAGCTTGGGAATGCCAGGAACACGGACCAAGGATAATTCTGCTACAGGCGTCTTTCTGAAACGATATTTGGACCCACGTTACACATCTAATGCTGGAATTTGGGGATTGAATTACTCGGGGGTGCATTGAAGGCGCCAAGGACTCCCCGAGGCGTTACTTGTGACTCAGAGGAAAGAAGCTGTGAACACGTGGGCCTGGCTTGAACCAAGGAATATCAGGGAACACAAAGTTATAGGCCCAGAGATTAATAAATGCAAAAGGGCTAAGTAATCGTGACTAGCAACTCGTTTTGGGTACATTACCACATTTGTAGGGGCGCAGGGATGACGACGTCTTCTGCCGAGAAACACGTGTGGGAGCGTGGACAAATGGTAGCCTCCCTCTCCAAGGTATTTCTTCAAGTCGTAGATTGGGGCGGAAAAGGGCGCCCTTGGGATGATGAAAAGGCCGCCGTTTAATGTCAGCTCGCGTTTGGGAGACTTGCAATCCCCCTTGCAGTCTTCTAAGGCCACGTGGAATGGAACACGGGGCACACAGGGCGGCGATGGGATCCACGTGGCGGCGAGCGGAAGAGGAGGGCAGGGGCAACGGCCCGAGACTTGACTTGTTCTCGGCTTAAACTAGCGAGCGCGTGTGAGAGAGAGCTGTCCTGGCCCTGACCTTTTATTGCTTCTGGACAGGGGTAGGGGGGGGGCGATGTCCTGACCCAGGTCGCCGACCCGGATATCATAGAAAACGATTTTCTTTCCCTGTACCAAAGAAAACAGTGCAAAGCCAGTTTACTGTCCCCAAACTATTATATTTTCTCTGAGCACCTATACCCCGACCTTCAAAGGTTCAAACCAACCCAAAGCAGGGAAGGAGAAGAGTTTCCTAGCGGATTTTGGCGCTACTCTTTACAATATATATATATATATATATATATATATATATATATATATATATATATATATATATATATATATATATATATATATATATATATATATGTATATATATATATAAATGAGAGAGAGAGAGAGAGAGAGAGAGAGAGAGAGAGAGAGAGGCGCGTTCCTCTCGTCGTATCTCACAGACTTACGATCTGAGCCCATGTCTATAGGGACTGTTCAGTAAGTGGAAGTACTTAATTGTGGTACTATTCATTAATAAAATTAATGTGTTATTCTTGTTAGTACTGAATTCGGTTGAGATAGATCTCCCTGTAATTTAGAAACCGCAAAGGGCGCGTGGTGTTGTTACATAAGGACTTTGGCGGTTTTGACATACATACATACGTACACATATATATATATCTATCTATCTATCTATCTATCTATCTATCTCAAGGCTTCCCCGAGTGCAAGGTTGCTTTCCCCTGCGTCTGAACTAAAATTACCTTTATTCCATGTTTTTTGCCATCGACTTTCTAAAGAAACACCAAGCGTATATATATAATGTATGTGTACACACACACACACACACACACACACACCCTCTGGTGATCCGATGACGGGAAACCGCGTCTATAAATTTTTCGCCGTAAGTGCTCCGATGACGCGAATTCCGCGCCATTCGTAAGTTATTTTCGGGGGAAATTCACCAAAAAAAAAGTCATCCGAAGAACACGAGGACTGCGCCATTGCGCGGGCAGATCTTGTACATACAAGAAAACGTAAACAGGAAACCGGCATTTTCACATGTTAAACCTCTGAATGTAAAAATAGCAACGTTTCTTTTTCGTAAGAATTTACTTTTTTTTTTTACATATATTTCTGTCTTTCAACAACATTTCCGTCTTTCAGCTTCAATTGCTCAATTTTTTTCTGGGAACACATATTGCTTTTACGTGGGCTATTTATAGCAAATTTATTCAGCTTTCCATCACAATTTTCAATAATTTCTTTGCGTTATGCATTACCGAGTAATTACGAAAAATGTAAGCGTAAATATGACCACTTGAGAACCCAGTCGAGCCGCGTAGTTCCGCCTAGGGTTTACGAGTGCGTGAATAATTTTTTGTACGCCCGTTTGTGTATCTGTAAATAACTTCAGTGTGCATGTATTATATATCATTCGAACGGCCATTCTTTGTACTTTATCGAGCTGAACGCTGAACGGCAAAATGTAAAAATATCTACGTTTCTATATAAAAATCTTTAGCAAACAATTAACTGTACGTGAAACAAAACTTATCTTTGAGCTTCAATTGCTCAACTATTTACGGGCAACACATTAATTTTAGGTATTATATGATGTAGGAAATTTATTCAGCTTTCCATCGCAGTTTTCACTTTTTTTCTAGCATTATTTATTACCGAGTAATTACGAAAAATGTCAGCGTTGAACGCGTTGAACGCCGTAGTTCGGCCGGATTTTATGCATGCGTAGATAATTTTTTGTGCGCTTGTAAATAACTTCAATGTGCATGTATTATATATCATCCGAACGGCCATTCTTTGCACTTTATCGTGCTGAACAGCAAAATGTAAAAATATCAACGTTTCTATATAATAGTTGCCGCATATTTTCGTAGAAAGAGAGAGAAAAAGATTGTCCGTAATCTAACGACAATTGTTCAGTTTTATTCCAACAATACATATATCTTTATTTTGTGCCTTTTATAGGAAATTTATTCAGCTTTCTAATGCCACCTTTATTTTTTTTCTATCGTTATTCCTTACTGAGGTACGATACGAAACGTCAACATAAGTAGGTTGGAAAATCTGAAAATTGCACTCCGTAAAAAATTAGCATTTTTTAATCGGTAACAGCTAATTAGCAAACACATTTATAGCAAAACGATTCATTCCATGTGAAAGTTCAAACATTCTCACACAATTTACGTGTCAAATAGACTCCACAAACCTAATTATTATATTTTTAGTGATTATTAAAAAAAAAAAAAGTCTACGATTTTCCTTAAAAATTTCACGTTCGTCACTTTTTTTCTATTATTTCTAAGCCTTGCAAAGATTTCCTGATTGCTTTAGGAAAAAATTCAATAATTTGCCGACATCTTAAAACAAACCAGAAACCTATATCAGTTATAGTTGGGACGTATCGATTTTTACAAAGAAACTTTTCCGCGCGAACAGGGTAGCGTTACAGGAACCCCCGTAATCGCGCGAGGCCTAATAAGTCATGTTAAGGTGGTAAACAAAGTACTTAATAAACCATCTTTTGTAATAATGTGAAAAGCAACGTATCAAAGACGCTTTTAATTTCGATGTCCTGCCCAGCAAATGTGAACAAAGATTAAGAAAAGATGGAAAATCTGTTGATGATTCTCATTAAAAAAAATAAATCGCTATTGTAAATTTGTACTTCCAGATGACCACTTTTAGACAAGTCTGCGAGAAAATTAACTTAGCGAACTGAAAAAAGACATAGACATGCAGCCAAGCTGCCACTCTCATCGTAATGTCTAGGTAGACGCATATGTTTTGCGATCAGCGATCAGCTTTGGGTGTGGTCAGTAACTGGATGGGTGACCGTCACCGAAGCCTTGTTTTCTGCTCTCGTATGAAAAGTGTTGCTTAGTTTCATTATGAGAATGTGTTATGTATGTAAATATACACGTAAATAATTAGTAAAATGAGAGGAACTGAATTCTGTGGTGGACTGGAATCCTGCACATCAACAAGAAATCGCCTTTACCACTTGCTTATAATACGAGAACAGGGGAAGGGTTCGACGTCACCACCGACGTCAGTTTTTTTTTTTTTAATTCTTCGTTTTATGAATTTTGAGTGTAGATTTACATCCATATATACAATATAGTCTGATAATGAAAGAAAAGAAGCCTTTTAAAAGCCGAGAGAGAGCATACAAGAGGGATTGAGTTGCGGTCACCTTTCCAGAGTACTGACCACACCCAAACCTGCTTAACTTCGCTGATCTCAAAACGGCCGTTGAGTGTTGTTAAAACGCCGTTAGCGACGCAAAATGAAGGTTATTCTATCAAATAATATATTTATATCATGGAACTATTGTGTGCGGCTGCAAAGAAATTCCGATCGTATAGGGGAAGGCCTTATACGATCAGCATTTCATTGATTTATGGTCGTGTGTGTAGACAGATATGGCCACTCGGTTATGTCGCTCTACAAAAAAATGAGTCTTAGAACTCCTACAGTATCTAGAGGTTGACGAACCAACGCCAAATCAAATCGCCTTGAATTACAATTATATTACATCCTGCCAACATTTACTGTTCCCAAAACACTTCTGCCACCAACACATCTCTTCTCTTTATAAAATCACGCATGAAATCCGCCTTGAATTATATTAATTGCATAGAAAACATTTCAACAACGAGCGCTATCTCGAGCACCTTGCCATCGTCGTGGCGATGCGATTTTGTTTTTCTTCTCTTCGTCATGCATGACGACGTCCAATGGAAACAAAGATGGCAGCTTGCGATCGCTTCTGCAAGTCCTCCTTGCTTTTCATTTTGGTCAATTTGGACGACATGCTATATTATTTCCAATTTCAGTCAAACAGTTTATTTAGTCTCATAAAAATGTCCCTTTAGATGCCGTAGATTTCTAAATTGGGAGAGTGAAGAGGCAGTCTGGTAGTCACCCACAATATGATATTACACCAAAATGTCGAAACAAAACGAAGACTGTTCTCAGTAGATAGCCCTTTTTTCTACTTTAATCACGTATATCTGAATACCTCTAAACTGTACCATTTCTAGAATGACAGTTCATTTCCTAAATTCTAGAATATCATCGCCTAGACATGCAAGGCTCTAGAGAAGTTGAGATTAGTTCCTAGTGTGCGCTCGATGAACAGTTATGCAAAAACTTAGTTTGTAGGACTATTTGCTTTAATATATTTTTGTTAGGTTTGTTTTTGTTTTATTGAATAGATGATGACACCAGATTCCTTTGTACTACAATAATCTTTCAGCAGTTACATAAAATCTTGCGGGTTAATAAGTTTTGATTTCTTATCTCATGTTTCCTTGCATACAAATGACTAACTTTATGTAAGTAAATAGAAGTAAGAGGCTTTAAAATGGCGAACTCTTGTCGGAAACAAAAGGGCGACATTTAGTACAACATGGTAATTTCAGATCTGACAGAAAACATTCATTCATTTTCGTAGTCACAAAGAAACAACCTTACTTTGTACAAGTACTACTGGCAATAGGGATGTGTCGGCAAACCTTCAGTACGCGAGAGAATATTGAAACGACATTAGAAAACAATGTTAAAAGCACAGAGGAGGTACTGTAACATTTAACTATTATGGTTAATACGAAAAATGTTTGAACGATTATCGGGAAAAGCGAAACATTGAGGAGGAAATAAACTTGGCAATTCGAAAAAAGACGAAAACTTGCAGCCATACTCATCATAACGTCTAGATAGACTCATATGTGTTAAAATAATAGCCTACTGGTCAAATGAGAGGGAGAAGACATCGTACCGATTATATATATATATATATATATATATATATATATATATATATATATATATATATATATATATATATATATATATATATATATATATATATATATATATATATATATATATATATATATATATATATATATATATATATATATATATATATATATATATATATGTATATGTATATATATATATATATATATATATATATATATATATATATAATGTATATGTATATATATATATATATATATATATATATATATATATATATATATATATATATATATATAAAGAGAGAGATAGTAAACTTATATTGAAATGAAAAGCAAAAGACGAAATGCAGCAGCGATCACGAACCATCTTTGTTTAAATTGGATGTATTCAAGACGAAGAGAAGAAAAACAAAATCGCATCGCCGCGACGATGGCAAGGTGCTTGAGATGGTGATCGTTGTTGGAAAGTTTTCTATACAATTAATATAATTCAAGGTGGATTTCATGCGTGATTTTATAAAGAAAAGAGAAGTGTTGGTGGCAGAAGTGTTTTGGGAATAGTAGATTTGGCAGGATGTAATGTAATTGTAATTTAAGGCGATTTGATTTGGCGTTGGTGCGTCAACCTCTAGATACTGTAGGAGTTCCAAGACATATTTCTTCGTAGAGCGGCATAACCAAGTGGTCATATCTCTCTACCAGTAAGGCCAATAAATAAATAAATACTGATCTTATAAGGCGTATCCCTATACGATCGGAATTTCTTTGCAGCCGCACACGAGAGTTCCATGATATAAATATATTATTTGATAGAATAACCTTCGTTTTGCGTCGCTAACGGCGTTTTAAGAAGACGCGACTTGGGTTTTTGCGATCAGTGAAGTTAAGCAGCTTTGGGTGTGGTCAGTACTCTGGAAAGGTGACCGCCACTGAATCCCTGTCTTACGCTCTCTCTCGGTTTTCAAATGCCTTCTTTTCTTTAATTATGAAAAGCTTTTGCATATATATATATATATATATATATATATATATATATATATATATATATATATATATATATATATATATATATATATATGGAAGGGAAACGTCTTGTGGTGATTTTGCAAAGCTTTATTAACCGACATAATGGGGTCCAGCCCCATCATCACAGCTGCAGAAAGACGAACACACATAAAACATATAATAAAAAGATTCATCCTAAAAGCCAAAATAGTTATAATAAAATAAAAAAAAAAGAAACACAAAGTGGTAAGAGAATGACCATTTCAATTAAAGGGAAGAAGACGAGGGACTCGAAGAAGCAGCAGCGAAAGGTCTAGAGCAGTGGAGTCTATGTGGGAAAAATGTCAACCGAGATAGTGTCTTTAAACGGGCTTAATGTTTGTTGCCTCTCAAACTGTATCTGTCCGGCCTATACCCGATGGTTGTCTATCTTTGTACTTTCTAAATGCAGCCTAAGAAGGCTCGTCAACCCTTTTAATTAGAGGAATAGAGGTTTTAGGGGTAATATGATACACGAGAATCAAATCGAAGAAACGTTTTGTTTCGATAGTTTATACAAAAGTTACATGATATGAATGTATTATTCGATGGAACACCCTTCCCAATGCGGCACTAATGTGTTGTAAGAAGGTACGACATCTGTTTTGCGATCAGCGAAGTTAAGCTGCATTGGGTGTGGTCAGTAACTGGATGGGTGACCGTCACCGAAGCCTTGTTATGCTCTCTTGTACGAAAAGTGTTGCTTAGTTTCATTATGAGAATGTGTTATGTATGTAAATATACACGTAAATAATTAGTAAAATGAGAGGAACTGAATTCTGTGGTGGACTGGAATCCTGCACATCAACAAGAACTCGCCTTTACCACTTGCTTATAATACGAGAACAGGGGAAGGGTTCGACGTCACCACCGACGTCAGTTTTTTTTTTTTTTTTTTTAATTCTTCGTTTTATAAAATTTTTCGTGTAGATTTACATCCATATATACAATATAGTCTCATAATGAAAGAAAAGAAACCTTTTAAAAGCCGAGAGAGAGCATACAAGAGGGAATCAGTCGCGGTCACCTTTCCAGAGTACTGACCACACCCAAAGCAGCTTAACTTCGCTGATCTCAAAACAGCAGTGGCGTCTGCTTAAAACGCCGATATTGACGCAAAATGAAGGTTATTCTATCAAATAATATATACATATTATGTAGCTTTCTTGTGCGGCTGTGAAAAAATTCCGATCGTATAGGGATACGCCTTATACGACCAGTATTTATTTATTTGGGGGCCTTGCTGGTAGAGTGATATGACCACTCGGTTATGCCACTCTACGAAGGAATCTGTCTTGGAACTCCTACAGTATCTAGAGGTTGACGCACCAACGCCAAATCAAATCGCCTTAAATTACAATTATATTACTTCCTGCCAAAATTTACTATTCCCAAAACATTTCTGCCACCAACAAATTTCTTCTCTTTATAAAATCACGCACGAAATCCACCTTGTACTATATTAATTGCATAGAAAGCATTTCATCAACGATCACCATCTCAAGCACTTTGCCATCGTCTTGGCGATGCGATTTTGTTTTTCTTCTCTTCGTCTTGAATGGTTGCTTGCGATCGCTGCTGGAAGTCCTCTTGGCTTTTTATTTCAGTCAGTTTGCACCACATACTATATTATTTCCCATTTCACTCTCACAGTGACCTCAATAAAAATAGCACGGTTTATTTAGTCTCATAAAAATGTCCCTTTAGGTGCCGTAGATTTCTAAATTGGGAGAGTGAAGAGGCAGTCGGGTGGTCGCCCTCAGTATGATGTTACACCGAAAAGTCGAAATAAAACAAAGACTTTTCTCAGTAAATAGCCCATTTTTTTATATTTTAATCTCGTATATATGAATACCTCTAAACAAACTGCTACTCTTACAATGACAAGGTTTGACGAGCCTTATTAGGCTGCATTTAGGAGGTACAAAAGATCGATAACCATCGGGTATAAGTGAAGATGATATACAGCAGTTTGAGAAGCAAGAAACAATAGGCCCGTTTAAAAGACACATCTCGCCTGCCATTTTTCCTACATATAGACTAGTTTAGTTCAGCAATACTGTACCATTTCTAGAATGACAGTTCATTTCCTAAATACTGTACCATTTCTAGAATGACAGTTCATTTCCTAAATTGCAGAATATTATGGCCTAGACATACAAGTCTCAAGAGAAGTTGAGACCAGCTCCTAGTGAGGGCTCGATGAACAGTTATGCATAAACTTAGTTTGTAGGACTATTTGCTTTAACATATTTTTGTTAGGTTTGTTTTTGTTTTATTGAATAGATGATGACACCAGATTCCTTTATACTACAAAAATCTTTCAGCAGTTACATAAAATCTTGAGCGGTAATAAGATTTAATTTCCTGTCCCTTGTTTCCTTGCATGCAAATGACATTAACTTTATGTTATTTAATGGAAGTAAGGGGCTTTAAAATGGTGAACTCTTGTCGGAAACAAAAGGGCGACATTTAGTACAACATGGTAATTTCCGATCTTGCAGAAAACATTCATTCATTTTCGTAGTCACAAAGAAACAATCTTACTTTGTACAAGTACTACTGGCAATAGGGCTGTGTCGGCAAACCTTCAATACGCGAGAGAATATTGAAACGACATTAGAAAACAATGTTAAAAGCACAGACGAAGTACTGTGACATTTAACTATTATGTTTGAACGATTATCGGGAAAAGCGAAACATTGAGGAGGAAATTAATCTGGCAATTCGAAAAAAGACGAAAACTTGCAGCCATACTCATCATAACGTCTAGATAGACTCATATGTGTTAAAATAATAGCCTACTGATCAAATGAGAGGGAGAAGACATCGTACCGGTTATATATATATATGTATATGTGTATATATATATATATATATATATATATATATATATATATATATATATATATATATATATATATATATATATATATATATATATATATATATATATATATATATATATATATATAAAGAGAGAGATAGTAAACTTATATTGAAATGAAAAGCAAAAGACGAAATGCAGCAGCGATCACGAACCATCTTTGTTTAAATTGGATGTATTCAAGACGAAGAGAAGAAAAACAAAATCGCATCGCCGCGACGATGGCAAGGTGCTTGAGATGGTGATCGTTGTTGAAATGTTTTCTATACAATTAATATACTTCAAGGTGGATTTCATGCGTGAGTTTATAAAGAAAAGAGAAGTGTTGGTGGCAGAAGTGTTTTGGGAATAGTAGATTTTGGCAGGATGTAATATAATTGTAATTTAAGGCGATTTGATTTGGCGTTGGTGCATCAACCTCTAGATACTGTAGGAGTTCCAAGACAGATTTCTTCGTAGAGCGGCATAACCAAGTGGTCATATCTCTCTACCAGTAAGGCCCCTAAATAAATAAATACTGATCGTATAAGGCGTATCCCTATACGATCGGAATTTCTTTGCAGCCGCACACGAGAGTTCCATGATATAAATATATTATTTGATAGAATAACCTTTATTTTCCGTCGCTAACGGCGTTTTAAGAAGACGCGACTTGGGTTTTTGCGATCAGTGAAGTTAAGCAGCTTTGGGTGTGGTCAGTACTCTGGAAAGGTGACCGCCACTGAATCCCTGTCTTACGCTCTCTCTCGGTTTTCAAATGCCTTCTTTTCTTTAATTATGAAAAGCTTTTGCATATATATATATATATATATATATATATATATATATATATATATATATATATATATATATATATATATATATATATATATATGGAACGGAAACGTCTTGTGGTGATTTTGCAAAGCTTTATTAAGCGACATAATGGGGTCCAGCCACATCATCACAGCTGCAGAAAGACGAACACACATAAAACATATAATAAAAAGATTCATCCTAAAAGCCAAAATAGTTATAATAAAATAAAAAAAACACAAAGTGGTAAGAGAATGACCATTTCAAGTGAAGGGAAGAAGACGAGGGACTCGAAGAAGCAGCAGCCAAAGGTCCCAAGAACTCGTATGGTTATGCCAAGTAGAGAGGGGTTGCGGTAGTTTCGTTGTTAATTTTGGAACTATTGCTTTTATGAAAAGCGTTTCAAAGACCGCAATCTGTTGGGGGGAAGAAGCCCTGTAATGATTTTAAAACGTTTATATTCTGTATTAAATTTGCTGTTCGATAACTCACCTTAAGAAGCCTACGGGAGGCCCCGACATAATTTCCCAAACTACATTTGGGACACGAAAGTAAATAGGCCGCATTGGATGTCACAAGAGGCTTATATTTTCATTATACCTGAATAAGGACCGAATAGTTAATGGGTTTCTTAAGATTATTTCGCATTTTATGGCCAGACAATGTTCACATCTTGAACGTTTAACTTGTGTATAAAACGTTGTATCTCTGATAAACGGGACACTATCACAGAGTTTCATTCTTGGTGCAGTCGATCTGTTATTTTTCCCTATTAATTTATTATTTAGGAACTTGCATTGTAAAGGTGTTTAAAGAAAACTTAGCTGGATAGCAGTTTTCCATGAAGTATTGTCGTAAAAGAGTTATTTCATAGTGAAATTTGGATAAGCCAGAGGAGAGAGAATAGGCACTGTGGAAGAGTATGCAAATTCTTTATTAGCTTTATTTCATGGAGAAAAACATAATATATTTGGAATAACAAGTACTGAATTTATTTACCCTCATATGCGATTACTGTCAGGACCAGTATAGAAAAATACATTGTAAGAAATCGCGTATCACTTGAATTACATTCTTTGTGAAATACGTGTCATAAATTCATGATGAAGTTGTTCCTACGAAAAATTCTCGAGAATCAGATCGAAGCTGGAACCATTCATTAAAATGAAAACAAAACAAAACAAAAATATTAAACCAAATAGTTTTACAAACCAAGGCTTTGTATAACTATTCATCGAGCCCACACTATGGACTTTACTAGTATCAACTTCTATAGGCTTGCTTGTGCAGTCCATAATATTCTAGAACTAAGGAAATGAAGTATAATTCTAGAAATGGTACAGTATTTCTAGATCAGTGGAGTCTATGTGTGTCTATGTGGGAAAAATGTCGACCGAGATAGTGTCTTTAAACGGGCTTAATGTTTGTTGCCTCTCAAACTGTATCTGTCCGGCCTATACCCGATGGTTGTCTATCTTTGTACTTTCTAAATGCAGCCTAAGAAGGCTCGTCAACCCTTTTAATTAGAGGAATAGAGGTTTTAGGGGTAATATGATACACGAGAATCAAATCGAAGAAACGTTTTGTTTCGATAGTTTATACAAAAGTTACATGATATGAATGTATTATTTGATGGAACACCCTTCCCAATGCGGCAGTAATGTGTTGTAAGACGGTACGACATCTGTTTTGCGATCAGCGAAGTTAAGCTGCCTTGGGTGTGGTCAGTAACTGGATGGGTGACCGTCACCGAAGCCTTGTTATACTCTCGTAAGAAAAGTGTTGCTTAGTTTCATTATGAGCATGTGTTATGTATGTAAATATACACGTAAATAATTAGTAAAATGAGAGGAACTGAATTCTGTGATCGCCTGGAATCCTGCACACCAACAAGAAACCAACTTAATTAACCACTTGCTTATAATAAGAGAACAGGGAAAGGGTTCGACGTCACTACCGACGTCAGTTTTTTTTTTTTAATTCTTCGTTTTATAAATTTTTCGTGTAGATTTACATCCATATATACAATATAGTCTCATAATGAAAGAAAAGAAGCCTTTTAAAAGCCGAGAGAGAGCATACAAGAGGGAATCAGTCGCGGTCACCTTTCCAGAGTACTGACCACACCCAAAGCAGCTTAACTTCGCTGATCTCAAAACAGCAGTGGCGTCTGCTTAAAACGCCGATAGTGACGCAAAATGGAGGTTATTCTATCAAATAATATATACATATTATGTAGCTTTCTTGTGCGGCTGTGAAAAAATTCCGATCGTATAGGGATACGCCTTATACGATCAGTATTTATTTATTTGGGGGCCTTGCTGGTAGAGTGATATGACCACTCGGTTATGCCACTCTACGAAGGAATTTGTCTTGGAACTCCTACAGTATCTAGAGGTTGACGCACCAACGCCAAATCAAATTGCCTTAAATTACAATTATATTATTTCCTGCCAAAATTTACTATTCCTAAAACATTTCTGCCACCAACAAATGTCTTCTCTTTATAAAATCACGCACGAAATCCACCTTGTACTATATTAATTGCATAGAAAGCATTTCATCAACGATCACCATCTCAAGCACTTTGCCATCGTCTTGGCGATGCGATTTTGTTTTTCTTCTCTTCGTCTTGAATGGTTGCTTGCGATCGCTGCTGGAAGTCCTCTTGGCTTTTTATTTCAGTCAGTTTGCACCACATACTATATTATTTCCAATTTCACTCTCACAGTGACCTCAATAAAAATAGCACGATTTATTTAGTCTCATAAAAATGTCCCTTTAGGTGCCGTGGATTTCTAAATTGGGAGAGTGAAGAGGCAGTCGGGTGGTCGCCCTCAGTATGATGTTACACCGAAAAGTCGAAATAAAACAGACTTTTCTCAGTAAATAGCCCATTTTTTTATATTTTAATCTCGTATGTATGAATACCTCTAAACAAACTGCTTACTCTTACAATGACAAGGTTTGACGAGCCTTATTAGGCTGCATTTAGGAGGTACAAAAGATCGATAACCATCGGGTATAAGCGAAAAGATGATATACAGCAGTTTGAGAAGCAAGAAACAATAGGCCCGTTTAAAAGACACATCTCGCCTGCCATTTTTCCTACATATAGACTAGTTTAGTTCAGCAATACTGTACCATTTCTAGAATGACAGTTCATTTCCTAAATTGCAGAATATTATGGCCTAGACATACAAGTCTCTAGAGAAGTTGAGACCAGCTCCTAGTGTGGGCTCGATGAACAGTTATGCATAAACTTAGTTTGTAGGACTATTTGCTTTAATATATTTTTGTTAGGTTTGTTTTTGTTTTATTGAATAGATGATGACACCAGATTCCTTTATACTACAATAATCTTTCAGCAGTTACATAAAATCTTGCGCGGTAATAAGATTTAATTTCCTGTCCCTTGTTTCCTTGCATGCAAATGACATTAACTTTATGTTATTTAATGGAAGTAAGGGGCTTTAAAATGGTGAACTCTTGTCGGAAACAAAAGGGCGACATTTAGTACAACATGGTAATTTCCGATCTTGCAGAAAACATTCATTCATTTTCGTAGTCACAAAGAAACAATCTTACTTTGTACAAGTACTACTGGCAATAGGGCTGTGTCGGCAAACCTTCAATACGCGAGAGAATATTGAAACGACATTAGAAAACAATGTTAAAAGCACAGACGAAGTACTGTGACATTTAACTATTATGGTTAATACGAAAAATGTTTGAACGATTATCGGGAAAAGCGAAACATTGAGGAGGAAATTAATCTGGCAATTCGAAAAAAGACGAAAACTTGCAGCCATACTCATCATAACGTCTAGAGAGACTCATATGTGTTAAAATAATACTGATCAGAATGAGAGGGAGAAGACATCGTACCGATTATATATATATATATATATATATATATATATATATATATATATATATATATATATATATATATATATATATATATATATATATATATATATATGTATATGTATATATATATATATATATATATATATATATATATATATATATATATATATATATATATATATATATATATATATATAAAGAGAGAGATAGTAAACTTATATTGAAATGAAAAGCAAAAGACGAAATGCAGCAGCGATCACGAACCATCTTTGTTTAAATTGGATGTATTCAAGACGAAGAGAAGAAAAACAAAATCGCATCGCCGCGACGATGGCAAGGTGCTTGAGATGGTGATCGTTGTTGAAATGTTTTCTATACAATTAATATAATTCAAGGTGGATTTCATGCGTGATTTTATAAAGAAAAGAGAAGTGTTGGTGGCAGAAGTGTTTTGGGAATAGTAGATTTTGGCAGGATGTAATATAATTGTAATTTAAGGCGATTTGATTTGGCGTTGGTGCGTCAACCTCTAGATACTGTAGGAGTTCCAAGACATATTTCTTCGTAGAGCGGCATAACCAAGTGGTCATATCTCTCTACCAGTAAGGCCCCTAAATAAATAAATACTGATCGTATAAGGCGTATCCCTATACGATCGGAATTTCTTTGCAGCCGCACACGAGAGTTCCATGATATAAATATATTATTTGATAGAATAACCTTCATTTTGCGTCGCTAACGGCGTTTTAAGAAGACGCGACTCGGGTTTTTGCGATCAGTGAAGTTAAGCAGCTTTGGGTGTGGTCAGTACTCTGGAAAGGTGACCGCCACTGAATCCCTGTCTTACGCTCTCTCTCGGTTTTCAAATGCCTTCTTTTGTTTAATTATGAAAAGCTTTTGCATATATATATATATATATATATATATATATATATATATATATATATATATATATATATATATATATATATATATATATATATATATGGAAGGGAAACGTCTTGTGGTGATTTTGCAAAGCTTTATTAAGCGACATAATGGGGTCCAGCCACATCATCACAGCTGCAGAAAGACGAACACACATAAAACATATAATAAAAAGATTCATCCTAAAAGCCAAAATAGTTATAATAAAATAAAAAAAAAGAAACACAAAGTGGTAAGAGAATGACCATTTCAAGTGAAGGGAAGAAGACGAGGGACTCGAAGAAGCAGCAGCCAAAGGTCCCAAGAACTCGTATGGTTATGCCAGGTAGAGAGGGGTTGCGGTAGTTTCGTTGTTAATTTTGGAACTATTGCTTTTATGAAAAGCGTTTCGAAGACCGCAATCTGTTGGGGGGAAGAAGCCCTGTAATGATTTTAAAACGTTTATATTCTGTATTAAATTTGCTATTCGATAACTCACCTTAAGAAGCCTACGGGAGGCCCCGACATAATTTCCCAAACTACATTTGGGACACGAAAGTAAATAGGCCGCATTGGATGTCACAAGAGGCTTATATTTTCATTATACCTGAATAAGGACCGAATAGTTAATGGGTTTCTTAAGATTATTTCGCATTTTATGGCCAGACAATGTTCACATCTTGAACGTTTAACTTGTGTATAAAACGTTGTATCTCTGATAAACGAGACACTATCAGAGAGTTTCATTCTTGGTGCAGTCGATCTGTTATTTTTCCCTATTCATTTATTATTTAGGAACTTGCATTGTAAAGGTGTTTAAAGAAAACTTAGCTGGATAGCAGTTTTCCATGAAGTATTGTCGTAAAAGAGTTATTTCATAGTGAAATTTGGATAAGCCAGAGGAGAGAGAATAGGCACTGTGGAAGAGTATGCAAATTCTTTATTAGCTTTATTTCATGGAGAAAAACATAATATATTTGGACTAACAAGTACTGAATTTCTTTACCCTCATATGCGATTACTGTCAGGACCAGTATAGAAAAATACATTGTAAGAAATCGCGTATCACTTGAATTACATTCTTTGCGAAATACGTGTCATAAATTCATGATGAAGTTGTTCCTACGAAAAATTCTCGAGAATCAGATCGAAGCTGGAACCATTCATTAAAATGAAAACAAAACAAAACAAAAATATTAAACCAAATAGTTTTACAAACCAAGGCTTTGTATAACTATTCATCGAGCCCACACTATGGACTTTATTTGTATCAACTTCTATAGGCTTGCTTGTGCAGTCCATAATATTCTAGAACTAAGGAAATGAAGTATAATTCTAGAAATGGTACAGTATTTCTAGATCAGTGGAGTCTATGTGGGAAAAATGTCAACCGAGATACTGTCTTTAAACAGGCTTAATGTTTGTTGCCTCTCAAACTGTATCTGTTCGGCCTATACCCGATGGTTGTCTATCTTTGTACTTTCTAAATGCAGCCTAAGAAGGCTCGTCAAACCTTATAATTAGAGGAATAGAGGTTTTAGGGGTAATATGATACACGAGAATCAAATCGAAGAAACGTTTTGTTTCGATAGTTTATACAAAAGTTACATGATATGAATGTATTATTCGATGGAACACCCTTCCCAATGCGGCACTAATGTGTTGTAAGAAGGTACGACATCTGTTTTGCGATCAGCGAAGTTAAGCTGCATTGGGTGTGGTCAGTAACTGGATGGGTGACCGTCACCGAAGCCTTGTTATACTCTGTCGTATGAAAAGTGTTGCTTAGTTTCATTATGAGAATGTGTTATGCATGTAAATATACACGTAAATAATTAGTAAAATGAGAGGAACTGAATTCTGTGATCGCCTGGAATCCTGCACACCAACAAGAAACCGACTTAATTAACCACTTGCTTATAATACGAGAACAGGGAAAGGGTTCGACGTCACCACCGACGTCAGTTTTTTTTTTTTAATTCTTCGTTTTATAAATTTTGAGTGTAGATTTACATCCATATATACAATATAGTCTCATAATGAAAGAAAAGAAGCCTTTTAAAAGCCGAGAGAGAGCATACAAGAGGGAATCAGTCGCGGTCACCTTTCCAGAGTACTGACCACACCCAAAGCAGCTTAACTTCGCTGATCTCAAAACAGCAGTGGCGTCTGCTTAAAACGCCGATAGTGACGCAAAATGGAGGTTATTCTATCAAATAATATATACATATTATGTAGCTTTCTTGTGCGGCTGTGAAAAAATTCCGATCGTATAGGGATACGCCTTATACGACCAGTATTTATTTATTTGGGGGCCTTGCTGGTAGATTGATATGACCACTCGGTTATGCCACTCTACGAAGAACTCTGTCTTGGAACTCCTACAGTATCTAGAGATTGACGCACCAACGCCAAATCAAATCGCCTTAAATTACAATTATATTACTTCCTGCCAAAATTTACTATTCCCAAAACATTTCTGCCACCAACAAATATCTTCTCTTTATAAAATCACGCACGAAATCCACCTTGTACTATATTAATTGCATAGAAAGCATTTTATCAACGATCACCATCTCAAGCACTTTGCCAACGTCTTGGCGATGCGATTTTGTTTTTCTTCTCTTCGTCTTGAATGGTTGCTTGCGATCGCTGCTGGAAGTCCTCTTGGCTTTTTATTTCAGTCAGTTTGCACCACATACTATATTATTTCCAATTTCACTCTCACAGTGACCTCAATAAAAATAGCACGATTTATTTAGTCTCATAAAAATGTCCCTTTAGGTGCCGTAGATTTCTAAATTGGGAGAGTGAAGAGGCAGTCGGGTGGTCGCCCTCAGTAGCCTATGACGTTACACCGAAAGTCGAAATAAAACAAAGACTTTTCTCAGTAAATAGCCCATTTTTTTATATTTTAATCTCGTATGTATGAATACCTCTAAACAAACTGCTACTCTTACAATGACAAGGTTTGACGAGCCTTATTAGGCTGCATTTAGGAAGTACAAAAGATCGATAACCATCGGGTATAAGCGAAAAGATGATATACAGCAGTTTGAGAAGCAAGAAACAATAGGCCCGTTTAAAAGACACATCTCGCCTGCCATTTTTCCTACATATAGACTAGTTTAGTTCAGCAATACTGTACCATTTCTAGAATGACAGTTCATTTCCTAAATTGCAGAATATTATGGCCTAGACATACAAGTCTCTAGAGAAGTTGAGACCAGCTCCTAGTGTGGGCTCGATGAACAGTTATGCATAAACTTAGTTTGTAGGACTATTTGCTTTAATATATTTTTGTTAGGTTTGTTTTTGTTTTATTGAATAGATGATGACACCAGATTCCTTTATACTACAATAATCTTTCAGCAGTTACATAAAATCTTGCGCGGTAATAAGATTTAATTTCCTGTCCCTTGTTTCCTTGCATGCAAATGACATTAACTTTATGTTATTTAATGGAAGTAAGGGGCTTTAAAATGGTGAACTCTTGTCGGAAACAAAAGGGCGACATTTAGTACAACATGGTAATTTCCGATCTTGCAGAAAACATTCATTCATTTTCGTAGTCACAAAGAAACAATCTTACTTTGTACAAGTACTACTGGCAATAGGGCTGTGTCGGCAAACCTTCAATACGCGAGAGAATATTGAAACGACATTAGAAAACAATGTTAAAAGCACAGACGTAGTACTGTGACATTTAACTATTATGGTTAATACGAAAAATGTTTGAACGATTATCGGGAAAAGCGAAACATTGAGGAGGAAATTAATCTGGCAATTCGAAAAAAGACGAAAACTTGCAGCCATACTCATCATAACGTCTAGAGAGACTCATATGTGTTAAAATAATACTGATCAGAATGAGAGGGAGAAGACATCGTACCAATTATATATATATATATATGTATATGTATATATATATATATATATATATATATATATATATATATATATATATATAAACAGAGAGATAGTAAACTTATATTGAAATGAAAAGCAAAAGACGAAATGCAGCAGCGATCACGAACCATCTTTGTTTAAATTGGATGTATTCAAGACGAAGAGAAGAAAAACAAAATCGCATCGCCGCGACGATGGCAAGGTGCTTGAGATGGTGATCGTTGTTGAAATGTTTTCTATACAATTAATATAATTCAAGGTGGATTTCATGCGTGATTTTATAAAGAAAAGAGAAGTGTTGGTGGCAGAAGTGTTTTGGGAATAGTAGATTTTGGCAGGATGTAATATAATTGTAATTTAAGGCGATTTGATTTGGCGTTGGTGCGTCAACCTCTAGATACTGTAGGAGTTCCAAGACATATTTCTTCGTAGAGCGGCATAACCAAGTGGTCATATCTCTCTACCAGTAAGGCCCCTAAATAAATAAATACTGATCGTATAAGGCGTATCCCTATACGATCGGAATTTCTTTGCAGCCGCACACGAGAGTTCCATGATATAAATATATTATTTGATAGAATAACATTTATTTTGCGTCGCTAACGGCGTTTTAAGAAGACGCGACTCGGGTTTTTGCGATCAGTGAAGTTAAGCAGCTTTGGGTGTGGTCAGTACTCTGGAAAGGTGACCGCCACTGAATCCCTGTCTTACGCTCTCTCTCGGTTTTCAAATGCCTTCTTTTGTTTAATTATGAAAAGCTTTTGCATATATATATATATATATATATATATATATATATATATATATATATATATATATATATATATATATATGGAAGGGAAACGTCTTGTGGTGATTTTGCAAAGCTTTATTAAGCGACATAATGGGGTCCAGCCACATCATCACAGCTGCAGAAAGACGAACACACATAAAACATATAATAAAAAGATTCATCCTAAAAGCCAAAATAGTTATAATAAAATAAAAAAAAAGAAACACAAAGTGGTAAGAGAATGACCATTTCAAGTGAAGGGAAGAAGACGAGGGACTCGAAGAAGCAGCAGCCAAAGGTCCCAAGAACTCGTATGGTTATGCCAGGTAGAGAGGGGTTGCGGTAGTTTCGTTGTTAATTTTGGAACTATTGCTTTTATGAAAAGCGTTTCGAAGACCGCAATCTGTTGGGGGGAAGAAGCCCTGTAATGATTTTAAAACGTTTATATTCTGTATTAAATTTGCTATTCGATAACTCACCTTAAGAAGCCTACGGGAGGCCCCGACATAATTTCCCAAACTACATTTGGGACACGAAAGTAAATAGGCCGCATTGGATGTCACAAGAGGCTTATATTTTCATTATACCTGAATAAGGACCGAATAGTTAATGGGTTTCTTAAGATTATTTCGCATTTTATGGCCAGACAATGTTCACATCTTGAACGTTTAACTTGTGTATAAAACGTTGTATCTCTGATAAACGAGACACTATCAGAGAGTTTCATTCTTGGTGCAGTCGATCTGTTATTTTTCCCTATTCATTTATTATTTAGGAACTTGCATTGTAAAGGTGTTTAAAGAAAACTTAGCTGGATAGCAGTTTTCCATGAAGTATTGTCGTAAAAGAGTTATTTCATAGTGAAATTTGGATAAGCCAGAGGAGAGAGAATAGGCACTGTGGAAGAGTATGCAAATTCTTTATTAGCTTTATTTCATGGAGAAAAACATAATATATTTGGACTAACAAGTACTGAATTTCTTTACCCTCATATGCGATTACTGTCAGGACCAGTATAGAAAAATACATTGTAAGAAATCGCGTATCACTTGAATTACATTCTTTGCGAAATACGTGTCATAAATTCATGATGAAGTTGTTCCTACGAAAAATTCTCGAGAATCAGATCGAAGCTGGAACCATTCATTAAAATGAAAACAAAACAAAACAAAAATATTAAACCAAATAGTTTTACAAACCAAGGCTTTGTATAACTATTCATCGAGCCCACACTATGGACTTTATTTGTATCAACTTCTATAGGCTTGCTTGTGCAGTCCATAATATTCTAGAACTAAGGAAATGAAGTATAATTCTAGAAATGGTACAGTATTTCTAGATCAGTGGAGTCTATGTGGGAAAAATGTCAACCGAGATACTGTCTTTAAACAGGCTTAATGTTTGTTGCCTCTCAAACTGTATCTGTTCGGCCTATACCCGATGGTTGTCTATCTTTGTACTTTCTAAATGCAGCCTAAGAAGGCTCGTCAAACCTTATAATTAGAGGAATAGAGGTTTTAGGGGTAATATGATACACGAGAATCAAATCGAAGAAACGTTTTGTTTCGATAGTTTATACAAAAGTTACATGATATGAATGTATTATTCGATGGAACACCCTTCCCAATGCGGCACTAATGTGTTGTAAGAAGGTACGACATCTGTTTTGCGATCAGCGAAGTTAAGCTGCATTGGGTGTGGTCAGTAACTGGATGGGTGACCGTCACCGAAGCCTTGTTATACTCTGTCGTATGAAAAGTGTTGCTTAGTTTCATTATGAGAATGTGTTATGCATGTAAATATACACGTAAATAATTAGTAAAATGAGAGGAACTGAATTCTGTGATCGCCTGGAATCCTGCACACCAACAAGAAACCGACTTAATTAACCACTTGCTTATAATACGAGAACAGGGAAAGGGTTCGACGTCACCACCGACGTCAGTTTTTTTTTTTTAATTCTTCGTTTTATAAATTTTGAGTGTAGATTTACATCCATATATACAATATAGTCTCATAATGAAAGAAAAGAAGCCTTTTAAAAGCCGAGAGAGAGCATACAAGAGGGAATCAGTCGCGGTCACCTTTCCAGAGTACTGACCACACCCAAAGCAGCTTAACTTCGCTGATCTCAAAACAGCAGTGGCGTCTGCTTAAAACGCCGATAGTGACGCAAAATGGAGGTTATTCTATCAAATAATATATACATATTATGTAGCTTTCTTGTGCGGCTGTGAAAAAATTCCGATCGTATAGGGATACGCCTTATACGACCAGTATTTATTTATTTGGGGGCCTTGCTGGTAGATTGATATGACCACTCGGTTATGCCACTCTACGAAGAACTCTGTCTTGGAACTCCTACAGTATCTAGAGATTGACGCACCAACGCCAAATCAAATCGCCTTAAATTACAATTATATTACTTCCTGCCAAAATTTACTATTCCCAAAACATTTCTGCCACCAACAAATATCTTCTCTTTATAAAATCACGCACGAAATCCACCTTGTACTATATTAATTGCATAGAAAGCATTTTATCAACGATCACCATCTCAAGCACTTTGCCAACGTCTTGGCGATGCGATTTTGTTTTTCTTCTCTTCGTCTTGAATGGTTGCTTGCGATCGCTGCTGGAAGTCCTCTTGGCTTTTTATTTCAGTCAGTTTGCACCACATACTATATTATTTCCAATTTCACTCTCACAGTGACCTCAATAAAAATAGCACGATTTATTTAGTCTCATAAAAATGTCCCTTTAGGTGCCGTAGATTTCTAAATTGGGAGAGTGAAGAGGCAGTCGGGTGGTCGCCCTCAGTAGCCTATGACGTTACACCGAAAGTCGAAATAAAACAAAGACTTTTCTCAGTAAATAGCCCATTTTTTTATATTTTAATCTCGTATGTATGAATACCTCTAAACAAACTGCTACTCTTACAATGACAAGGTTTGACGAGCCTTATTAGGCTGCATTTAGGAAGTACAAAAGATCGATAACCATCGGGTATAAGCGAAAAGATGATATACAGCAGTTTGAGAAGCAAGAAACAATAGGCCCGTTTAAAAGACACATCTCGCCTGCCATTTTTCCTACATATAGACTAGTTTAGTTCAGCAATACTGTACCATTTCTAGAATGACAGTTCATTTCCTAAATTGCAGAATATTATGGCCTAGACATACAAGTCTCTAGAGAAGTTGAGACCAGCTCCTAGTGTGGGCTCGATGAACAGTTATGCATAAACTTAGTTTGTAGGACTATTTGCTTTAATATATTTTTGTTAGGTTTGTTTTTGTTTTATTGAATAGATGATGACACCAGATTCCTTTATACTACAATAATCTTTCAGCAGTTACATAAAATCTTGCGCGGTAATAAGATTTAATTTCCTGTCCCTTGTTTCCTTGCATGCAAATGACATTAACTTTATGTTATTTAATGGAAGTAAGGGGCTTTAAAATGGTGAACTCTTGTCGGAAACAAAAGGGCGACATTTAGTACAACATGGTAATTTCCGATCTTGCAGAAAACATTCATTCATTTTCGTAGTCACAAAGAAACAATCTTACTTTGTACAAGTACTACTGGCAATAGGGCTGTGTCGGCAAACCTTCAATACGCGAGAGAATATTGAAACGACATTAGAAAACAATGTTAAAAGCACAGACGTAGTACTGTGACATTTAACTATTATGGTTAATACGAAAAATGTTTGAACGATTATCGGGAAAAGCGAAACATTGAGGAGGAAATTAATCTGGCAATTCGAAAAAAGACGAAAACTTGCAGCCATACTCATCATAACGTCTAGAGAGACTCATATGTGTTAAAATAATACTGATCAGAATGAGAGGGAGAAGACATCGTACCAATTATATATATATATATATGTATATGTATATATATATATATATATATATATATATATATATATATATATATATATATATATATATATATATATATATAAACAGAGAGATAGTAAACTTATATTGAAATGAAAAGCAAAAGACGAAATGCAGCAGCGATCACGAACCATCTTTGTTTAAATTGGATGTATTCAAGACGAAGAGAAGAAAAACAAAATCGCATCGCCGCGACGATGGCAAGGTGCTTGAGATGGTGATCGTTGTTGAAATGTTTTCTATACAATTAATATAATTCAAGGTGGATTTCATGCGTGATTTTATAAAGAAAAGAGAAGTGTTGGTGGCAGAAGTGTTTTGGGAATAGTAGATTTTGGCAGGATGTAATATAATTGTAATTTAAGGCGATTTGATTTGGCGTTGGTGCGTCAACCTCTAGATACTGTAGGAGTTCCAAGACATATTTCTTCGTAGAGCGGCATAACCAAGTGGTCATATCTCTCTACCAGTAAGGCCCCTAAATAAATAAATACTGATCGTATAAGGCGTATCCCTATACGATCGGAATTTCTTTGCAGCCGCACACGAGAGTTCCATGATATAAATATATTATTTGATAGAATAACATTTATTTTGCGTCGCTAACGGCGTTTTAAGAAGACGCGACTCGGGTTTTTGCGATCAGTGAAGTTAAGCAGCTTTGGGTGTGGTCAGTACTCTGGAAAGGTGACCGCCACTGAATCCCTGTCTTACGCTCTCTCTCGGTTTTCAAATGCCTTCTTTTGTTTAATTATGAAAAGCTTTTGCATATATATATATATATATATATATATATATATATATATATATATATATATATATATATATATATATATATATGGAAGGGAAACGTCTTGTGGTGATTTTGCAAAGCTTTATTAAGCGACATAATGGGGTCCAGCCACATCATCACAGCTGCAGAAAGACGAACACACATAAAACATATAATAAAAAGATTCATCCTAAAAGCCAAAATAGTTATAATAAAATAAAAAAAAAAGAAACACAAAGTGGTAAGAGAATGACCATTTCAAGTGAAGGGAAGAAGACGAGGGACTCGAAGAAGCAGCAGCCAAAGGTCCCAAGAACTCGTATGGTTATGCCAGGTAGAGAGGGGTTGCGGTAGTTTCGTTGTTAATTTTGGAACTATTGCTTTTATGAAAAGCGTTTCGAAGACCGCAATCTGTTGGGGGGAAGAAGCCCTGTAATGATTTTAAAACGTTTATATTCTGTATTAAATTTGCTATTCGATAACTCACCTTAAGAAGCCTACGGGAGGCCCCGACATAATTTCCCAAACTACATTTGGGACACGAAAGTAAATAGGCCGCATTGGATGTCACAAGAGGCTTATATTTTCATTATACCTGAATAAGGACCGAATAGTTAATGGGTTTCTTAAGATTATTTCGCATTTTATGGCCAGACAATGTTCACATCTTGAACGTTTAACTTGTGTATAAAACGTTGTATCTCTGATAAACGAGACACTATCAGAGAGTTTCATTCTTGGTGCAGTCGATCTGTTATTTTTCCCTATTCATTTATTATTTAGGAACTTGCATTGTAAAGGTGTTTAAAGAAAACTTAGCTGGATAGCAGTTTTCCATGAAGTATTGTCGTAAAAGAGTTATTTCATAGTGAAATTTGGATAAGCCAGAGGAGAGAGAATAGGCACTGTGGAAGAGTATGCAAATTCTTTATTAGCTTTATTTCATGGAGAAAAACATAATATATTTGGACTAACAAGTACTGAATTTCTTTACCCTCATATGCGATTACTGTCAGGACCAGTATAGAAAAATACATTGTAAGAAATCGCGTATCACTTGAATTACATTCTTTGCGAAATACGTGTCATAAATTCATGATGAAGTTGTTCCTACGAAAAATTCTCGAGAATCAGATCGAAGCTGGAACCATTCATTAAAATGAAAACAAAACAAAACAAAAATATTAAACCAAATAGTTTTACAAACCAAGGCTTTGTATAACTATTCATCGAGTCCACACTATGGACTTTACTTGTATCAACTTCTATAGGCTTGCTTGTGCAGTCCATAATATTCTAGAACTAAGGAAATGAAGTATAATTCTAGAAATGGTACAGTATTTCTAGATCAGTGGAGTCTATGTGGGAAAAATGTCAACCGAGATACTGTCTTTAAACAGGCTTAATGTTTGTTGCCTCTCAAACTGTATCTGTTCGGCCTATACCCGATGGTTGTCTATCTTTGTACTTTCTAAATGCAGCCTAAGAAGGCTCGTCAAACCTTATAATTAGAGGAATAGAGGTTTTAGGGGTAATATGATACACGAGAATCAAATCGAAGAAACGTTTTGTTTCGATAGTTTATACAAAAGTTACATGATATGAATGTATTATTCGATGGAACACCCTTCCCAATGCGGCACTAATGTGTTGTAAGAAGGTACGACATCTGTTTTGCGATCAGCGAAGTTAAGCTGCATTGGGTGTGGTCAGTAACTGGATGGGTGACCGTCACCGAAGCCTTGTTATACTCTGTCGTATGAAAAGTGTTGCTTAGTTTCATTATGAGAATGTGTTATGCATGTAAATATACACGTAAATAATTAGTAAAATGAGAGGAACTGAATTCTGTGATCGCCTGGAATCCTGCACACCAACAAGAAACCGACTTAATTAACCACTTGCTTATAATACGAGAACAGGGAAAGGGTTCGACGTCACCACCGACGTCAGTTTTTTTTTTTTAATTCTTCGTTTTATAAATTTTGAGTGTAGATTTACATCCATATATACAATATAGTCTCATAATGAAAGAAAAGAAGCCTTTTAAAAGCCGAGAGAGAGCATACAAGAGGGAATCAGTCGCGGTCACCTTTCCAGAGTACTGACCACACCCAAAGCAGCTTAACTTCGCTGATCTCAAAACAGCAGTGGCGTCTGCTTAAAACGCCGATAGTGACGCAAAATGGAGGTTATTCTATCAAATAATATATACATATTATGTAGCTTTCTTGTGCGGCTGTGAAAAAATTCCGATCGTATAGGGATACGCCTTATACGACCAGTATTTATTTATTTGGGGGCCTTGCTGGTAGAGTGATATGACCACTCGGTTATGCCACTCTACGAAGAACTCTGTCTTGGAACTCCTACAGTATCTAGAGATTGACGCACCAACGCCAAATCAAATCGCCTTAAATTACAATTATATTACTTCCTGCCAAAATTTACTATTCCCAAAACATTTCTGCCACCAACAAATATCTTCTCTTTATAAAATCACGCACGAAATCCACCTTGTACTATATTAATTGCATAGAAAGCATTTTATCAACGATCACCATCTCAAGCACTTTGCCATCGTCTTGGCGATGCGATTTTGTTTTTCTTCTCTTCGTCTTGAATGGTTGCTTGCGATCGCTGCTGGAAGTCCTCTTGGCTTTTTATTTCAGTCAGTTTGCACCACATACTATATTATTTCCAATTTCACTCTCACAGTGACCTCAATAAAAATAGCACGATTTATTTAGTCTCATAAAAATGTCCCTTTAGGTGCCGTAGATTTCTAAATTGGGAGAGTGAAGAGGCAGTCGGGTGGTCGCCCTCAGTAGCCTATGACGTTACACCGAAAGTCGAAATAAAACAAATACTTTTCTCAGTAAATAGCCCATTTTTTTATATTTTAATCTCGTATGTATGAATACCTCTAAACAAACTGCTACTCTTACAATGACAAGGTTTGACGAGCCTTATTAGGCTGCATTTAGGAAGTACAAAAGATCGATAACCATCGGGTATAAGCGAAAAGATGATATACAGCAGTTTGAGAAGCAAGAAACAATAGGCCCGTTTAAAAGACACATCTCGCCTGCCATTTTTCCTACATATAGACTAGTTTAGTTCAGCAATACTGTACCATTTCTAGAATGACAGTTCATTTCCTAAATTGCAGAATATTATGGCCTAGACATACAAGTCTCTAGAGAAGTTGAGACCAGCTCCTAGTGTGGGCTCGATGAACAGTTATGCATAAACTTAGTTTGTAGGACTATTTGCTTTAATATATTTTTGTTAGGTTTGTTTTTGTTTTATTGAATAGATGATGACACCAGATTCCTTTATACTACAATAATCTTTCAGCAGTTACATAAAATCTTGCGCGGTAATAAGATTTAATTTCCTGTCCCTTGTTTCCTTGCATGCAAATGACATTAACTTTATGTTATTTAATGGAAGTAAGGGGCTTTAAAATGGTGAACTCTTGTCGGAAACAAAAGGGCGACATTTAGTACAACATGGTAATTTCCGATCTTGCAGAAAACATTCATTCATTTTCGTAGTCACAAAGAAACAATCTTACTTTGTACAAGTACTACTGGCAATAGGGCTGTGTCGGCAAACCTTCAATACGCGAGAGAATATTGAAACGACATTAGAAAACAATGTTAAAAGCACAGACGAAGTACTGTGACATTTAACTATTATGTTTGAACGATTATCGGGAAAAGCGAAACATTGAGGAGGAAATTAATCTGGCAATTCGAAAAAAGACGAAAACTTGCAGCCATACTCATCATAACGTCTAGATAGACTCATATGTGTTAAAATAATAGCCTACTGATCAAATGAGAGGGAGAAGACATCGTACCGATTTTATATATATATATATATATATATATATATATATATATATATATATATATATATATATATATATATATAAAGAGAGAGATAGTAAACTTATATTGAAATGAAAAGCAAAAGACGAAATGCAGCAGCGATCACGAACCATCTTTGTTTAAATTGGATGTATTCAAGACGAAGAGAAGAAAAACAAAATCGCATCGCCACGACGATGGCAAGGTGCTTGAGATGGTGATCGTTGTTGGAATGTTTTCTATACAATTAATATAATTCAAGGTGGATTTCATGCGTGATTTTATAAAGAAAAGAGAAGTGTTGGTGGCAGAAGTGTTTTGGGAATAGTAGATTTTGGCAGGATGTAATATAATTGTAATTTAAGGCGATTTGATTTGGCGTTGGTGCATCAACCTCTAGATACTGTAGGAGTTCCAAGACATATTCCTTCGTAGAGCGGCATAACCGAGTGTTATATCTCCCTACCAGCAAGGCCCCTAACTAAATAAATACTGATCGTATAAGGCGTATCCCTATACGATCGGAATTTCTTTGCAGCCGCACACGAGAGTTCCATGATATAATTATATTATTTGATAGAATAACCTTCATTTTGCGTCGCTAACAGCGTTTTAAGATCATGCAACGGCCGTTTTGAGATCAGCGAAGTTAAGCAGCTTTGGGTGTGGTCAGTACTGTGGAAAGGTGACCGCCACTCAGTCCATCTTGTATGCTCTCTCTCGGCTTTTAAAAGGCTTCTTTTCTTTCATTATGAGACTATATTGTATATATGGATGTAAATCTACACGAAAAATTTATAAAACGAAGAATTAAAAAAAAAAAAACTGACGTCGGTGGTGACGTCGAACCCTTTCCCTGTTCTCGTATTATAAGCAAGTGGTTAATTAAGTCGGTTTCTTGATGGTGTGCAGGATTCCAGGCGATCACAGAATTCAGTTCCTCTCATTTTACTAATTATTTACGTGTATATTTACATACATAACACATTCTCATAATGAAACTAAGCAACACTTTTCATACGACAGAGTATAACAAGGCTTCGGTGACGGTCACCCATCCAGTTACTGACCACACCCAATGCAGCTTAACTTCGCTGATCGCAAAACAGATGTCGTACCTTCTTACGACACATCAGTGTCGCGAAAGGAAGGATACTCCATCAAATAATACATTCATATCAAGTAACTTTTGTATAAACTATCGTAATAAAACGACGCCTCTTCCGAGCTAATTGCCCGTTTCTTCGATTCGATTCTCGTGTATCGTATTACCCCTAAAACCTCAATTCCTCTAATTATAAGGTTTGACGAGCCTTCTTGGGCTGCATTTAGGATGTACAAAGATAGACAACCATCGGGTATAGGTCGAACAGATACAGTTTCAGAGGCAACACACATTAAGCCAGTTTAAAGACACTATCTCGGTTGCCATTTTTCCCACATAGACTATACTGATCCAGAAATACTGTACCATTTCTAGAATTATAATTAATTACCTTAGTTCTAGAATATTATGGACGGCACAAGCAAGTCTATAGAAGTTGAGACAAGTAAAGTCCATAGTGTGGGCTCGATGAATAGTTATGCAAAGCCTTGGTTTGTAGAAGTAGTTGCTTTAATATTTTTGTTTTGTTTTGTTTTCATTTTAATGAATGGTTCCAACTTCGATATTGTTCTCGAGAATTTTCCGTAGGAGCAACGTCATCTTGAATTTATGACACGCTTTTCGCAAAAGGTAATTCAAGTGACACTCGATTTCTTACAATATATTTTTCTATACTGGTCCTGACAGTAATCACATATGAGGGTAGAGAAATTCAGTACTTGTTAGTCCAAATATATTCTGTTTTTCTCCGTTAAATAAAACTTCTCAAAAATTTGCATACTCTTGCACAGAGCCTATTCTCTCCCCTCAGGCTTGTCCACATTTCACTATGAAATAACCCTTTTACGACAATACTTCGTGGAAAACTGCTATCCAGCTAAGTTTTCTTTAAACACCTTTACAATGTAAGTTCCTAAATAATAAATTAATAGGGAAAAATAACAGATCGGCTGCACCAAGAATGCCACTCTGTGATATGTCCCCTTTATCAGTGATAGAACGTTTTATACACAAGTTAAACGTTCAATATGTGAACATTGTCCGGCCATAAAATGAGAATTAATCATAAGAAACACATTAAATATTGGTTCCCTATCTAGATATAAAGGAAAATTGAGCCTCTTTTGACCTCCAATGCGGTCTATTTATTTTCGTGTCCCAGATGTAGTTTGGGAAATTACGTCGGGGCCTCCCGTAGGCTTCTTAAGGTGAATAATCGAACGGCAAATTTAATAAGTTACGTGATATGAATATATTATTACTTTTGCGGCACTAATGGCGTTTTAAGAAGACACGACCTCTGTATTGCGATCAGCGAAGTTAAGCTGCTTTGGGTGTGGTCAGTAACTGGATGGGTGACCGCCACCGAAGCCTTGTTTTATGCTCTCGTATGAAAAGGGTTGCTTGGTTTCATTACAAGAATGTGTTATGTATGTGAATATACACGTAAATAATCAGTAAAATGATAGGAACTGAATTCTGTGGTGGACTGGAATCCTGCACATCAACAAGAACTCGCCTTAACCACTTGCTTATAATACGAGAACAGGGAAAGGGTTCGACGTCACCACCGACGTCAGTTTTTTTTTTTTTAATTCTTCGTTTTATAAATTTTGAGTGTAGATTTACATCCATATATACAATATAGTCTCATAATGAAAGAAAAGAAGCCTTTTAAAAGCCGACAGAGAGCATACAAGAGGGATTGAGTTGCGGTCACCTTTCCAGAGTACTGACCACACCCAAAGCTGCTTAACTTCACTGATCTCAAAACAGCAGTCGCGTCTGCTTAAAACGCCGATAGTGACGCAAAATGAAGGTTATTCTATCAAATAATATATTTATATCATGGAACTTTCGTGTGCGGCTGCAAAGAAACTCCGATCGTATAGGGGAAGGCCTTATACGATCAGTATTTCATTGGTTTATGGTCGTGTGTGTAGAGAGATATGACCAGTCGGTTATGCTAAGTTCACACATTCACGTATCAAGGCACGCATGCCCACGCACGGCCACGAACGGGGCGGAGCCAGAAAGTACGTAAACACAACGCAAATACAACGTAAATGTACCATAAGTACTGTGTAAATGCGGCAGCATGCGGCGCGACCGTTACGGACCACCTGGCCGTGCGCCGGGTGGCAGGAACCTTTCAACCTGCTCAAAACCCTGCGTGGGTGGCCAGGTCAGCTGTCAGGTAGCGTGGCCCGACCCCACAGCGTGGCGCCACCTGCGGGTTGACCGCGCAGCTGCCACGCCCTTACCTGGGGGCCCACGCTGCCCCAGGGCACTGCGTGGCTGTCAGAATGGTGTGGGAGTAGACGCGGCAACTCTGCCACATCGCCCGCAACCGCGGAGATGTGGCAACGCTTTGACCTGGGATAAAAGGGACAGGCGGCGCGCTTCCAGGTCATGTCCCACTCTATCTTCTTCCCAATTACCAAGTAATGATGAGAGTCATATATCATGGATTTGAGCAATATCTTTTATTAAATCAACTAAAATAAACGGAAGTACACAAATGCACAGGGCAAAATAATCCTGAATTGATACATTATTGATTTTTAAATAAGTCCACAATAAATACAGGAACAGAATAGAAACAATGTTAAGAGAAGGTACTTTCAAAAATGACAGAATTATCATATCAGAATAGATTCCATGTTAAGAAATTATTAAAAAGGGAAAAATAACTACATCTTCTTTCTTTTATTTATATGTATGTTTGTTTCATATTGATTAAACATACATTTGCAAAGTCATGTCCCGCTCTATCCTCTTCCCAATTACCAAGTATTGATGAGAGTAATATATCATGGATTTGAGCAATATCTTTTATTAAATCAACTAAAACAAACAGAAGTACAAAAATGCACAGGGCAAAATAATCCTGAATTGATACATTATTGAATTTTAAATGTCCAAAATACGAGTATATGCAGGAACAGACATTTAAGTAATTACAACAATCAGGTATGCAGGAGAGTAACTAAATCATGTTCTCCTGCCAGTGCACGGAGCCTTCAGCCAATGAAAAGTATTCCTTCAGCATGTTACGCTGTTCCTTTGCATCCCTCGTTGCAGTGTTGCCAGTCACGGTTGGAAGGGCTGCTCCTAAGGACGGGTCACTCCTCCAGCTACCAGGGATGACAGCATGTGTGACAGGGTGCTCCTGATCTCCTTCTTGTCTTCGTACATTTCTTCTTATGATCATATTGTGCAGAACACATGTCATAATAACCTTGCTCCATCCTTTTCTGCAGGTACGGCCACGCCCACACCCTCCTTGGCCGCCTTTTTTTCTGCTCTATGTGCTTTGCAGCAATCATTGCAAGCTCCAGCAGTAACATGACGTGCACATACTCAATGACAGGTGGCAACATTTCTGGCCTATCCCTACTTGCTATAGCTATAAGTTGACGCATTTCAGCTATGTTGTCCATGTTGCTTCAGCACGTTGGTAGTATGTCTTGTCGCTGTGGTATTACGGCATTGACTAGCCTCACATGTGCAGCTGCCGGCCCTTATATAGCTGGGGCTTAACCCCCGCAGTAAGTGGGGCCAACGTGACGTTTGTGTAACTCAGTTACGCAGAACGTAACACATACGGTATACGTACGTTGGTGTTACGTGCTCTGCCACGCACTACTTCTGCCTGCGCCGCCGCTTGTTGGTCAGCGTTACGTCACCCTTACGCAGTGCGTACATTTGCGGCGGACTATAATATGCATGCATCACGCACATCGTCCCGTGACATGTATCCAGTTGGGCTGGGCTTATTTTCTCACGTATGCGCAAGTTTCACAAATTCCGGCTGTGCGTGCGCATGCGTGACTTGATACGTGAATGTGTGAACTTAGCATTATGCCGCTCTACGAAGGAATATGTCTTGGAACTCCTACAGTATCTAGAGGTTGACAAACCAACGGCAAATCAAATCGCCTTAAATTACAATTATATTACATCCTGCCATCATTTACTGTTCCCAAAACACTTCTGCCACCAACACATCTCTTCTCTTTATAAAATCACGCATGAAATACACCTTGAATTATATTAATTGCATAGAAATCATTTCAACAACGAGCGCTATCTCGAGCACCTTGCCATCGACGTGGCGATGCGATTTTGTTTTTCTTCTCTTCGTCTTGAATGACGACGTCCAATGGAAACAAAGATGGCAGCTTGCGATCGCTGCTGGAAGTCCTCTTGGCTTTTTATTTCAGTCAATTTGGACGACATACTATATTATTTCCAATTTCAGTCTCACAGTGACCTCAATAAAAACAGCACGATTTATTTAGTCTCATAAAAATGTCCCTTTAGGTGCCGTAGATTTCTAAATTGGGAGAGTGAAGAGGCAGTCGGGTGGCATATTTCCCAAGTCTGGAAGAGTATAAGGATAGGGGAAAATTAGGACCAATCAAAGCGAGCGGAGCTGATCCATGACGTCACAAGCCATGCCCTTTAGCTCCTTGGTCCCATATCCATTACTGCCAGTCACGATGCCTAAGAAAAACTTCCCAGTTTCACAGCTTATGTCTTGTATGACTTATACGTTTTAGTCAGATACATCTAAACATAATGCAACACTAATTTAACAACATAATATTCTTCAGATGAGATACACCGTGAAATATATTATGCATTATTGGCTTCTCCCTCTTGGCAATAGTGGTCAGTGCCTGTTAATTCCTGCTCGCAAAGTCGATATTTACTGCATAAGTAATATTTTCATTGAAAATGTATGTTTAATGCCATTTATAAAGAGTTGCGATCACTCATGAATCAAACAATACACAAGATGGTAAAAATGATGGTATATGACCTGTTTGTAGGGGAAAATAGAGAGAGAGGTAGTAGGCTTACGCTACGGCTTTCTTTGGACATATGCTATTTCGCAGTAATGCACATTACTGTGCATTGTATAAAAGCAATATACTGGTCATTACTAGGTCATGAACAGGAATCAGACTGATATAGTCCCTACTATTTACAGGGACACAGTATCAGCTTCATTCATTAAATTACTGCAAGAGCTAATGTGCCCTTAATTAAGGAAACCTATGGCATTGTTGCTTTGGCGATCTAAGTTAGCCTACTGTAACCAAATATAATTACTTGACAAACTCATCCTGTCAGTAGCTAATCTGAACAAGGTTGTTTTTCAAGGTGTACTTGATAGGCTGTTGTAAAAAATTGCCTTTTTGAGGTGGATTCCCTTTTGATAACCTTCCAAATGTCCTTACCTGATTGGTACTTGTCATTCATTGTGTACAAATATATAAAGTTTTTTATTGAATATTTTTTTGCTTTTGATTTTGACTTTTCATAGTTTGTGTACAAATAAATAAAAAGGGATAATACAATTTAGTACTGAATATTTTTAGCAAGCCCTTACGTGATTTTTGTTTAAAATTCATTGTGTACAAAGAAAACGCTGATTATTTAATTTATATTTTAATATATTTTAGCAAACCCTTCGTACTTGTCATTCATTGTGTACAAAGAATTAAAACGAGTGTTTCATTAGTATTTAATATTTTTAGCAATGATAGGAGTACAGAATACCTATTTATGGAGTTACAGTAGACTTTTTACTGGGCTGAACTAGAGCAGAATTGAGGCATAAATTTATTAGAACTGCTATATGCTTTAAAATAAATATGGGTGACAATTTTTTCCAAAATCTCTTTTAACGGAAAATTTTATACAAATATTCAACATAAATTAATTAAAGCCAGGGATAACGGTAGTATATGAGTATACCACTACTTTCATACAAGCTCACACTCAATAGCCAAATGTATGCCTTGAATTAATTGCATAAATTTGTCATCAAAACTGTATCCTCCACATTTCATTTAAGCATAAGGCAGTTATTATTTTAGGACTGTACATAATACCTTTTTAGAGCCTGAAACAACAGGCAGTAACGCCTGAAAAACATTCCATGCTCGAGTAGGCCAGTGGTAAACGTTAAGATTGGCAAAATTCTTATATACACACACACACATATGTGTATATAAGTACATATATGTATATATATAAATATATATATACACATACACACACACACACACACACACACATATATATATATATATATATATATATATATATATATATATATATATATATATATATATATATATATATAGTCTCGGTAATTGGGCGGCTACTTGGAAATCTTAGCTTAATGATAAATAATATTGCCAAGACCAGGAAGAACATTCTTTATTGTACAAGCTTTCGAGGTATAAAACCTCATCATTATTCTTAATAATATACGTGAAAACCATTTATCAGTGTTTGGACTTAATAAAATAGACTTGCAAAAATTATTACATTTAGCAACTGCTGATGGCATTTTTACTTTTGATGGTAAATTATATAATCAAATAGATGGAGTAGCTATGGGAAATTCCCTTGGACCTGTATATGCGGATTGCTTCATGGGTTATTGTGAAAGGATTTGGATGTCTGAATGTCCTAGTGCTTTCAAACCTTTGTATTACCGTAGGTATGTAGATGATACTTTCCTTGTGTTTAAGGAATTATCACATGTTGATTTGTTTTTTGAATATTTTAATTCTCGTCACCCTAACATTTCTTTTACTTGTGAGACGGAACAGGATAATAAGTTGTCATTTTTAGATGTACAGGTATACAGAAATAGTGGCAAATTTGAGACCTCTGTTTATAGGAAAAGTACTTTTACTGGCTTGGGATTGAATTACCTCAGTTTTTCGCCAAAGTTGTATAAGATGAACTCAATACGCACTTCGATTTATAGAGCCTACAATGTTTGTTGTGATTTTAATTTATTTCATCAAGATATGGTTTTCCTCCAGAATTATTTTTCTGAAAACTCATATCCCATTTTTTGTATTTTACAAAGTTCTGAAAAATTTTTTAAATGAAAAGTTTTGTCCCAGACCGGTGTACAGTACTGCTAGTAAAGATGTAAAGTACATTAAATTGCCTTACCTTGGTCATAGTAGCTATATGGTCCGAAAAAAGTTACAAGAAATACTTAAGCATTGTTTCCCTCAAATCAGTTTCCGGTTTGTTTTCTGTAATCCTTTTACAATAAGATCACTTTTGAGAGAGAAGCCTACTCTGCCTGTGGACCTTAATTCCCGTGTCGTTTACTTGTTCACTTGTTCGCAGTGTGGTCTGCGATACGTGGGATCTAGTTCCCGCTGGCTCAGACACAGAATTTTGAAACACAGAGGTCTTCCTATTAGAACTAGGTTTCCCCTTTCCAAACCACCCTTTTCTGCCATTAGAGAAGACAGTTTAGCACAGGACCATCCTTTCACTGACCTGGATTTTCGGGTACGGTCTTTTTGTTCAAATAGACTGGACCTTTTAATTTCAGAGTCGCTGACTATTAAAAAGATGAAGCCGGAATTGAACAACTCGTCTGGTATTCAACTAGCTATCGTGTAATTTCATAGTAGGTACTCAATTAGGTCGTTAAATATTTTACTTTGTGAGTGGTAGTTTGTTTACATTTCACTTTAGTTTTATTTTCATATTTTTATGTTTGTGTTTTTAATTTTTCGTTATTTTACGTCTCACCCTTTTAGTTTGTATTTACTTGTTCATTTTATATATTTCGTTAGTATTTTTGCTGAAGATTTATTATGACAATTCATTTTATTGTAATTTTATTGATTCTCATCCTTGTCGGTTTTTTCAGCCTGATGATGAGGTTTTATACCTCGAAAGCTTGTACAATAAAGAATGTTCTTCCTGGTCTTGGCAGTATTATTTATCATTAAGCTATATATATATATATATATATATATATATATATATATATATATATATATATATATATATATATATATATATATATATACATGATGAGAATTCATTTTTGACAGGTGTGGTTATAATGAGGTAAATGAGAACTCAGTCCTGAAACATGAGTTTATTCCATCGTTTCGAGAGGTCTTCTTCAGGGAACTGACAAAGTACAGGTAGTAGCAAGTACTGTATATATACAAAATCATATTCCCTAGGGCTGCACTAATTCTTTAATCTCCTTACCCTACCCACACTTGCAGCCCTAGGGAATATGATTTTGTACATATACTTGCTATAACCTGTACTTTATCAGTTCCCTGGAGACCTCAGCCTTCGAAACATTGGAACATTATATATATATATATATATATATATATATATATATATATATATATATATATATATATATATATATATATATATAAACACACATACAATATTTACAGTACAGATCCTTGGGGGCTAAAATGGACTTAATGCTGAGCTGAGACTTAAATTTATACAACAATGAAAGCCAAATAAAACAAACTGCATTGAAATAATATACAGGTAAATTTTCAGGGCTTGTTTATATATACATATATATTCAACTCACAAGAAGTACTTTAGGGATGAGAAAAAAAGTATACAGCACAGTCCAGCACATAACACCACATCCTGTCAACATTTTAGCAGCAACTTACTTCAGTTGTCCTCTACCTCAGTGACTACTGCCATGCGACTTAGTATTTGCAACATTGCACTGTACATTCTGAGCAAGGGTGCGGGGACGCTTTGGGTTTGATGACAGAGCTGATGCTGGTTGACGTCCTTTACTGAAGGGGGTTGCTCCTCTTGGCATTCCTGGGGATCGTCATGCTATTGTAGTTGGTTGGCAAGGAATCTTGCCACGACCAGCTCCACTATACTGTATGTCATCGACGAGCCTGCACAATTCAGCAAGTTGTTCAGCTGATTTGTAGTTTTAACTGAAGGTATTCGCCGAAGGAATTTTTGCAGGGCCACTTCGGTTTCTGAATTACCATACTGAGCAGTTGTTTCAACTTACAATGTGGAGGTGTCACCAATGCCCAAACCCCAACATGATGCACATACCTAGTATAGGACTGTTGTGAAAATAAAGCGAGGCTCATATAAATATTATCAAATGACACAGTTCCTTCTTGAATAAAATCAGTCACATCAATTTTTGCCTCACGCACCATGACTGTATATGTAAGCCCCACGGCTTTCCATTAGGGTCCAAGTATACTTAAGACTTTGGATTCCCTGCCCTATACGCTGTAGTCATAAATGCTATATACTAATACCAAATATAATATATTTACCCTGTTGCAATTTTCTTTAATCCTTTGTGCTTTACACGTGATGGCACAGCAGACTTTGCAAAGTGAAACATTTTTCTTTCGCAGCCAACTGGGTACAATTTATAAGAATTGAAACACTGCTTATTTTTTACACAAAAAAATGTCTTTCCACTGCTTGAATTCTTCTCTGCACTTGACCTTGGCTCTAAGTTTTACACAGTCTTGTTCATATTTAATGTCAACGCTTTTAAAGCCGTCACTTTCAAAGTCCAAGATTAAATTCATCGTGATGGGAGCCGAAGTGCCGCGAAGTTCTTGGCCTCCTGTCCGAGGTCAGATACTGTAACATCATATTTACCATACCATCATTTTTACTATCGTGTGTATTGTTTGATTCATCCCATGAGTGATCGCAACTCTTTATAAATGACATTAAACATGCATTTTCAAGTATATGATTTAGAAACTCGTGATGAAAATATTACTTTACTTATGCAGTAAATATCGACTTTGCGAGCAGGAATTAACAGGCACTGACCACTATTGCCAAGAGGGAGAAGCCATTAACGCATAATATATTTCACGGTGTATCTCATATGAAGAATATATTGTTAAATTAGTGTTGCATTATGTTTAGATGTATCTGACTAAAATGTATAAGTCAGACAAGCCGTAAACTGTGAAATTGGGAAGTTTTCTTCGGCATCGTGACTGGCAGTAATGGATATGGGACCGAGGAGCTAAAAGGCGTGGCTTGTGACGTCATGGATCAGCTCTGCGCGCTTTGATTGGTCCTAATTTTCCCCTATCCCTATACTCTTCCAGACTTGGGAAATATGCGGCCCGGTACAATGCGAAAAGGGCCAGATGTTTAACTACCTTAACTCTGGTGTAGTAATTGAAGTAAAATATAAACGATAGTGATATATCCACCGGTTTTGCGCAGTGACTACACCTATGGCTAACGAGGAGTCGGTGAATGATTATACCCTGAATGATTATATCCCGTGTCATTCATATTACGTTCTACTATATTGATGACAATTGCAGCTTGGTTAGCTAATAAACGTATTTATAAAGTAGATATTTTAGTCACCAGTATCAGTGATGTCCAATCCCAGTCAGGCGTAGAAGGAAAACTGCTTCATTATAGCGATCCTGAAATAACCCATCAGGAAAAAATCAGCCTAACCTAACTTAAATGTGCTGAGGTTTTTTTACCCGATTTTTTTTCAGATAAAGATATTAACGAGACGCGCTCTCTCTTCCTCTTTTCCTTCGCCTTTCTCCATTTCCTTTTTCTCTTCTTTCTACGTGGCCCTCTCTCTGCCTCTGTCGCTCTTTTTCTCTGGTTTTTAATTTTTATTGGTTTCTTTTTCTTCTCTGTACTAAGTCTTTCATGTATTCAAATATGCTGAATAAAGAATATAAAAATCTAGGGCAAGATGATATTATCTCGACTAAATTCATCCTTAACCCAATGTGCAAAATACGTTATTTCCTATGTAGATCATAAAGCAATTCAGTGAGCAGGAAACCGGCTGTCCCATATTTCACCGAGCCTGTGTAACTATGTTGTGGCAGCCAGCAGTTTACTCACGATTTATTTGTAGAATGCAGAACCATCTTCATGGATGACATGCGTTACGTTCTAACTTGTGTTACACGAACGGTAAGAAGGAATTGAACAAAAATAACAGTAACAACAAATTAATGTTAAAAATAATATAAATTTATGGTAAACAAATACCTACAACATAGGAATAATCATGAATGAATCACATGATGCGGTGATAAAAATATGCATTACCATAATGTCTAACAGTCTAGTAAAAGAAAAAGTATAGAAATGAATAGAACCTAATGTAAAACTGTTATTATTAATAATATCATTTTTGCCTGTAAAGGCAACTAACATCATAAAGAAAAATAGAACATGTAAAGTATTTTCAAGAAAAAAAAAAAATATCACATTACTGCCATATTATTGTAAATAACACAAGCAACAACATGGCATGAGTCTTAACCATAACAATTAATAGATACTAAACACGGCTTACCATCACCTACACCACTTGTTGATTCACAGCCGCCCAACCAAACCCACCATAGCAATTACAATAGTTTTTCTTATTTCAAAGATTGTTCTCTGAACATGTTACAAGTTATGCTAACTGATCGAGCAATTAATACTTATCCCAACCCCCATTAGCCTCAATAATTGTATTTAGCCTTTCTAGAACCGATTCAACAAGACATTGACAATAGTTGGGCAAAAGTCTTAAATTTTCCCATTCGCCAATGGCATGATTTACTAGTCCTGCCAGACTTCGCTCATCTTCTATATCCCATGTTCTCACCATCATTGCCCACACATTTTCAGTGACGTTGACATCACATTCTTTGCCTGGCCAATCTATAACAACAATACCTGGGTGTTCTAGAAACCATTCCCTGACCAAGCGGCTCGTATGGATGGGACTTCGATCATGAACAAAGCGAACTGAGTTAGGAGCAGGAATAGCTGTTGCACGAATAGACGGAATAATGGTTTTCAGTATCTGTATATATATTTTACCGAGTTAAGGTTACCATCTATCCGTGTCAAGTCTGCCAGTCCCCCATTCCACATCCAACCATAGAAACTCAAAGTACAGAGTCCGCTTCTTTTCAATTCTTGTATGTTTTGCGCAGCAAACCTGGTGCTCAGAGGTCGCCAACAAATATGACTCTTTGCAGCTGAAATGACTTCTCGTCCGACCAGATCACCGAGTTCCAAAAGTTTGATTATACACATCCTGGGTATAGTGTCTAGCAATTTCCAGTCGTGATTCCTTATTTGCCCGAGTTAGTTTTTCTTTCTTAGCTGGGACACAACATCGTAAACCGTACTCTTTAAGATGACGTCTCGTTTCAGGATTGCACAGTAAACCCAGCTCCTGAGTTATGTCTACAGTTGATGAGAGTGGCCTCTCCATCACAGTTTGGACGATTCGCTGATCATCCTCAGCAGTTATCATTCGTGGTCTGCCTGTGTCATCACACCCTCTCTCATGCCAATAATTGCTTCTCTTTGGCTAATAATCTCGGGACGATCTGCATGGCCTGTTACCCAATGCACTCTCTGCTGGATCCGGCGTCTATGAACTACGTCCATCCTGCAGCAGAAAGATAAAATTATTACCCTATGTGTGACATAAAATATGACAGTCCGGCGCATGTTATGATAACTTCCCAGAAAAAGAGAGACAGAGAGAATGAAAGAGACAGAGGCAGTAAAAGAGACAGAGTGACAGTGAAAGAGACTGACAGACAGTGAAAGAGAGTAGTAAAGAGAAAATTTCCTTAGTGAGAGAGAGAGAGAGAAAGACCAGACCCATACCTTCTCGATATATAATTTGAATTTGACCTCACTAAGCCTGAAATAGAATTCTTTTGATGTCAGCATGGTCAAATAAAACCTACGTGAATACTTTCCTGAATGGTGCCTTCCCTGCTCGGTGTGTTTTCTCTAGTCGCCAGTTGCCGTAGTCTCGGTAGTGTTCCATTACGACGTTGGACGACAACCGCTTCACTACTTGTTATTGTTTAGATTCTTGTTAATCTATTACAGCTTATTAGAAATCGAAGGGCCTCTTCTAAGCTTCTCATCTTATCAGACAAGAATGAATGTATAATCTGATCATGATGATTGACGATAAAAACTGATTGACAAACAATCTTGTCCAACCTAATTACATCAACGACACAGTTTTGCTATGTGCACTTGTTACGTCGCTATACCGACTCGCCGTCCAGAAAGGGATGAGATGGACTTCAACTACAGACACGGAGACCCTACGAACTTTTATGAGTGACTGTACTGTGGAGAAAGTCTTCGCCAAACAAGCGGAGTGGAAAATGTGGCCATCTCCAGCAGGAAGCTCGTTACATGGCTGAGGTAAGCTGGCAATATTTTACAAGAACTCGTTTCATCAAACCTGGAAGTCATAATTTTGCCCTTATGTTGTAAGAAGCGATCTCGCCGCTAAGCAAGAGCTCCAGAAACGGAGAGAAAGTGAGAGGGTTTAGCCTATGTCTCAGTTCACGTTTACATAGATGAAAATCCCTTGTTAACATACTTTGGAGATTTTGAGTTAATAACTCCCCTTTTTATATCGTTTTCTTATATTGTTTTCGCAATGAAAGCAAACGATAACATATGATCTTTACCGAAAACAGCAGTGCGGCAATTCGCGCACGTTGCAAATCTCCCTTGATTTTGTCGTCTCTGTAACAAACACGTAAACTACGACGATGGCCCGGTATGAAGGACCAAGTTACGGATACCACAGATAAGTTCTTAGACAAAAATTAGATCAAAGGTAATTGTAATGAGAAAGCGGATGAAAATAATATTTAGATTACTTTCAGGAAGGATTTATAACGATGCCACAATCTGTAGGATTGCCGAATGTTACTTGCAAAATTTTTTAAAAAGAATTCCAGTCAATTCCGAGTTAAAGTACTGAATATTTCTCAAGTGAGATTTCCTCGTCCTTTCTGTCTCCTCCTCCCATTCTGTCTATTAGAGGGATCTAACTTCAAACTTCCGAAGAAAAGAAAAGACTAAGACTAAATAAAGCTTAAATGTCCACAATGAGATTCCAATCCCAGGTTTATTTCGATCGCGCTGGCCATAATCTATTTCCATACTAATAATGGAAGGACTAGAAAGACAAATTTGTTTAAAAAAAACATTTTGTTATCCTAGAAACAAAAGTTTAAAAGAGAACACCATGATCCTGTTAACACTGATTACCATGAGAACAACAAAATTAATTTTAATTTCAATAAAATTCAGGATTTCAGTTATATTCCAGTAGAATCGGTTCCCGATATTTACAGTCGATTGACATCGCATCAATGGGATCGTTATTTTAATCTAAATCGAAAAATCTTTCAACAATGAAGAGAGTTTATCAGTATTTTGTCATGGAAATTGTTTTAGAATTAAAATGGATGGGGGGCATTATTCATATTTCCCTCCATAATATTCCTTTTCAATCCATAATTGTGCTAAATTCATTTGATGTATGCATTGTCTGTTTGATGAGTTATCGACAGAGAGGGTCGGGGGAGGGGAAGAGACAGAGGAAGAGATCACTAAATTACGTTATATTTGCAGGAAAGTGTAAATGAAAAACACAACATTAGTGACAGGATGCAAGTTTTCATGATAATGATGGTTACGGGAGCAAAACCATATTTCATTATTATTATTATTATTATTATTATTATTATTATTATTATTATTATTATTATTATTATTATTATTATTATTATTATTATTATTATTATTTAAGAAATACTCATAGTAGCATGAGTCTTAAAATGGAGAAGCAAATCCACAGTTATGTATATGTATATATATATATTTAAAGATAAATCAATATAGATTGTTTTCGGGAACTTGTTCGGTTCCCCTTTTCAATTGATTTATCTTTAAATATATGTACATATACATAAACGTGGATTTGCTTCTCCATTATTATTATTATTATTATTGTTATTATTATTATTATTATTATTATTATTATTATTATTATTATTATTATTATTATTATTATTATTATTATTATTATAAGGCTCCTTTCCTAGTATTTTGAAGAATTAAAATCAATGCAACAATGAATCACTTACGACTTAGCATATGATTCTGGGTAACTTTCACCTCGAAGGCGAAAAGACTTTTTTTTTATCTATTTTAGTCATTTTGGGACATGTAACCCACAACAGCAGTTGTGGAAGTGTGGGGAAAACGAATGCCCTCTCCATAGCTCTTTTCTTCCTGTCTTAGCTCTTTACTAAGTTCATTTCTAGAAAAGAGAAAGAATGATAATCTCTGTGTCATAAGGACATAGAGGCTGAAAATAAACTTACAGACATTTGTGGACGAAATCGGACTTCTTCAACTGAAATGATTAATGTTAAATTCATTCGACCTTTATTTTGTTTCTCTTAATTTTATGGTGAATTGTACTTCAACAGTCAGCTTTCCTGTCCATTTTCCTTCAACGTAGTGAATTTTGTAGTATTCCTGTTGATTCACAGTTCTGCTTGGGATGTTAATAAGGTCATTCATTATTCTTCTGCAGTAGTTGGATATCTGTTACGAGATAGAACATATATCTTTCGTTTACTCTTCTATATGTGTAAAATATTGTGAAAAGCAAGGTTTGGGTTTATAGTGAGGAAAAGGAAGGTCTAACATCATTTATGGACTCCTTTGTCGTTGTTGTTGGTTAATTTCGTGCTGAAACTTTCTCTTATTCCTGCATATTTTGTTTATGGAGATCTAGTGCAGTATCGCTTCATGCTAAGCGTTTAGATGCCAATTCTTGAATGTCAATAACACGGTGAACCCCTTTGCTTTTTTAAAGATGGTAAATTCACTATTTATTCAAATTAATTTACAAAATCTTGAGCAAACAACTAGCAGCAGTTTGCTTATTCAACAAATAATACTTGATTTATTATTCTTTTCTTCTGTAATTCATACATACATACTACCGGATTACAGAATGAAGTACAGTTTCTTACACTTCCTTTTTCCTTCAACAATGAAATTTATGAGCGCGTACCTGCATTTTAGAATTCTTCCTATCCACATGGAATAGCACGTCTGGAGGGACTGAGATCTATTTGAGGATCCAGTAAAAATATTCATAAAACTCCGGAGAATAATACCTGTCACTAAATTCACACTGTAAATCATCTCCCTTTTTCTAGACAGCTGTGGTGTTACCCAAGATCAAAATTATCGAGGACTAACGTCTATATACGCAGGAAAAACAAATAAAATTATGCGCCGAAGTTTCTTCGCCGCACTTGAGTTTTCTGTACAGAGTATAATGCTGTGTGAAGCTCTCAGCCACGGCCCGGTTGTGGCCTGTGTTGTTGGCACCAATAGCGGTGCCAGACGCACAGTCATGGCTAACTTTAACCTTAAATAAATTAAAAACTACAGAGGCCAGAGGGCTTGGAGGGTAGATGGTCAACATACCAATTTGCAGCCCTCTAGCCTCAGTAGTTTTTAAGATCTGAAGGCGGGCAGAAAAATTGCGGACGGACAGACAAAGCTATCTCAATAGTTTTCTTTTGCAGAAAACTAAATTATCAAGGACGAATGTCTTTATACACAAAAAAAGCAGAATATGCAATTGTACTCTTTTGAATTGGATATTACAGTAGTTTAAACTAACTCTTTGAAAACTTCCGCGTTGTTTCAAGTTCATATAATTCCATGTAAGTGAAACAGAGCATCTATAACAAAACTGTGAATTTTGGATAAGTTTAGTCAGTGCATTTAGTATAATTTCTAATGTGACTGATACCACAATGCATATGTTTTAGAAATCAACTGTGAATAAAAACCTGTTTCTTTGTTTTTGCTTTTCATGCCGTAAGTAAAGCGCTTGGATGTGAAATTGAATAACCATAGTGACTAAGAAGATATTAGGTTATCCAATATACAATAAAAAACATTCATGTTCTTAAATAAAAAATCCTCTTTTACATCGGGAAAATAACAGCTTCATACACAACAATGAGAACACATACCTTTGACTAACGTTGCTTTCAGAATTATTCGTTTTGCTACGCGGTGATAATGGAAATCACTAATACAGGTGGAAGTGCAGTTAATGCCTTGATCCAAATTCGAAGAAAATTCCATTAGACCTGATTATGTGTGTTTGTATGCAATGAAATCTAATTTAACGCTGCGAACTGTAAAAGTCTTTTAATCCCTTTTACTGCTGTTGTTTCATCAAGCAGAAAGAAATGGCGCGGGTGTCTGCCGGGAGGGTAAGGTGGTAAGCATTTTTATTATCTTTATTGCGATTATTAATTTGGTTTCTATTATTTCATTTTTATTTCTTTTATTTATGTTTTTTTATCTATTATTTTATCTATTATTTTGGTAAATACCACTTTTTAAAAATGAATTACTTTTTATGTTTTTCTTTACCTGGCCACTTTCTGGTTGTGCGAAAAGTAATCACCATAAAAGATTGTTCCTCGAATCTATCTCTGCCCTTAATGTAGTATTTTTCATAAATATTTCGTAAAAAAGTGCTTTATTACAGAAATGTGCTTTCCGTACCGTGACAGTAAGGAAATAAATCAGATTTATGTAACACCTAAATAACAAAAACATCTGTTTGAAATAATTTTTAAAAAATCCATTTACTAATCGACAATCGACTTGTTAAACTAAACTGCGATTTTACGAGGTAATTGAACTCGTATCACATTGACTTTGTCTTCCAAGTGTCGTGGAAGAGGCACTGAACCTTTTCCTGTTAAAACTTTGAGTAATGAATTCATCGGGTAATGGGACGCTGCCACAAAAACACCTCAACTTTCGCAGTTCGCAAAATATAATGTTCCATAAAATGTCTCCATTGTCTGTGACACTTGTGCTTCTAGATCGTGTTACCGATACGACCTCGCGCTCTCTCTTTTTCCTTTGCTATCTTTGCTGTCGTTTTTCTTTGTATTTTAATAACACGTTTATTTCAATCATTTTTGCCTTCAAATTTCAGATATATTTTGCAAAACACGATGGCGGTTTTAAAGGAGCTTTGTAGAGAAATGAGTTTTGTCTGTTTGCCTCTCCCATTCTCTTGTTATTTCTTTCCCAATATAAAGTATTATTCGATGCTTTTTGGGAAAAGGAAATTGCCATCAGATTCAGTGCATAATGCAAAGCTTTTATTTATTCTAAATAATGCTGATTCCGCCATTCAAACACTCTTTCCAGTTCGATAACAAGAGGATCAGACGTCCTACTGAGTCAGCATTATAAGTGGTAAAATACAAGCTTGCTTTTCAGAGATCAGATAATTCAGACAGAAGCTTCAGCCAACAATAGTCTAGGATATGCTCTTTTTTTTCATTCCTTACATAACTGAGTCAACATTAATTTTCCTTAGTTGAGAATCCTTCAGTTTCTGTTCTTGACACTGATACTGTACCTATTCTAGACGCAGTGCTGATAACCTTCCCTTCATTAAACGCCATTGGAACGAGTCGAAATGAGTTCAAGGGACCGTGGGAGAAATAATATGTATTTATATATGAGACACCTAGCGGCGGAAACAAAGAAATCGACAAAAAATATAAAGGAGGGATGATTAACCGGACGCATTGCCTAACAATGTCGTCAGTGCACCTCTCGTGGTGCTTTGCAAGCATTACTAAAGTGTTTTTGCATCATCCCTTCCGCCCCTAACTGCACCCGCTTTTTAGCCTCTTACTTTAGCTCTGTCCACTCTTCCTCTCTCATTGCTTGCTATTCAACACTCGAACTCCCATTTTCACCATCTTGAGAGCCGAATGGCTGAAAGTGCCCCAGTGCTTGGTTTTATAGCCTAATATTATAAATCAGTCGATTAAAGGGTGAACTGTTTCATCGAGCTTTTGAAGCTAGGCAGTCACCTAAGGGTGTCCCTCTCCCTGATACTTGTCATCCTGAACTTATTCTCACAAAATTTACATTTCGCTCTGGGGATGTTCAGAAAATTATTGATAATCCTGGTAGCTGGGTGGAGAAGATCCTGATGGTTTGCTCCCTTTGTTTTTCAAAAAGGTTCTATTGTGTTGTCTCCCAAGATTAGTAGACTTTACAGATTTTTTGGTCGACGTAGTATCTTTGCGGATGAGCGCAAGCTTAGTAATAGAATGCCTGTTGCAAAGCATGGCATATCTGCAGATTGCAGTAACTACAGGCTAATTTCTAGTCTCCCCGTGCTCTCCAAACTTGCAGAAAACCTTATTTCTAAACCATTATATAAGAATATTTATAGTGATAAAATCAGTGCAGCCTGCTTCAGGTCATTGGTCCTTCTTTTATTAGAATACTGTTCTCCGGTGTGGATTTCTGCTTCTGTCAGAGATTTATCCCTTTTAGATAGAGTGGTTGGTGGTGGCGTTTCCTAATATTGCCATGCATGACCTGGACCATCGGCGGATGGTCTCTTGTTTGTCAATCTTTCATAAGTTGGATTTCAACAGATCTTTCACATTCACAGTTGATTCCTGATCCTCTTTTCCTGCCGAGAGAAACCAGATTTGCTGAACCTCAGCACCAGTATGCAGTTAATGTGCTTCGTTGTCGAGCTTCTGAATTCCAGAGGTCCTTTATTCCTCACACCGTTGCGTTGGACTGTGGAACAGTCTCCTTGAAGATGTTGTGCAAATGTAACTTCAAAAGTTCAAGCGAAGACGCAACGCATTTCTACCCTAAAACAATTATCCTTGTGTTTTTATAGTTACATACATTTTCATCTATGTATTTATTTATTTGTTAATCTATTTTTTCCTTTCTAATAACTGACCTCTTCTTCCTATATTTCCTGTTACCTTCTGTTACTTCTTTCAAATGCACCTGTGGGCTTGTTCCATACGAACAGGGTCCGTGCTCTGAATAATAATAATAATAATAATAATAATAATAATAATAATAACGAACAGATGAGGCCAACATGGAGTGTTGATATATGGCACATGTAAGGGGAGTGTGCATCTGTACAATTGCCTGTGAACCCATGTCTTGTTGAGGGCATGCATGAAACTACGTAGAAGAAAGGATGAGAACAAGTTGCAAATGCAATATCCCTTACTGTCCGTAACATTTGCGATTTTGGAATAAACTGAATCGATGAGTGGCGTATATACAAAGAAAATCTTAATATTTCCGATATTTAGTATCATTGTAAAAAAGGAATAGAACATTGAACGCCCCATTGGTTGCCATATTTTGAAATAATGGTCGCAGTCCCGTGATATTACGCCAAAGCCAATGGGATTCCAATGTTTATAGCTATCGGTTTAACTATAGCAGTACCGAAGAAACCAAGAAATATAGGGCGTTTGTTCACTATTGTGGGCTTAGAGTTGCCGTTCATAACACTTTCCATGGCAGGTTGTTTTTCACATTTATAATTATATTCTTGAGAAGAGGTGACTTTTATAATTGCCTTGCAGATATCGTTTTGTGTGGTTTTAAATAATCGTGAAAGGTAAGAGTTCTTTGTCGATTAATGAACAAAGTTTTTGCAGGTTATTTCTTTGAGATAAAGAACAATGACTATGTAGGTCAGTTCTCTGACTGATGCATAGTTCTGCTCCAACATCTTTGTTCTGAGGACACTGGACTGTTTTGGGTTGTAGCTTTATTCTTTATAGAGTATAGCTTTTATTTGGTCAAAGTATAGATACGCGATCATGAAATTTGAGATTGCACTACGATCTTATTTTCCTCGTGCTTGCGTTGGTTTCCTCGAAACGGAATTATAGTCTTTTAAAAAATAACCTTTGTTGACCGATTTCGTAGGAAGGAAAACATTAGGTAACTCAGTGAGGCTAAATTAGTATATAGCGAATATGTCACTTTATCCTGTGAATGTAGTATACCACTGTGTCCTCGTTTCCTTCAAGGAAAATGAGAAAGTATTATTGGCCGTAACGGGCAAGGCTAGAAAATGTTCTTCTTTCTGCTCCCTCCATATAGAGAGAAATGTCTGCAGTTGACGAGCAGTAACTTGGCCATTACCTATTCCGTTTCTTAATCATTTGCTGCAAGTAGAGCAGTTTCTTGCATTCAGATGGGCCATTTCTTCGTGACTTGTCTGAGAAGCTATTGGTAAAGAAGGATAATATTCCTGTGTCTTCAGGATACGTTACACTTTTACGAAATCGATTAAATACCACGCCATTTACTGCCTACTATCATCCCTTCCGGTTGCATTCATCATCAAAATTTATTATTCAATTTGTGAATTTTGCACATTGTTTTTATTCATGGGTGCTTCTCATAGACATGTTGAAAATATCACCTCTACAAATACCTACAGATCAGTTTTAGAAAAGCTTTTGTTTAAATGGGATTTATCCTTTCCTTTATGTTTTGCTTTGGAGAGATTTTGTTACTGATTTTCTAGATTTGTAGTTCCAATTTCTTCCTGTTAATTCAGCACACCGAATTTACTTATAAAGCTAAAAAAAAAATTCCTTACTTTCAATCCCATGTAGTACTGCTTGCTTAATTCCTAATTCCTAGATTCACAGTAATTTGAGAACCACCGTACATAAAAACAAATTTCGCAAAGAAACACGAGCTGTAATGACGTGCCTAAATTGATATCGCGTATGGCAGCTATAAAGGACTTTGTGAGCTTTCTTCAGCTTCACTTTTCATTTGTTTTTAATATTTTTTGTTAAATGAAATCATCTTTTCTTTGAAGCCCCTTCCTTTCGAAATATGCTACTGTTGGTGCTTTTAAAAGGAAAAGAAAAGCCTTTTCCAGCAACTATTGAACCCCATTTCATGTGTAAGTACTACTGGATTCCGTTGGCGTGCAGAAATTAAATTCGGAATAATAAATATTTTCTATCACCTGGTAGCACTAAGTGAAAATTGAAATTCAGAATAATAAATATTTTCAATGGCATTTTAGCGCTATGTGAAAATTGAAGTTCAGAAAGCTAAGCATTTTAAATTCTCAAATCCATTTTTGGCTAACCGATATTCATTCAGTACACTGGGGAGTCGTTCTGAAATGGATAGATAAATGAGTTTTCACTACACATGGAGAACACAATCATTTGAAGGTGATTAAAACACAATTTCAATTCTTTTTCCCCCTTGTGGTACAAAGAGAAAGCAGCGGAGCGGAGTTTCTTGATCACTGAGACTAAAGGATAATATGCATGCTTATACATATACTCACAAATATATATACATATAATTATATATATATATATATATATATATATATATATATATTAGAGAGAGAGAGAGAGAGAGAGAGAGAGAGAGAGAGAGAGAGAGAGAGAGAGAGAGAGAGAGAGAGAGAGAAGTAACGTTGGAGTAGAATTGTAGCTAAGCAGGGATGTCTGTTTGATTGTCTGTTGGAATTTTCTTTATTTCATTCACTAGCTTCTTTTACTATCCTTTTTTATGCCAAGATTTCACATTTTTAATATACGTAACGGTCACAAGAACTACAAGAGTAAACAAATACAGTTGAGACCTGAAGAAAGGACTTTAGTCTACTTTGCACACACGCACATGTGTGTGTGTATATGTATATATATATATATATATATATATATATATATATATATATATATATATATATATATATATATATATATATATATTATAATGACATAGCCTTGCAATACGTATATTTTTGCAAATTTAATATGTTTTCTGTAATTGTTGATATATTTTCTATTATGTTTGTCATGTGTTGTGTAGTGATTGTTGAAATATCAATCTCTGATCTTAAAAGGGTTAGTCTGGCTGTGCAATTTTAGAACTAAGATACATTTTTGTTGTTAGGATCATGTTTACACAGCTGGTAGGCTGATGTTTACCCAGGTGTCAAGTGTTCAACCAGGGTAACCCCCTCTTTTTCGAAGGATTGTGCCTTACCCACTTATGCTGTCATTAAAAGAGATATGGGATGACAGGCTTAGACAACACTGGTAGCCTGTTGTTTGAACAAGTGTTAAGTCAGGAAATCCCCTGTCAAATAAACAGATATGTAATGACAGGCTAAAGAGCCATCTTTGACCCAAGGGAAAAATCCCTCCGCGGGGGAAAATTCCCTTATTATTTTTTTTCCTCTCCGGGGAAAATTCCTGGGATGTTTCCCAAAAATGTCTTAGTGGCAACATATGTTACTTCTCATAGTAGAATCTGGAAGGCTTTCATTGTTGTAAAAGACCTTGTAGGAGTTACTTGGTTGGTCTGTCTTTCTCTTATCCCTCTCTTCCTTCAAAAGAGAGTAAAATTTATAACATATATATTACCAGTAAATATTGTGGTCACTGGTAATATATAACTTTCAAGATCTGAGTTTGGTGAAACTGTTTAATTTTGTAGGCATTATATAAAAAGAGTGTTTTGTGCTGCAGCAAGGGATCTTAAAAAAGTGTTACAAGTTTGTATAAGGTAAAGTCGATTTTCACTTATTATTACCAAGGTATAATAAGAAATATTAGGGATATTTTGCCTCAGTGAAATTATTGTTAATAAATCTTCTGTGCATTTTTTGTGTGCTCTTGTTTACTGCATTTTTTTGTGTGTTCTTGTGTTTGCAATTTCTTAGTTTTGCCCAATTTTTGTGTTGGTGATTTAACATTTATTTGCTTAGCATTTTATATATCATTGATACTTTAACATTGCATACTTAATTTGATTTTCATTTGTTAAGATTTCCTTTTCAAATCCTGAGTAATTCTTAATAGTGTAAATTTTGCTTAGTTAACATAATTTCTTGATAAATTAAAGTTTTGTGAATTAATTTTGTTTAAGAATTAATTAAATCTTGTGTTGTTTTCAACTAATGGTAAATTTTTCAGATAGTGAATTCTAATTATAAATTTTGAAGTTAAAAATAAATTTTTGTATTTAAAGTTCTTGAACAGCGCAGGAATAATTGTGTATGCATAAGGCAAAGTGATAAATATGGTTTATTCCCTTTAGTTTTGCTGAAGTGAATTAAGACCAGGGAAACAATGATAGTTGTTTGATGGAGTGATGCCCTTTTTTCTCTAGTATATTTCTTGTTTACCTGTTACTACCTCACACATATCTGAATAAACTTAGTTTGATTTTTCAAGTGATAAGTAAGTTTTAAGGGATCACTGTTACCTTTAGAGTGCTCAGTCGTAATTTTATTGTTATGAGAGTTCAGGTATTTGGCTGAAGTGAGGTAAATTTTTCGATTTTGTTACTAGTCGAGTAATAACTAGGTACTTGGTACACATCGTGACAATATATATATATATATATATATATATATATATATATATATATATATATATATATATATATATATATATATATATATATATATATATATATATATATATGTATGTATATACTGTATATATATATATGCATGTATATATGTGTGTGTGCATGTGTATGAATTTTTGTCCATACACCATGACTTTTTATATTCACAAAAAGTAAGCTGCAACTGTCATTCACTCAGTTACGGAATAACATACACCAAAGAGGAATCTGTAAGCAATAAGCGATCCATCACCAGGTAGGCTCAAACCACCAAATAGTTTGGGAACAACGACTTTTCAAGACATTAGTCAATGGTTCCCCATTCGAGCCCACCTGGTGACCGATCGTTTATTACTTCTAAATTCATGTGCAAAATATATATATATATATATATATATATATATATATATATATATATATATATATATATATATATATATATATACATACATACATACATACATACATACATACACATATATATACATACACATATATATTGTGTGTGTGTTTGTTTGTTTGTCTGTCTGTCTGTGCAAATACACTAAAATCCATATTTTCTCGGGTCTCAGTCGTCTCCGTTTACTCTTGTAGTTGTTGTGGCCGGGACCTTCGATATATACTGAATGACCGAGGTGTCGTTTTCGACACCTTATCACTTCACTCCATATTTTGAATTATTGACAATAGATTTGGTTAATGAAATGGTCATTGTGTTAGTATTATGAACTTAAATGAAGAAAACTATTGTTACATTCATTTGAACATCCTTTAAAATGCATTTTTCCTAACATACAAACCCGAGGTCCTTTACTCAGGTTACCCACCTCAGCCGCCCCACAATCTGCCCTAGACCAGAAAGCGAATTGATGCGCGAATCTGGGCGGTAAGCACCGTGGGTTCCCCACAGTTGCCAACCTCATGCCCAGCTGGTACTGTTACCAACTAATTCCTTGTAAGTCTTTTGTGGCCTATGTTCAGCTACGCTGAAAGTATCCCCATATGTAAAGGACCTCGGGTTTGTATGTTATGAAAAATGCATTTTACCTTTAAAAATGCGATTTTATAACCTACTCATTTAAACAATCCTGTATTAGTTAGCAACGATATTACTTCCAATTCCACAATCTTTACAAGTTACAAACCATATTCTTGGTTCATCCTTTGCACATTTACCACTCGTAGGTTTTTTTCATTTATTCCCACGGCACTTGCGACGTTTTTTAGGTACTGAAGAGTTAATGGATGGTACCTCAACAGGAACTGGCAAACTACGCTTACGCACATAAGCTTCCCAAGAATCTCAGTGAGCTGTAAAATGAACGCTTTCCTGGTTATTTTTCCCCTGAGGCAAGCTTGTAAATAATCCACGGGTTTATGACTGTCATATTAAGAATATTACGAAAAACTTCAAGCAGCCAACACTATGTAGCACAACGTTTACTGTGCTTCCTAGGCATTTGGTCGACGATATCTACTCCAACTTGATTTGCATTATAGGAATCTGTGCCTGCTGGTTTTTTCTTTTCGCCTTCAGAAACAATTGGAGAACTATGCATGGTTGACAAGAGGCATACATTCTTATTATCCTTGCACTGGTAATTCACAAACATGCATCCACCTTCATCTTGGAAATAAAATTTGGATTCATATTTTCTGCCCTTTTCTTGTGAAGTCATTTCTTTTGACAGATGCCTGCTGTTTGATCGTACAGTACCAACAATTGAAGTTGCTCTTTCCTGCAATTTCCTTGCAACTTGAAGTGATGTAAAAAAGTTGTCTGTTATCACATTATAGCCTTTATTCTTCACTACTTCAGTACGGCTAAGCGCAACATGTTCTGCTAAGGGAACTCCTAACTTTGACTCTTTCTCTATAGCCCCTAGGTAGGTAATCACATTTACAATATATTTGTATTCTACTTCTGCAAGGACCCATAATTTCATTCCAAACTTAGGTTTATTTGGCATAAAAACAATGAAAGGGCACCTGTTTTTCATGGGTAATAGCTGTCCGTCAATTATCAAACTATTTGTTGGTGTATAGGCATCTCTGCAGTTTTCGACAATGAAGTTGAAAACTTCCCTAATATGAGTAAATTTGTCACTTTTGATCCTCTCTGACCTCGTACTTTTATTATCAAACCTAATATATCTTTGCATTTTCTTGAAGTCATTTCTAGACATGGTTTCTCCAAATATTTGTGGTCCGTAAGTCTTATTCCACAGGAAATCAGCACTGTGAGATTTTCCATACAGTCCCTTTGCAAATGTCAAAGCAATGAAAGCCTCAGACTTTTCCAGGGTTAATGTTCAGCTTTTATCATGACCTTGCTCTTTTGTCCGTGCATTTGTGAATCTTTCGTACCATAGTTTCATCAGCATTATTTATATATATATATATAGATATATATATATATATATATATATATATATATATATATATATATATATATATATATATATTTATGTGTGTGTGTGTGTATAGGATGCTTCAAACATTGAATATAAGTGAAATGAACGAAAATAGCGATGTCTTTTAGGGAATTTTCTTGCATTTATACCATAGATAGCCTAGGTGTCAAAAACGACTCCTCGGCCATTCTAGGTATAAAGTCAAATATCAGCTTTTGTGTGATAGATTACATAACCTTCATGATCAATAAAATATCTTTGCAAGAAGTAATTAATTGTCTGCAAGCCTTAGCGTCAAGTCAAAAAGTCATTATTGCATGACACTTCTTTGAAAATCTCAAGGTGTCGAAAACGACACCTCGGCCATCCTAGTGTTAAAAAGTGTGAAATCTTGCCATAAACTTGGATAGTAAAAGAAGCTAGTGAAATAAAAGAACAAATTTCCAATAGACTGTCAAAAAGACATCCCTGCTTATTGCCATTTTACTCTGACGTTTCTTTAATGATTAGCTATAAAATGTGCAGTGAATATTATTATTGTTGATTAAGTATTTATATTTACAAGCAAACATGAAAAACAAACACTGAATATTACAGGCCAAATTGAAATCTAGTAAATTTGCTAAGAAATTTATAGCAAAAGAAGGATTACAATACACGCTTTTGTGTGATGATTTTGTATCCGCTTACGTATTTGGCCAAACTCACATGCATAAAAAGAGCTATATGAAAGTAATTACAGTAATTTTGGATACCAAACTGAGAAACAGTACTAATGGTGAACTTGAAGCTTCGGAGAAACGGCATCAATTTTCGTACGTAACGTTACTTCTTCCACACTTAACAACTGAGCATTTTGCAAGTCGTCTTCCTCCGAATTCTGGATTTGCTGCTGTTGCCCTCTTTCGCGTCTGGCCTCTGCCTTGCTTCCGAGGATTTTCGAGTGCACTTGTACTCAATAGTTCATGATCCCCGTAGCTACCAGTTCACTGATCAGTTTGTGGACGTGCGGAGGAAACAGGGCCCCTCTTCTAGAACAAGGTCCTTATGCACTTTCGTTTCTTGACTATTTCAGTCCGATGGTCTCAAGTTTTCAAGTTCAGAGCGAAATTACTGAATGTATTTCCCTCTAACAGTCAGATAAGTCATGCTGGCTACGCCTCGTAATAGGTGTATTATAAGATTTATCGAAAAAAGAATATCGTTTTGTATATTGGACTTGAAAATATAATTTTCCTGTGTTTTAATGTGTGCTTTAAACGTTTCGTTAACAAATGAGCACTTTTAGAGATAATGGACCCTACCTTAATATCGTACAATTCGGTGGACCACAATGGACGAGCGGGATTTTGGATGGAGGAAAACACAAAACAAGTAAAATACAAGGACCAGAATCCCATTGATGGTTGTCATTCAGATTCAGGTAAGCTCATGGAATGTTCTCAAACTAATACCACGCACTAGGGTAAGGACCTAGTACCTTAGGTTAGTTTAGGTTAGGTTAGGTGTGGTTGGTAAAGTAATTTTCTAACGAAACGAACACCAGAAAGTGTCACACATCAAAATATTTGAAAATCATATTTTTGTCCAAAATGCAATAATGGTTTTGAGTAGTTTTACCAGTAAACAACTTTTGGTAATTCTTGTGCATCGTTCGCTACGAAGAAAAACGGGACACGCACACAGGCAAAGATTATTTATTTTAACTGACGATAACTTTCAGGCATCAGCCGGTGTTAGCAATCCTGTTACTCACAGGTAGCCTTGCTCCTAGTTCTTCAGTCTTGCCTTTCTCAAGCACATATAAAACAAATTATTTCGTGGTGGCATTTGTGAGTCCAGAAACAGGTAAAATGGGAAATTGAGACAGATTAACATGCTGGTGATATTCTTGATTTCAAGTCTTTTCTAAACACTACCACCTCATAGCACACTGATGGACCGCCAGCTACCATGAGACTCATTGATCTAATGCCAGCACTCTAACGCATCAATAAATCGAAAATAAAGCACCTAATAGAATAGCTGTGGTTAAAAGGTGATGCTCATTAGATTTTACTGAGAGGAACTTGAGGAAAATTGGGGTTTTAATACAAAAAATTAAAAAGTTTTCCTTGGCAGGAGGAAGGAAAAACTCGGGGGTTTCAAGGTTATATCTTAACTTATGAAAATTTCCAGTCTTTTTAGAGAGATTTTATTAGGCGATCGTCTGCAGCATATATGTTCATATTCGAAATAACAGATTAACAGACTACGGTGCAGCTTTGTGAATTGTATTAGTATCAGCACTAATCCCACAGTAGGGATAGTGCCGCCGTTCATCTCTCACGATGCATTACTTAATTCTTTGCAGCGTCCTTTCACACTCTAGCTGCAACCCCTTTCATTCCTTTTACTTTACTTCCATTCATATTCTCTTTCTTCCATCTTACTTCCCACCCTCTCCTAACAATTGTTTCTTGGTGTAACTGCGAGGTTTTCCTCCTGGTATACCTTTCAGACCTTGTTACTCTCAATTACCCTGAATGACCTCACAGGTCTTAGTGCTTGGCCTTTGGCCTAGATTTTATATCCCATTCCATTCCATTATCAAAACTAAGTTGAGAATCATAATTTTATTTTTATTTACGCAAATTGTTCGTGAGGAAGGTCATGTTATTAAAGAAATAGAATGATAAAGTTTTGACCGTTATTGGCATAACCTCGTATAAAAATTCTTAAACATAAAGGCACTCCACGCACTTCCCCCTTTTTTGGGAGGGAGATTTCCTTCCTTTTAGGAAATTTATCAAGGAAATAATTCAGTGAAAACAAAAGTTCTTGAAGCATCAAGTTATCATTTTAATAATGTTAGCATTTTATTCATAGCCCTCTGTGTATCTCTCAGAGAGTGAAAAAATGACATGACCGTCTTCTCTTATCACTTGACTGTGCCCGAATATTTTCCCTATTTTTTATTTCCATATTTATAATAGGTTGGATTATTATTAAACCAACGGGAAAAAATGTATAACATGGCCGTCTTCTCTTATCACTTGACTGTGTGTGTGTGTGTGAGGCACAAGGTTCATACTATTGTCTGTCATGAGCTACCAACAATTTTGAGAAATAAAGTAGTGTGGGTGACAGTACATCCCTGATTTCTCACTGGTAGCTGAGGTATAGCTGTCCGAGCGAAGTGTCCTCCCTTGTTGTTGTTTATGATTAAGCTGGCGTTATGCCAGCGCGGGCTCATGATTAAAATGAATTAAATTAACGGTGTGAAAGTGAAAAAATAGTGAGATGAAATGAACGGTTCAACCGATTGTACTACAAACTCCTTTAAACCCTCAGGTACCCGTTAGTAGAAAGAAAGGTTGATAGTAGCGATTCATGGAGAGAAGTAGATGACCAGTAAGGAAAACGAAAAATTTGCAGTTCGAGAAAAAGCGGAAACATGATAAAATCTACGGTGCTTGTATCCCCTATTTAACTTACCAAGAAAAGTTAAGTGAAAAGCAGGGGTCGATTCCGGTAACGTACAGATTTTTTAGTGCGAGGAAAAGCGGTTTTTTGGCATCAACTAAAGGAAAGACGTGTGGTTGTGTGTTTCTCTCTGTGATAACTATGTATAGCCAGTATGTTTACCCGCCAGTATGTTTACCCGCCCTGAGGATGACCGTAAAATGTAAGTGTATCAATGTATATCATTTTTGTCTCCCTTCAGCGCGGTGATAAAGGTAAAGCGGTAACAGCGTAAGTGGAAGAGAGAGCGATAGTTGAAGGATTCGATCGTCAGACGATAGACGATCGAACTGGGAAAGGAAAAGAATTAGTAAGAGAAACAGGGAAACTGGCAATGAAAGTGATTATAATTGCCTGAGTACTGTTCGACGAGAGAATCGTCGGGCCTGGAAGTACTTACCGTACAGTCGTTCAACCTGATTGAGCAATTCTCTAATATGCCATGTTTCATGCCACTCTTCATGTTTGTTTTATTCCACTCATAGAATGCGCGAATTGGTCTGTGAAGAGGAGTTGCACACGAGTCATTACCATGTTTCCATTTCTTTCGTCCTGAAGTCGAGGAGGGGGCTTGGGTGTAGGACTATGGCAACTGCATTTGCGGGATATTGAGGTCGGAGGTTGGGGGGTGGGGTGAGGAGGAGAGGTTGGCGTTGGCTGCGGGGTTTGTGTCTTTCTCTTGGCACGAAACTGGTGCTGCTACCATGGGTTGTTTACGCCCGTGTTTCTGGTTGCTATGTCGGTTGCTAAGGTACAGGTGCTTGTGTCGATCTTGGCGAGTTAGCCTATGATTTTAACTGTAATTTGTTTCAGAATTGCAGTGCATCGTTTGAACCATGCATGATATGGTTCTGAACAGATGGGACACGTACGAATAGTAGATTCCCTGTTTTGAAATTTTCCAGACATATCTTGGTCTCGTGTTTTTTTTTTTTTTTTTACTGCATAGTGCGCAAATTATAGTTCATCTCAATGGTCTTGGTGATGGCCATTATGGTGGCAACGGAACCACCTGAGAGGCTCTGGTGTCTTGTATTTTGTTACTTATCTCTGAGCGTCCTCGACTGGGCATGAGCAAACGATGGCCTTGTTTAGCTTTTCATTTGGGCTTAACAAGTGGAATTCGGTGCTGGCCTTCAGGAAATAGGTCGACTGTTGCTCTGTCGTTCGGTATAAGGGCGAACTCCCCTAAATGATTTGGTCGTTCTGTCATGTTTATCCCGGGATTGCTCCTCTCAAGGGCAACAGTCACATCGTATGAGGTCCGCCCTTCGGCTGGTAGCGCTCTTAATTTCGGAAGTGGAAGGTATTCATTCTCGTGTTCAAGACTGAAGGAATAAGGGATGAACGTTGAAAGGGAGGAGGACGAGGAGGAGGAAGGGATGAGAACGTTAGAGGATGAGGAAGGGAGGGTTGTGAGGAGGAGGTGGAAGAGGAAGGGGCGATTGAGTGAAAGGATTCAGCAGGTGTTGCCTGGTTACTGTAGGTGCTCCTCTTCACTGATGGGGGGCGAGTTTCGTCCATAAAATAACCTCTCATTCCCAGAACTTATCGCCGTCGCGCAAGGTATTCAACAATCCCAACCGAGCGAAGTCTTTTCCCAGACTCTGATGCTGCACCCGTCCCCTCGTGCTATCGTTGGCGGGAGAGGAGGGGGTCCAGGGGAGCAGTAATGGGAGGATCGCTGCCACTGGATAGAAACACCATTTAAGTTCGCTCGCCAGGATTGCTGCGTGTGAATTAAAGGTCACAGTTATACTTAAAAATAATAGTAATCATTCACATATTTAATGTTTATTACATGAATTTATATAAAAAAAAAAAGGGTGAAGCTTTGTATTGGACCCGCAAATCCTCTTACTTCCCTGAACACACGTTCTTTTAAAAAATACTTTGCAATTCAAAATTTGCAATGGAAAATATCAATTATATTTAAAACGATTTATTTCATTTTTCTAGAATATCGTTTTACTAAAGTCGTATCTCTGATCCGAGATTTCCGCGGTGATAAATGCTGTTATCACTCATCTTGGTCTTTACATTGTAATCCAAATGTCTTTCCGCAGAAAATTATCTGGAATATTAAATAATAAACATCATTTCTCAGAGTCAGGTACAAAATCATATAAGCTGGTATTTGAACCTAGTGTATCATTTGATCGAGGAACAACGGAATTCATTATAACTTGTAGAAAACGTGAATGACTTGCATGGTTATAAATCAGTTTGAATGTTAAATTGCAAACGCTCGAAAAGACCTCTCTCTCTCTCTCTCTCTCTCTCTCTCTCTCTCTCTCTCTCTCTCTCTCTCTCTCTCTCTCTCTCTAAAATAACAGGTCTGTTGCCGGCTTACAATTTCTAGACCTTTTTGACGCAAGCTTGGAGAACTGAGAAAGAATTTCTTCTTTGAGAAATGGGTTTATCATTAAAAAAACAAGGAAAACTGCGCCGAAGTTTCTTCGGCGCAATCGAGTTTTTCTACAGCCGCTACAGCGCATAATCAAGGCCACCGAAAATAGATTTATCTTTCGGTGGTCTCGGTATAATGCCATATGGACCGGTGGTGGCCTATCCTATATCGTTGCCAGATTCAGATTATGGCTAACTTTAACCTTAAATAAATAAAAACTACTGAGGCTAGAGGGCTGCAATTTGGTATGTTTGATGATTGGAGGGTAGATGATCTACATACCAATTTGCAGCCCTCTAGCCTCAGTAGTTTTAAAGATCTGAGGGAGGACAGAAAAAAGTACGGACGGACAGACAAAGCCGGAACAATAATTTTCTTTTACAGAAAACTAAAACCAAGCTTCAGATCCATACTTCAAAATTTATAAAAGAGAGAGAGTGAGAGAGAGAGAGAGAGAGAACAAACATATTGAAATAAGTAACAAATGATACAAATGAAAGGCATAAAACAAGACTAAATAAAATGTGCTTCGCAATGCCTCTGACTTGAGAATGGTGGTTATCAGTGGTCTCACAGACTCGCCCAAAGAGGAAGTTTGTTGGCCCCTTCGCCAAAGAAAAGATATCGAAGAATGTCTTGCCAAGAAACTTCCAAGAATTTACGACGTACAAAACTCTGTAGAAAGCTGGTTCTCTTGGAGTATGCGCACGTGCACAGACACAAAAATGTCTCGCATTTAGTATTGGTGCACAGAATAAAAACTTAAATTTACATATTAACAATGAAATTTTGACTTCCTTATGAAGTGCTTTCGGAAACTGCGTACGATGAGAAACCAAGAAAGTTAGTGGTATTAAGAGTCCACAAGATGAGAATTATTGTGTAAAAGAGCATTTTATATTATAATGTTAAATCTAAATACGTTTCCTCACTAGTGTACCAGCTAGGTATCCTCCAGTATGCGGTTGTTAATACAGCTTGCATTCTTATTTATTTAGTTGATGACCATTTTCTTGCGATCATCCAAAGCAACGTAGATATAAGAATAAAAGATTTGATAACCTATACCTTGCTGTTGGTGTTATCCAGCAATGTATATTTAATATGACACACACACACACACATATATATATATGTGTGTGTATATATATACTCATATACGAGTACATGAATTATAATATATATATATATATATATATATATATATATATATATATATATATATATATATATATATATATATATATATATATATATATATATAATATAAATTATATATTTATATATATACATATATATAATATTTGTATATTTATATATGTATATATATGCTATAAATACACGCGCGCACACACACACATACACACACACACACACACACACACACACATATATATATATATATATATATATATATATGTGTGTGTGTGTGTGTGTGTGTGTGTGTGTGTGTGTTAGAATGTATCCACTGTGTACAGTACAGAATTTTTCCTGATTCATGCTATAAGAATAATAGCATGGTTATCATTATTTTGCACTTCGGGTACTTCTTGGACAAAACTTAATCAGTCTAAAATTTTCATAAGCTATGGGACTATGATAATCATAGGAAATTACCCAATTTGTTGTTTCCTAGTGCAAATGATATAAGTTAAGAAAGGAGATATGTTAAACCACATGCAAAAAACTCGAACCTCAAACATTAAAACACAACATTTGGTAAACAGTTTATCAAGACAGTTAAACAGTTAAACTCCAGTGAGAGGCTTTGAATAATTTGTTGATGAGATGAAAAAGGCAGGTTTGCAACTCTGCTGTAGAGGCAATGAACTTTTCTTTATTAGGAATACCCTTTCAACCGCTCTAAAACACTTGCCACCATCCTCATCTCGCAAGCGGGAATCCCAAGGTCGCTATTGCTTTTGACAGAAGGATTTTTGCGCTACTTACGCTGTTTCCTGAAAAATCCTTTGAAAATTTATTGACTTAAGCGTTTAATAAGTTGCTAAGTAGTTAATCCGCAGTGGTGGATCGCCACCACACTGGAAACAAGCATTGGATTAGCAGCTTCATCTGCAAAAACTGCCGAGATCCAACGCCCAGAGGGGAAATCTAATACAGTATAGTTAGAAAGTACTAAGGGATAATGTAGCTGCGTCCAACAACAGTCCCCTAACTGTCACGCAACGTAATTTAGTGTTCACGTTAACAGAGACTGTACAGAACGTGCCAAGCACGAAGACACCAAAAAACTGAACCGGTGCTTGCTTGCTGGAGAGACGAGTATCCAGACTACAAAGTTCAACACTAGTATGCGTAAATAGTGCGGTTTGCCTGTATGTATATTTGTTGTATGTTTGTTGCTTCTTGTATGTGCTTTTGTTTACCCCTAGAAGAGTGACATTTCCGAGATCATTTGATTATCCACAGTCTATTCTTTTCTTTTTTTTTTCAGCGGATGGTAAATATCTGAAGTCGATTTCACTGAAGCTAATTTGTTTGTTTTTTATTCATGGCGTGCGCAATCGTCGACTTTATTATTTCGTTACTTAGCAAACCTATACAAGATGGTGAGGCTAGCAAGAGATTTTTTAAAATTCATCACGATAATCCAGTGTTTGAATAAATATAAAAAGATTTTTTATTTATTAACGCTACAATACCTCGGCCAACCAGAGCAAAATGAAAGCTCCAACGACATCTACTGTGTATATTTACCGTCAGAACCCAAAAATAAAAACCAATGTCACTTTTTGAACACTGTCGAATGCCTTGTTTGTGCCTCCAGCTTTCCCCACGATCAGCTGTAATGGAATTTTTTCATCCCTTTTATTATGTAAGTCTTTTATTACAGGAATCTTGTAAACATATTTGGATTATTCCATTACTTTAGCACTCAAGTTGTTACAGGGATACCTACCCTATCTTTCACCTCCCCCCACCCCCGTGAACTCAAAAGATTTACCTGCGATCTTTTTTTCATAATTTTAAAGCAGTTTCCAGGCATTAATTATTTCTTTATGTCTATATTCACTGATACCAAGTCTTTTTATTGATCATATTTACAGAATATTCCATGTGTTGTCATCTTTGGCCTTTCATTTCCTTGACTTTCTCTTTCTCCTTGTTCTGTACTTTTTCGTTCTTCCGTACGATGCTAGTATATCTCATTTAGCATTTTTCCTATGCAGTGTTGGATTATACATATATAATAGAATATATATTTGTTGATATACCTATAATATATATATATAAACATATATATATATATATATATATATATATATATATATATATATATATATATATATATATATTATGCATAAATATATATATACATATATATATGTGTTATGCATGAATATATATATACATATATATGTGTATATTTATATAATATATATATATATATAATATATATATATATATATATATATATATATATATACTGTATATATATATATATATAGATTCTTCCATACGGTGCCAAATATATCACATTTAGTATACTTTTCTATTCATTGTTTCATTATACATAATGTAATATAAATTTTATTGATATTTCTGTAATATATATTATATATATACTGTAATATATATATATATATATATATATATATATATATATATATATATATATATATACATACATATATATGTGTGTGTATAAAATGAGCATGAATATATATACATATACGTATAGACAGAGAGATAGATGATATATATACAGTATATATATACATATATATATATATATATATATATATATATATATATATATATATATATATATACACATATATACATATATATATATATATATATATATATATATATATATATATATATATATGAGAGAGAGAGAGAGAGAGAGAGAGAGATAGAAGCCGCCCAAACTGTTTTTCTTACAAAACTGCCAGCTTGCGAAAACTTTTAGCCCCGGCGGAGTTAAATTTCGAACATAAACTAATTTTCCAATAAAAGCTGAAGTGAGCAGAGACCGGAGAACCCGAAAGGTATATATATTTTCTTTCTCAGTAGGTTTCCTGTTACGAGTTCACAAATAATATTTGCAGAAGGCTGTTTATTCTGTGAAGTCCGCGGACATGAAGCATTAATGTTGTACTTGGACAGGAACCGGTTTACAGCAGTTAGAAAAGAAAATAATTTTCCATGCTCGCCATTTAATTGTTGTCATATTTTTCAAATACCATGTTTTGATCATTAATGTAAACGTGTCAAAAACTGCCTATAATCGAGTAATTTAAAATAATACATGTTTTGATAATTAATGTAAACACGTCAAAAACTGCCTATTAGTCGAGTAATTTAAAATTATTTTAAATTACTCGACTAATAGGCAGTTTTTGAAGTGTTTACATTAATTATCAAAACATGGTATTTGAAAAATATGACAACAATTAAAAGGCGAGCATGGAAAATTATTTTCTTTTCTAACTGCTGTAAACCGGTTCCTGTCCAAGTACAACATTAATGCTTCGTGTCCGCGGACTTCACAGAATAAACAGCCTTCTGCAAATATTATTTGTGAATTCGTAACAGGAAACCTACTGAGAAAGAATATATATACCTTATTAATCGCAGTATCCTCTGCCTACTCAGGTATCTGTTCTCGAAGAGATACACCTAATCAACGTCTTCCAGTAGATCCGTTAACAATTAAAAACCTGGATTAGCAAACCGGGGTATCATACTCGGCGAATACACTGAAAGGTTTAATTATTTTACTAAGTCCGTCTATACAGAAGTTCAACCTTCCCTTCTTGTATTCTCATCATTATTGCCGTCCTTCTTTCATCATCAACTCCATATGTTTTATTTTTCTGCTGCCATTCCTTTGGCCTTCATTTTTCCTATTCGTCACTTATTAATGACATCAAAAATAGCCTATAATTTTCTTTTAGCAGACGGTAAATATCCGCAGCTCATGTCAGTGAAGCTCAGTCTTCCTTCTGATTGACCATTGCACCCTTTTGGTGGGTGATGATGAGCATTGTACAGTACATACCCCCTTGGTGGGTGATGATGAGCATTGTACAGTACATACCCCCTTGGTGGGTGATGATGAGCATTGTACAGTACATACCCAGTTGGTGGGTGATGATGAGCATTGTACAGTACATACCCCCTTGGTGGGTGATGATGAGCATTGTACAGTACATACCCTCTTGGTGGTGATGACGAGCATTGTACAGTACATACCCCCTTGGTGGGTGATGATGAGCATTGTACAGTACATACCCCCTTGGTGGGTGATGATGAGCATTGTACAGTACATACCCCCTTGGTGGGTGATGATGAGCATTGTACAGTACATACCCAGTTGGTGGGTGATGATGAGCATTGTACAGTACATACCCCCTTGGTGGGTGATGATGAGCATTGTACAGTACATACCCTCTTGGTGGTGATGACGAGCATTGTACAGTACATACCCTCTTGGTGGTGATGACGAGAATTTTACAGTACATACCCTCTTGGTGGTAATGACGAGCATTATACAGTACATACCCTCTTGGTGGTGATGATTAGCATTGTACAGTACATACCTTCTTGGTGGTGATGACGAGCATTGTACAGTACATACCCTCTTGGTGGTGATGATGAGCATTGTAAAGTACATACCCTCTTGGTGGTGATGATGAGCATTGTACAGTACATACCCTCTCGGTGGGTGATGATGAGCATTGTACAGTACATACCCTCTCGGTGGGTGATGATGAGCATTGTACAGTACATACCCTCTTGGTGGTGATGATGAGCATTGTATAGTACATACCCTCTCAGTGGGTGATGATGAGCATTGTACAGTACATACCTTCTTGGTGGTGATGATGAGCATTGTACAGTACATACCCTCTCGGTGGGTGATGATGAGCATTGTACAGTAAATACCCTCTTGGTGGTGATGATGAGCATTGCACAGTAAATACCTTCTTGGTGGTGATGATGAGCGTTATATAGTAAATACCCTCTTGGTGGTGATGATGAGCATTGTACAGTACATACCCTCTCGGTGGGTGATGATGAGCATTGTACAGTACATACCCTCTCAGTGGTGATGATGAGCATTGTACAGTAAATACCTTCTTGGTGGTGATGATGAGCGTTATATAGTAAATACCCTCTTGGTGGTGATGATGAGCATTGTACAGTAAAACCCTCTTGGTGGTGATGATGAGCATTGTACAGTAAATACCCTCTTGGTGGTGATGATGAGCATTGTACAGTACATAGCCTCTTGGTGGGTGATGATGAGCATTGTACAGTACATACCCTCTTGGTGGTGATGATGAGCATTGTACTGTACATACCCTCTCAGTGGGTGATGATGAGCATTGTACAATACATACCCTCTTGGTGGTGATGATGAGCATTGTACTGTACATACCCTCTCAGTGGGTGATGATGAGCATTGTACAGTACATACCTTCTTGGTGGTGATGATGAGCATTGTACAGTACATACCCTCTTGGTGGTGATGATGAGCATTGTACAGTAAATACCTTCTTGGTGGTGATGATAAGCATTGTACAGTAAATACCATCTTGGTGGTGATGATGAGCATTGTACTGTAAATACCTTCTTGGTGGTGATGATGAGCATTGTATAGTAAATACCCTCTCGGTGGTGATGATGAACATTGTACAGTAAATACCCTCTTGGTGGTGATGATGAGCATTGTACAGTAAATACCCTCTTGGTGGTGATGATGAGCATTGTACAGTACACACCCTCTCGGTGGGTGATGATGAGCATTGTACAGTAATTACCCTCTTGGTGGTGATGATGAGCATTGTACAGTAAATACCCTCTTGGTGGTGATGATGAGCATTGTACAGTACATACCTTCTTGGTTGTGATGATGAGCATTGTACAGTACATACCTTCTTGGTGGTGATGATGAGCATTGTACAGTACATACCTTCTTGGTGGTGATGATGAGCATTGTACAGTACATACCTTCTTGGTGGTGATAATGAGCATTGTACAGTACATACCTTCTTGGTGGTGATGATGAGCATTGTACAGTACATACCTTCTTGGTTGTGATGATGAGCATTGTACAGTACATACCTTCTTGTTGGTGATGATGAGCATTGTACAGTACATACCTTCTTGGTGGTGATGATGAGCATTGTACAGTACATACCTTCTTGGTGGTGATGATGAGCATTGTACAGTACATACCTTCTTGGTGGTGATGATGAGCATTGTACAGTACATACCTTCTTGGTGGTGATGATGAGCATTGTACAGTACATACCTTCTTGGTGGTGATGATGAGCATTGTACAGTACATACCTTCTTGGTGGTGATGATGAGCATTGTACAGTACATACCTTCTTGGTTGTGATGATGAGCATTGTACAGTACATACCTTCTTGGTGGTGATGATGAGCATTGTACAGTACATACCTTCTTGGTGGTGATGATGAGCATTGTACAGTACATACCTTCTTGGTGGTGATGATGAGCATTGTGTGGGTGATGATGAGGAGCATCAGCTTCAGCCAGTCATGATTAGCTTAAACATCCGCAGCTGATGTTTACCGTCAGCTTAAAAAGAAACAGACTATATTTATCATCCAAGTCCGGGAATGGAAATACTTATTTAACTGGACTATTTACAGTACAAGAGTTTTACTGGAGAGTGCGACAAAATTCACTGGGAAACAAGAATTCGGTGTGCGCAAAATCTGTAGTTTAATCCTGCTGATTTTTGTGCTTTCTTCACTTGTGTTTTCCCAAGTTTAGGATACGAAGCTGTAAAATATTCTCTCTCTCTCTCTCTCTCTCTCTCTCTCTCTCTCTCTCTCTCTCTCTCTCTCTCTCTCTCTCTCTCTCTCTGTGGTCGTATTGTCGCAATGGGCATAAAACCGGCTCAAATACTTATATTATTTAAATGTCTGTGTAGATAATGTTAAAATGTCAGCCAAATCAAATTAGCTTTATTAACCGATAAGGAAGGAATGCATGATGAATGATAACTATTAATATAAATTACGTCAAATCAAACCATGATTTCATCTGATGCTTTTTTTTCGGGAATGGCAGATGACAAATGAGTGTTGAATAAATGTTCGCTTTTACTCTTTTCTTGATGCAAACATTCGAAAGCTTTGTCGCCTTTACCTAGAGTTCAAAACTTGGACTGGATAATAAATAATGCAAGGGGTCTTTATAAAAAAAAAATTATCTCGGATAAGAGAACAGGAGTTTTAAAACAAGAATACCACCTATTCGACGCTGAGTTTCATGTATAAGTCTTTCTCTCTACGTTCATGCAACTATAATTCATCATTCAGTTAAGACCTCACTAGATATAAAATATAACGTAACTTATATATGGAACAAATAAAATGTCAATTTCAAGAGGGCATCAAGAATTCATATGCCACTTGAGTTTCATAGTTCTTAATGAAAAAAAAAAATTGCCAGGCAAGTGATTCACTTAACCAGCATTTTATCATTCACCAATAATGTGAGAGAGAGAGAGAGAGAGAGAGAGAGAGAGAGAGAGAGAGAGAGAGAGAGAGAGAGAGAGAGAGAGAGAGAGAAATAACTGACGTCTACTCTGCCATTGCAATTGCATGCAAGATGCTGACATTTCCTGTTAGCCAGTGAGCGTGTGATACTTGCATAGCGACGGCCAAGTTAGAGTTTCGAAGCTACATGAATTGGTTTGACGTCTCCGAAGCGGCTGCCTGCGACGTGTTCCTGTTGGTTCTTCGAATCAACTGCATCATAAGTCCCACCGGTTGCTGAATGTCGTCGCGTGATTAATCTTTCTAGTTGGTTATTTTCGTTTTTATTTCTGGGTAGGTATAAGAATTTTAATAGAATAGCGATTGTTTGTCACTTTTTTTTAAGAGTAACAATACTGTACAAACAGCTGGAAGAGACAGTAATAATTTGTTCTAGAATGAAAGGGGAAAGCAAACCGTCTGCACCAAAGTGACCTAAAGTTATGAAACACGAAAGCAGCCACAACTTAAACATTCTATTGTATCTGCATCGAAGGATAATATCAACTCTTACAAAGCAGTACAACTATGTAAAACGTATTAGAGCGAGGCTTAGTAAGGAATAAGGAGAGTAAGGCTGATTTGCCGAAGCGTGGTACTCCAGAATTCTCAATGTTGAAACTAGAGACATGACGACAAGAGTTAGTAAACTTCGAGATTTGAATGAGGTTTAAAATGAAGCGCATAATTTAACATTTTGTATATACCTTTTATTATTATCTGAACAACTGTATATTTTACCACAGAATTTCAAATCACGCGCTTCATTTTCAACCTTGTTCAAATCTCGGAGCTCTAACTCCAGTCGCCATGTCTAGTTTCAACATAGAGAAGTACAAAGTCAGTCTTTATACGAGGCCTTGAATGACAGGTGATTCCACGGAAGCCTAAAGCTTAGAAGAGATTCTTGAAGACTCCAGCCAAGCATCTTGGAGAACTTCCGAGTTCTTCGGAGTCCTTATGGGAGGAAGTGAAATACCACGACGTACAGTTCTTAGTTTCTAAAATGATTTTAACAGCTACAGTTTTTAGGAAAATAAAAATGAAATTATCATATTGATGGGTATAAATCATTTGTTTTCTAAAACATTTTGAAATCATAACTGTAATATAATATCCTAAAGTTTACATAATACTTTCTTAGCCATATTTACAATATCATAATTCCTGTCAGGTACCCTGTTAAATTCAACTTCTATCCTCAATTCTGTCGAGGTCCTCCTCCGGGATTCCAGGCGAATAATGGAGTACCATGTTTCGGCAAATCTGCCCCACTCTCGTTGAGGTAGGTTTGTCCCTCTTTGGGGGCAACCCAGAGGTCATTTAGTGGGCCCTACTGTCACGTAGAGGGCCCTCCTGATGGGTCGCACTTTGTCGACAGGTCCTCCTAACAGGGTGTACAACTGTACATCCTTTTGGGGGCGTCGTTTGGCACTTGAATCGCCCACAGGAAGACGCCAGAGGGCGGCCCAGAATGTCTTTTCCATGCAATGATTATATATATTCTTTTATTCGATCTTCTTTCGCATATTTGCCCTTCTCTTCAGTGAAAACTTGTTTTGCATGTATAAAACAATTTAACAAATTCTACAACACGCGTGATCAAAATTTTAAAAAATTGTTGAATGGCTGAGAGCCACTGCCCTTAAACTATCAGGGTTATGAACGCCGCGTTCCGAGTAATGGTACTTTCATTCGTATCCTTTAATTATATTTGCAGTATCCTCAGCTTGCTCACTAGTATAAAAAAAAAACTTCGTCATTGCTCCCTGGTGTACTGGTCACGATCATAATGCTGTAGATTTTCCTTCATTATTTCGGTTGGAAATAATCCGAACAATTTTTTATGCAAATCATTCCAAGTTCATTCGGGGCTTCTTGCTGTATTGTACGAAATATGTGTAAATTATTAGTTTCTTATGTTTCACCAGTTTGAACTTTTGATGGGTTGTTTATTGATCAATGTTTCATAAATCAACCGCAAAGGCTGTAGCTGCATATTATGTCGTCTTGTGTTCTCAGGGCGTTTCAGGATTGAAATAACAAACCCTAGCGGGGAATACTGAGTTTCTGTAAAACGAGCCAATTCCATTCCCTCCCTGTCCTGTCAGTGAATCGAACGTTGGTCTATTCATACAGAGCGGAGGGTGCTAACAATTGTAATAGGTGAAAGAGAAAGAGAGTGTGTTCGGAAATCACTGCTGGACAGCAACTACGTTCAACCTAAAGATGACTGTTAGAGAAATTCGCAATAATATCCACAAACGGGATACACGTGCAATGAATTCTTTTCTTCTGCCATTTATATTACCTCTTCCCTGTAAAGTAAAGTTTTCGAATCACTGTTTATCAGTGTAATGGAATACCTTATCAACATGTATTTCTGACTAATTATTTCTAGTGGAAATTCAACGGCAAAACTGACACTTAAAAACCTCAACGCCATTTTATCGAAAGGTGTTGGGGATGTGTCTAGGAAAGATTCAAGTATTAACTAAGCCGTTGGATTGTGGAGGAGAGTGACCTTTTCCTGTTTTCCCAACTCTTGGCTCTAGGACAAGCACTGTATCTACTCGGGCCACCCACGAAAACCAGCGTAGACAGAGTCCTTCAGAGGCTTACAATATAATGTGTTGAATTTTAAATTAAGTACATCTTACCCTTGCATTGTATACCAAAAGCAGACGACTTCGTTTCTGCTAATTTTATTTCTTTAAATCTTCATTTTTTCCAGAGTGAGTATGATTTGAATTTATATTTCGATTCTTATTTCTACGAACATTTAACGATTCTTCATTCAAATTATATTTTAATTCTTTTGTTTACGAAAATTCAACGGGTCTTCATTCAGTAAATAAGGGAATTCGTAAACAAAAAATTAATGTCCTGTGTCATAATTTCAAATCCTATTGTATATATATATATATATATATATATATATATATATATATATATATATATATATATATATATATATATATATATATATATATATATATATATATATATATATATATATATATATATATATATATATATATATATATATATATATATATATATATATATATATATATATATATATATATATATATATATATATATATATATATATTTTATTTATATATAGTGTGTGAGAGGGATCCAGGATAGACGACAAAAAAAACTGGCAGATGTGCACGCTGCGTTAAAAACCTGTGTTGCCCCAAGTAGGGTATTATGTACTACCTGGTAATTAGATGACTGTAATGTTCTGATCTAAGGTCAAACAGGAACTGGGCTAGCAGCCTTACCCAGAAAGACTTGCTGAGAAAGAACCTTGTATTAAGCTTCTTCATAAACAGACGCACTGCCATGTTGATTACTCTATTTTATCTGAAAAAAAAAAACTGTTATCTAAACACGTGCCGTCAACGGGGGAAGCGCAAATTCACGTTTATGTCTGAAAAGCAAAATACTCTCTCTCTCTCTCTCTCTCTCTCTCTCTCTCTCTCTCTCTCTCTCTCTCTCTCTCTCTCTCTCTCTCTCTCTCTCTCTCTCGTTATCGGCCAAGAGTTTTGAGGCAAAGTCTGTCGCTGGATTCTTGAGAAGTTTTGGGGAGAAGAATTCTGAGAGGTTTGTGTTTCAATTTGGAGAGAAACTTTTTTTTCCCTTTAACACAAAGTTTCATTCTTGACACTTTTACTGATATTGTAAAGGACAGTACTTTACATCGTTTAGTTATTTCATGGGGGTCCTTTTCATATTTCCTGACAAGATGAAAAAGACTAAAAGAATTTATTGTCTTTATCAAAACATGTTTTACAATAAAGTGATGTTAAAAAAGTATCCATTCTGTTACTGAACTCCTGCCTGTAATTTTTGCAATAATTAAATGATTTCAGCAATTAAACGGACATACGCGCACACAGGCAGGCACACGTGTCTTGAGTGGAGGGGAGGACATGTGTGATTCTGTCATGAAAAGTCCCTGGTACACAAATATGGCTTAAAATCGAATTCACTACAACAATAGAATAACTTGCATACACACACACACACACGTATATATATATATATATATATATATATATATATATATATATATATATATATATATATATATATATATATATATATATATATATATATATATAAAGTAGAGGTTGACCATAACAACACCAAAGAGAGTAGATTTTACAGCGTTATATTTCGGAAAGTATTGTCTTCCTTCATGGAAGGGTAATGGAATAAGAGACACAGAACAGTGGTATGTTTACAGCTGAAGGAATGTTCCAGAACCATCCCGTTTTGATAGTATGCATTTTGAAGGAGCAATGAACTCTCTCTCTCTCTCTCTCTCTCTCTCTCTCTCTCTCTCTCTCTCTCTCTCTCTCTCAGCCTACAACATTCGACTGACTCCAGTTGACAGCTTCTCCTTAATATTCTTAATCGCTGGTTGGAGGAAGATTTTATCTATAGTATCTGAGTCACAAGCTCCTTTTGGGGGTTCATCGTATCTCTTTGTTTAATCAATGCTGATTCTACCATCTGGCTTTTGTCACATATTTATCTAGTTAAAAATAGCTGAGCTCTGTTGGTCATACCTTACTGAACGTTTGTGTTGTATTAATCTCTGGGGGAGTGATTTACATATAAAACCAATATAGGATTGGTCACAGTTGATGCAAGGGATTTCGTATAGCCTACTCCTGTGTCTTTGGGGACTGGCATTGTTGGACGTTAATCAAGGATTTGGCTAAGGTATATGGGCAGGTAAAAGCAAAACGGTTAGTTTCCAAGTGTCTGTGTCAACGTCTCAATCCTGTCCAGGTGTGGGATTTAAATCTTATTGTTGAGCGTCTCTCTAGTCTTGTTGTGAGGGGGAAGGTAGAAGATGATGTTTGCTTTATGGGTCGCTTTCTCAATCATACGGTCAGGGTGCTTTAAAAATGACGGCTGCTTACGGATTAGTTCAAGTTCCTTTTCCAAGAAGTCCGGGGAGCAAATTCGTAAGGCTCTTAAGAATAAAATTGCTGGCTACAACAATCTTGATAGAAATGTTGTGATAACTAAAATAGTGAATGTATGAAAGTGAAAATGTTGGTTTTCTGTACACGGTAAATTTGTATTCTGTCGTGTCTCTGAATATTAAAACATCAAAAAAATGAATTTTGTTGTCTGTGATCATGGGCAAAGGCTTTTACCTCTACAAAATCAACCAACTCCTTAGTGACACAAACACTTATGACAAATTAACGAAATATATAGCATTAACTTTCTGTATATGTATATATATATATTATATATGTGTGTGTGTGTGTGTGTATGTGTAAGTGTGTATACCATACTATATATCATATCATATATCTTAGGAGTTTTTCCATAATAGAAGCTGGCTCCCCAAAAAAGATAAGTCAATGATCACTTTCACACTCAAATTTTTACTGTGGACCCGTCGGCGAACCAATGTACAGAAATTCTCTAAACCACTACCTGATTCGTACACCTTCACAGAATGCGCATCAGCAGCGCGCAGAGCCCCTTTGCACAGACTGCAGTTCATCTGCATCTTGGACATACACCCGGACACTTCCTTGATGTTGAGGCTCCTCCTACCCCATACCTCTCTCACGCATCTCTTCTAGATCTTCTTCTCATACTTTCAACTTATACATCCGAATTATGCTCTTTTTACAATCCTATCGTCCTCCATCTTGCCACACAACTGAACCATCTCGAAATGCACAGATTCATCCCTTTACCTAAGCTGACCTTTGTACCACGCCATAAATGTACTTCCTTGTAAAAATAAAAGAAAAAGAAGAAAAGTCCGGCCCTGCCCGTGCACGGCGCCCTCAGGAAAACTAAATTGGACAAGTCCGAAGGTGCCCCAGTGTTCATATTGAGGTGACCACGACGCGTTTCTATAAGATTTCGTGTCGCGCTGAAGAAAGTGCCATTAGAGGGCACTACGATGACCTGCACAATATTAAACAGCACACAGGACAGCCACCGCCTTTCCATCCTAGAAACCTTCATATTTAAAATTAAACATCCGTTTTCAGCATATCTCCTGAAACATTTATTTTGCCTACGAATATCTGGAAACCCGTTACAGTGACAACCAAATTTCAAGAGAAAGTAGGGAATTATCCCAACAAATAAATTTACATAAATGCTAACTTTAGATCATACAAGATTTTTATAATATTTATGATTAAGGCAGTTTCATTGGGCATTTTCTTGGAGTCTATATCGGAAGCCCAATGCAGTAATTTCAAAAAAGACTTCCCGAAGACAATTTATTATGCCATTATTCGAGAATTTGTTTTCGTAAATGCTGCTGCCTCTTTACAAAACCCTTGCTCTAAATATTTTTTCCTTCGAATTTTAAAGCAGTTTGTTAATAACACATCAGATATTTTTGCTAGCAATGTAAGAGTTTAAATATTACAGAAAAGTTTACAGACTAGCCAGTTCCTAAAGGTATATGTTGAAAATCGAAAAGATATCAGCTAATAAAACCTTGTTTTGACTATTGGCATTAAACATTTAGTACACTCCCGGATACAAAACTTTCTCATTCAAACAATAGTCAGCATAATGATAAAAACGTGTTACCGGTAGGATGTTCGATTAGAAACGCAGAAATGAATAAGTTTATTGAACATAAAAACCTGGGAAGGTCAATTCCTTACATCAAAATTTCTGCTGTAGCAAAATGGGGGAAAGACGATGGTAGCGAGGGGACTGCGTGACGACACAACAACGCCTAATCAACACCAGGTGAATTCTCTCATCGTCAGGCACAACGGTTGAGCGCTTAGCTCAGGAAAATTCCCTTGCCGTTTTCCAGCTAAGGTATACAGAAGCAATTAAATAAAAGGCACAAAATGGGAAAGGCTGGGATGGTTAAGAAAGATTGTGAACGTTTGACAGTAGAGGGAAAGGAGGTTACTCATTTTTAAGAGTAAAGAAATAAGTGGGATCTCTTCTTTATGTATTTCCCTTTACCTCCTCAAATAGCCCCTGTGGCCTTGTTCCATATGAATATATATATATATATATATATATATATATATATATATATATATATATATATATATATATATATATATATATATATATATATATATATACACGCACACACACACACGCACACACACACACACACACACACATATATATATATATATATATATATATATATATATATATATATATATATATATATATATATATATATATATATATATATATATATATATATGTATATATATAATGTATACACACATTTTATATATATACAAATATATATACAGGGTGTTTCGAAATTAGAGGCCCCCCCTCTACAGCGTAAACTAAAATAGATATGGACAAAAACAAAAGTAATTCAGAACAGGTATTTATTTAAGTTTCTCTCTGAGTATTTAATATTTTGTGTGGCCTTCATCTGCCTGTACCACAGCCTGCATTCTTGTGGGGTATGATTTTAGCAAATCGCAAAAAAAGCTGAGACTCAAACTCCATTTCCCTGAGCACTTCAGTCACCTCTCTTCGCAGGTCGTCGAGGCTTGGTATACCATCATAGTTCACTGTGCGTGCTTCAACACGATCCTTTAAGATACTACCAATGTTTTCACACACATTAAGGTCAGGGGAGCTACCTGGAAATTCACTTGACAAGAAGAAATCGATACCACTGTTTCGAAGCAGCTCCTGTGTCTGAAGAGCCTTGAAACATGGTGCCTTATCATGCAAAAATGTGATTTCTTCAACAGACAACACATTTTCAGGATCTTTAAGGAAGGAAAATACTCCACCAGTAAGCACAGTTTCTCTGAAGTTATCGCCATTCCATGACTGTCCTTTTTCTTTGATGATCCACATTAACCGTTTGGCTGTGAAACAGAGAAAAATTCCCAAACATTCAGGAAATTTCACAACTTGGCAATAGCGCACATCATCGCTGATATCATCCAACTTTGCAGCCCAAATGATGTCATTTTTATGATTTGGCTTCCTGACTGTGTAAATGAAGAATTCATCTGATGCAGCAACAAGGAGAAAATTAGCTTCATCCCAGTCTTTAAGAAATGAACCACAAAACCATGCACGGTCTTCTCTCTGTTGCTGAGTGATGTTGGGCTTGCTGATAACATGAAATGGCTTGATACCAGATTTTTTCAACTCACGATATACAGCACTGTAACTTCTCTTCTTTCCCCTTTTTGTTTCTAGTTCAAGCGCCATTTACGTAAAGACTTTCTTGGTCTACCCACTGCCTCAGCTATGATGTCTTTTGACTCCTGAGAGAAGACTTCAGGCCTTTCAAGATTCTCCCTCTTTTCACAATGACAGTCATATGGATTTTTGTTCCAGTTTCTTTTAAGAAAGGATTCATCTCTTTTAATGTATTTAGCTATCCAGGAATGTGAAATGAAGGATGTGCCAGCATCCTGGCCTCTCTGAAAATACAAGAAATGTCAAATGAAAACTTAAAATAATGTACTGGGGGATAGGCTATAGCAGAAAACTTCATAACTTTTCATTTGTTCTGTGGGGGGGCCTCTAACTTCGAAACACCTGGTATACATATATATGTATATATTATATAAATATGTATATATATAGATATATGTATGTGTTCGTGTATATGTATTCAAATATATATATATATATATGTATATATATATATATATATATATATATATATATATATATATATATATATATATATATATATATATATATATGTGTGTGTGTGTGTGTGTGTGTGTGTGTGTGTATTTACAATTTAACCTGGGGCAATGCTTACCATGAGCCAGTTACAGACTCTAAATGAATGGTTTCGTTACTTACCTCTAGTTTTATATAAACTCCGACTACTGTTGACTCAGGAAATCGTAAAAAAACAAGGAAAAAGGGGGAATTTATCTGAGCTGAGGTCTCTACTCACAAGGTATTTGTAAATAAACATGTTAGGGTAAGTTTAAAATTATGTGTATTTACATGAAATGAAATATCAGAAGATGAAAAGGACTAATCAGGCAGGCAAGGCCTGAGAGATTAATTATAACTGGGAAAACTTGAAGGTATATCTGTTGGTGTGACGATGCTGATACAAGGCACAGTCAAGAGAGATTTCCACGGCTAACAAACCCTCTGCAAACGGAGAGATTCACGAATTAAAAGCCAGTAAGGACGCAGGACAATATGCATAGGACAAAGCGAGCACAGAGGGTGCCAAGAACCCTTGAACGCACAATTTTATGTAATTATTTAAACACAGGCATTTACATAACACTGCCCTAACAAGGCAAGGTTGATATGGAAATACTTGTACTTAGAAATGGAAATAGGACGTTTAGTACAAGAATTTAAACAGTGTGACTGACTGGAAGAACCTTTGCAACAGATCACTTTACCTTGTAGAAGAGGTGGCTTCAGTGAGGATAATGGCAGCGGAGGAAGGGCTAAGGGCTTCACTGGTAAGAATACTAAGGGTCCTTACAAGACAGGACCACGTGGTGGGGCATGGCTCTCTGAAGGAGGTGGGAATGGAAGGGGGAAATGTGTCTCACTTGCGCCCAGCAATGTCTCTCTCCCTTGTTCCTTTGGTGAGGCCCTTATATGCCTTCAGTCAGGGGATTACCCACAGGTAGCTGGGGTCGATGTCGTTTCCCTATGTGCGGGCATCATTTATGTCCAAGGTCCAGGTGTTCATGCCAGCTGTCCTCTCTTAATCTGCCTCCCCGGCACTATTCCTGCCTCTGGCCAGGCTTAGGGTCTGAAAACAGTCTTCCACAGTGTCACATGTTCGAGAAGAGAAAGTTGAAAGGGATATACAGAGTGCGATTAACGGATTAAGGGAGGAGCCTATATTCCTTTCGCCCTTCCTTGTCAGGCAGTGCCCAAAATGCACTGTTGTATTTTCCAGCTTTAAATTAAGCATTTGGTGGCTGGGATTCTTGGGAAAATATAGTATATATATATAGTGTGTGTGTATATGTGTTTTCATTAAAAGCAGTTGCTTTATTGGGCTCAGTAAGTTCTCTAAGAATCTTCATATCGTTAGAGGTTCCCAATTCTTACGCGTCTGTTTCATTTGAAAAATATGCAGACTTTTATTCATTGTTTGTCGTCACAACAGTCGTTTTGCCACTGTGACATTTTCTAGCAACTACTAACCTACAATCTTTTGTTTACGATTCAGCCGGCATTATGCCAGCATGGGCTCTTGCTCATGGCGCAGCCAGTAAAAACTTACAATATGGATTTACAGCCTGTTTGTATCTTTATTCGGAGAGACAAGTACTTACACATAAGCGGCGATTGACTAACGGATTAAAATGATGAACCACTCTAATGGTCAAAGCTATAGGTACATTGTACTCTTATGTAATACAGGCTATAATTATAGAATTGTACTGTAACTTTATACTTAATATGAATGTTCTAATTGCCATACAATATACACAGAATTTACATAAAAATTGTGACGATAAATCTATTAAAGTATATATGTGCATGGTAAAGGGAAACTTGCAAACTAAAGATATATGACAAAGGTTATAAAATATGTGTACCTATGGTGGTGTATAAAGTACAAATATTTAATTTATGAGCAAAAATTTATAAATGTGTATGTAATATCATATTTACAAAATTTTGTGTATATAATACATTTGATGCTGACACCAACCACTAATTACCGTTCGTAGTTTGTGTCGGAGGAGACCTCAAGAACACACTTCCTCGGGAGTTCTCGTGTCTCCTGACGGACGCGGTGGCTGGCGTTCGGTCTGAGGTGCATTGCCATACATTATCCTTTAGTACGTTTCACTCAAGCATGCACAAAGAAAATTACATAGAACTTATTAAATTGTCATTCTCGAGTCTCACCCATATCCGTGTCTTTCAATCAGTATTTTCATGTATAATTAAAATACACGTGAATATGTATGTACCGATCAGTTTAAGGGACTGCTCACGAAATTTTTATATTTCATCCAGTTTTTTGTAGACTAACATTGGTGTAGATTAATGCTTTTTAGCATGATAACACCTATAAGCTGTTCACTGAGATGTATTGCTCTTCACTCCACTTCAGAATACGAGGATAGATAAATGACGCAGAGATCAAGGCCCTTTGGCTCACTCAGGGATATACAGTTCGGAGATGATGTCCTCAGGTGAAACAATGAGATGTTCTCTCTCCAGCAGGTGAGTACCATTTTTCAGAAAACTCTTCTGAATTCCTTCCACGAACCGACAAGTGTCAAGGAAGGCGTTTCTTTCTGTCTTTCTTTATGAGCAGTAGCCTTCGTGTGGGCAGGACGTGTCTGTGAAGTGCTCATTGAAAAGTGCCTGACTTGCGCGATGTTCAAAGTGAATACGAAGAAGAGGAAAAAGAGAAATTAAATACTGTAGAAATTAAATCAAGTAAAGAGAAGATCAAGCTATGATACGAACATTATCTTATAATTATCGAAGCAGCACGTAAAGATGGAGCACTAAATAGAATAATGGAGAAGGTTGAGTCAACCCAAATCGAGAGAGAGTCAGCAACTTGCGGACATTGCTCTGGGGAAGTTGATGAGGAAGGAACTTGCTGTGAAATGTTCAGGTATCAAGGTCAGATACACACCCATACTTCGTAGTGATAGCATATTGTACATCTGTGATAATTGCAAGAGGCCTGGACAAAGAACACACAAAAACTCATTAAAGATGAACTTGAAGAAATAAAAGAACACACAGAGATATTAACAAAGTTGATTCAGGATTCGGCTCAGAAAACTAGTGACGTAATGATCAACATAGATGAAATCCAAAACAAAATTGATAATGATGATAAAGATGTAAAGACCAAGACAAACATGGACAAAACTTATGCTGAATCACTAAAGACAAAAAAAGTGTTTCTGATCAAATCTACAAACGAAGAGAGCACAGCAGCTAATGAAAAGAGACAAATTATGAGTAAAATGACGGCGCCAGTTGAACAGGTTAAAACAACAAGAGATGGACACTTATTTGTAAGATTCCCAGACAGGAAAAGCTTAGAAAAGGCAAATATGGAGATTCAGAAAATCAACAGTATATCAGTAAATGAGAAGGGTAAACTTAAGTCAAAAATAAAAGTAGTCTATGTCCCGAAGGATGAAGATGACATTGTCAATAACATTGTAAAGAAAAATCTATGGATAGGTAGCCTCATTTCTGAAAATGACGACCTGAAAATTGTAAAGGAAATGATAGCCAAAAATGACAAATATGAACACTATTTCATCAAGTGCACACCACAAATACGAAAGGCTATCTATGATAGAGGTGACAAATTGCGTAGACTGTATAGCCGTTGCAAATTATACTTTTACATGCCCTATCAATGCTATAATTGTCAGGAATTTGGTCACAGCGCGAAAAATTGTAGAAATGACCAAGCTTCCCCTAGATGTGGTGAAAATTACAAATCAAATTAATGTGCTAGCAGCATCTTCAAGCGTAAAAATTGTGTAAAGAAAGGCTATAGTGATACTAAACATAAAACATATTGGAATAAGTACGCCGTATATGTGTGAAATGAGAAAAATAATACGGATTATGGCTTTGACTAATAATCTTCTGTGCAATTTAATACAAGAAGGAAGCAAATTTAAAAAGAACTAAAGACTCTGCTATTCTGCAGGAGCTACGATACTGACGAGAAAACACTGAAAGACAATTATAAAATATAAGAAGCACCTTATTTTGAAAACGTACAAAGGCCCGCCAGAGAGGGAATTATCCCTGTGGAGGGCTGTACATAAAACCGAACGAAGTGAAACATCTGCTGAAAACCCTAATGGACAGTTAACAAAACTATAAACCCAAGACGGAGCCAATACATTAGAGTTCTCTGCAAGGATACAAGCAGAAAATTAACTCCTACCAAAGAAGATGCTATGATTTCGAGTAGTCGCATCTACAAGAAACTCTGTAGAGCAGACATAAATACATACGCTTTATAAATGTGTATATATATATATATATATATATATATATATATATATATATATATATATATATATATATATATATATATATATACATATATACATATATACATATATACATATATACATATATACATATATACATACATACATATATATATATATATATATATATATATATATATATATATATATATATATATATATATATATATATATATATATAAATATATATATATACACACACACACACATAGAGACAGTGTGTGTGTGTGTGTGACACTGCTGTAAAGTACAAAGACAGTTGTTAATTTTAAAGGCCCAGAACTTGTCATCAGTGATTAAATATATCGATTACTGTTCATTAGCAAAGTGATGTAGAGAATTCCTCGAAAACATAGCCAGCGAGGAAGAATTATAATCACCTCTAACAACTTTAAAATGTTATTTCGTTAAACACATTTATTCTGTGCTTTGTAGATACTTTAAAACAAAGAGAAAGATAGACTTTAATATCGTTTCCACTTTTTTTTTTCCTCAAAGGCTTCCGAAATTGCCAAGAAAGTTGAAAGAGTTTGAATATTTTCACGAGCCGCAATTTCTTGGGTAAATAACTCGAAAATTTCTTAAATGATTCTCTTATAGAAGACTGCATTCTTTTTGTAGGATACAATATTCGTTTTCTTTCATGAACACCTTTTTTGTTAGAATAATGTTTATATTTACAACATTTATGTTGTTAAAAGAGATTAAAAGAATAAAAGAGAACCTTCCACAGTTTTGTTCCCTTAGCACGTCATTCATGAAAATATTCGGTCAATATATATATATATATATATATATATATATATATATATATATATATATATATATATATATATATATATATATATATATATATATATATATATATATATATATATATGTATATATATATATATATATAAATATATATATGTATATATAATATATATATATATGTATATGTATATATATGTGTGTGTGCTTCTAGTAAGCTTGAATTCAGCATTTAATAGGCCAGCAAGAAGGCTAGAAATCATCTTTCTCTTTTATTTGTACACCACACCAACATTTCAGGAATCATTCCCACTATCAGGACTAATAGAACGTGCAAATTTATTCAAATAAGGAATTGTACTCTTCAAAAGTTTATCTTAAAGTTAATGTTTTGCGAAATAACTATAAGGAACTGACTTCATTAAATCATGTAACTCCCAACTCTAATAGAAGGTTTTATGTTGGACGATTGACAAACTTATGTTCGAGTTTCCATTTTAACTGAAGTCACATTTGAAAACCATTAATTATCTTTTGATATATTTTCCATAAGATGCTATCCGTGTCTATGTCGTTTTCTTGCTTATGGATAAAGCACACCGTATTGTAAACAACGTACGGTTTAAAACAATTTAAGTCGTAAATTATTAGAACATGACCTAAACAGGAAAATAAAAGCCAGAATGAGTCATAAAATAAATTTGCTTTTAATGCGTAATGATTCTTATTTTTCGAAAGAATTAAAATTTAAAAACATTCAATACTCTCGAATGAAAACGAATCAACTCCTCTTGCATGCAAATTCGATTTCCTCTTTTGATAAAATATTCATTCGGTCCTAGTTTTACCCGAAAAAATTTTATGCATCTTGTTGTGTGAAATCTTTTTTATCGCTGGCAAAAAGAAGGGTTCTCCTTGAGAAAAGCAGAGGGGAAGGAAAAGGTTTCACCATTCATTTTCAGTTGTATACTTACAACTTCATAAACTATTCATATACATGCTAGATATCGAAGGAGATTGGTGCCCATAGAGATATCTTCTGAAAATTGGTTCTCATCCCACCAACCAATGGGAGATCATGTATGAAGACGCTTTGCCAAAATCCAAAGCTTTCAACCAGTGAAAGAAGGCGATAGAGTTTTTGGCAAGGTGAAGGCCTCTGATTGGCCAAAGCAATTCTTATACTGACGTCGGAACTTCGGAAGGCTCAGACTTCAGTGTAGCTCTAAATACGAAGATGAAAGGGTGGATTTATAAACGAGCTTATGAAGTGCAGAAAAGGACTTTGGTAAGAACGACGCATTTCAGATTAGTTTTTCTTATTCTTAACTTCGTAGGCGCTGGAGGTTTCAATAACCATTTGTAATCGAGAATATGTCCATTGAGAGTGGTATTGTGGTCATGAAATCTAGTTTTGTAACTTTTCAGAAAAAATAAATTGTGGGGTCCTTCGAAGCTGAAAGGCCATTGTACACTTTAAAACTTAACTTTCCAAATTTCTGTGAAAGTTCTGAAGCTCTTAAACTTAGTTGTGGTTCGAGGTACGTGATAGAGCTTTTATCGTGGTTCGGGGTGAGTGATAGAGCTTTTATCGTGGTTCGGGGTCCATTATCGAGTATTTATCGTGGTTCGGGGTCCGTGACAGAGCTTTTATCGCGGTTCGGGGGAGTGATGGAGCTTTTATCGTGGTTCGGGGTCCATGATCGAGCTTTTATTGTGGTTCGGGGTCCATGATCGAGCTTTTATTGTGGCTCGGGGTCCGTGATAGAACCTTTATCGTGGTTCGGAGTCCATGATCGAGCTTTTATCGTGGTTCGGGGTGAGTGATAGAGCTTTTATCGTGGTTCGGGGTCCGTGATAGAGCTTTTATCGTGGTCCAGGGTTCGTGATAGAGCTTTTATCCAGCTTCGGAGGCCGTGATAGAGCTTTTATCGTAAGCCCGGTAAGGGGCTGAAGGGGTTAAGAGGCCTGGTGTGGATATCGCGGCTGTTTAAATCAACACAGACGATTTTCGACAGTCTTTTTCGATCTCAGGTAAAGTGGCAAAAGGCAAAGAGCCAATAATTTGGATCTGTTACTCTCTAAATTCCCATATTGAAGAATGCAATAAGTGCGTTTCAAAATAAACATTATCTGAGAACAGTAATAAACAAAACAAGAAGAGATAGAGTGAGAAATGAGAATGTTAGAATAGTAGGGGTGGCACCTGTAATGAACAAGATTGAGAAGGGCCAGCTGAGGTGGCTGGGTTACCTAAAGAGAATGGATGAAAATAGAATTGCAAAAAAAGATGGAACTGGATACCTGAAGGAAGGAGATCGAGAGGTAGACCTCGTAAGCGCTGGACGGATGGAGTGGAAGAGATCCTGACAAAGTATAACAAGCCAACAATTGAAGCGCTTAGAAGAGATGGAATATTTGAAGACAGAAAAGGTCGGAGAAGACGACTGACCCCACTGACAGGCAGAAAACCTACCTGGGAATGGAAGAGAATAAAATAGAATTCAAGAGAAGGAAAGCGGATAGCTAGACTAGAGATGATGCGCCCCTTAAATATCATTATCAATGTCAAAAATTCCATAAAGAATCAGTGCTTGTATAGTGTTTAGAAATCAATTTGGGTGACATTGGTAGTCAACGGCCAAGTCCTTGCAGAATCAACATCAAGAATTCCTCACTTAATTCATCAGTTATTCTATAATATAAAAATCACTTAAGTACCTGCTGAATAATCATCACGAATTTGCATCATAATGTTTGAATTAGGGGAACAGCCGTGAACACGGGTAAATTGTTTGCTTACTGTAAGATAGACGACGGGTTATAGTGAAACGTAACTTTTAGTTTGCGAATCAGTTAAAGGTGTGGCCATTAATCCAGGTTCGGGACATTTTTTAACTGATAAATTTAAGGTTTTTCAAACATGGTCGTCAAAAGCACAAAAGGACAAACGTGTCCTGTGTCAGCTTTTGTACCAATTTCATGGTGGGTGGATCTATGGATGCTAGGTGACAGATATGGGAAATTTACGCAGGCGCTCGAGCGCTCGTTAAACACGTGCTTTTTGCATTCGTACAGCTCTGTATCTTTTGTTGGAAATTGAAAGTTTTCCAGTTAGACTTTTCATCAGCCGTGTGCAACACCGTTTGACAGCTCGAAGCCTCTGCCACGCCCACCTGTTATTTCAGTATCCGGGAATTTGAAGGAAAAATCCAGAATTCCCTCGATTCTACCCGAGATTGTATTAGAATTTATTTAGCGTGTTCTCTCTCTCTCTCTCTCTCTCTCTCTCTCTCTCTCTCTCTCTCTCTCTCTCTCTCTCTCTCTCTCTCTCTCTCTCTCTCTCATAGTTGAAACTTTTCGAAAATTTCAGGTGAGGCATTTGTTTATCAAAAGCTTAAACATTGTTTTGGTACAATATAGGGTTTTGTATGTATTTAAGTTCATTTTATTCGTCCATATATCATACAAATAAATCT
>JANJGK010000003.1:21518126-21578126 GCA_039081455.1 Macrobrachium rosenbergii | reverse complement strand
GCAGTTTCATGTCATTTCATGAAGTCGACATAAACGATGCAAAAATATTGACGCACTTAATTTTAAAAATTTCTTTAAAACCCATTCGAAAAGGGAAATGACGCACTGCTTACCATTCGTTCAGAATTTGCCAACCGGGATGATATCAGAAAGTGGTAACAATAATTAATCAGCTGCATTGGGCATACTGGATGACATTCTAAATATTTCTGGTGTGTTGCACGACGACAGTCATGTGTCATGAAGAGAGTAATCTAGTGGTTTTCATTACCCCAGACCTGTAAAACTTGAGGAATTAAATTGTATAATTCCTTTGTAATTTTAGGCTTATCTGTAATCATTTGTATCAAACATTTTTCCATAAGTAATTAATGCAGATTAACTTTTGGTTTACAGACAAGGCTTCACTTCAAGACCTATGGTCGTTTAGATTCAAGTCGTTTCAGTACGTCCATGAATACATTTCGATACAGCTCACGGTCTTTCGACAGAACGGTCAAGTCATTAGTTACAGATAAAACAGAAAATAACATAATAGATTTGATCACTGACGCTAAATCCAGATAGTGAACTTAGGTATACAGATAGAGAACTTGATAAACCAGTAAACCCAATCTCTTAGCTGAGAACTAAAAATTGTCCCTCAATAAAGCGGAATTTTCCACGCTGTCTGTTATTGCAAGTGCATTGTTTTGAAATAATGTGTTAGTGAGACATTCAGTTCTGAATTAAACTTTATCGGCAGTCAGTTTTTAGGAGCCATTTGGCTAAGCGTGTTAATTTTGTACTTTTTCTTAGTAAATTAGTATTGTGAAATCAGTAAGTAGATTAACTATACCTTTAGAAATTTGTATTTGCGAAATCAGCACGGTAGGTTAAGATAGTTATCATATTGGAATGCCGAATTATTAAGAGTAATTAAGATAAGAGAAACTATAACAAGCAATTTAAGAATTGCACAACGTACTAAATATATGAATTATATAAACTTCGATTTAGTTGTAAGAAATAAATGTTTAATGTGTCGGATAAATGCCTGTAAATATAACGCATGTGCGACATTTTTTATAAAATAGACTCGTAAATATTTGAAGAAATCAGTTTTAAGTGTTGAAATTTTGTGTGGAAACGAAATGGGTTGTATCAAATCGACTGTAGGCTATAGGTGTACTGAAACGACTTCAGTTTGTTCCAAAACGACAAAAAAGGAACCAGGAACCACTGTAACGACGAGTAAGATTGCTATTCAACTTTCATGACAGGACGGGAGTCGACCATTGAAGTCGGTAAGTTGTTTGTTCCTGGTTAGATAATCTTTAAAAAAGAGAAGCCCATTAATCTGTTGATAACTCACGGTCGATAGGAGTGCAAAAAATTCTTGCATTTAGTTAAATAAGTGCGCGAGCCATTTTCTTCATAAACACTGACGCTCATAAGCTACATATAAAGGTCTTATATAAATTACGTACCTTTAGATATGAAATTGGTAATGAGATTTACCTGAAGTGTCATGCTGAATTGCACATTTATAAGTTCAGGAACATTCTCAAAAACCCAGTCCCATTCAAGCCCTGATTCAGATTTCATACATAATATTGGGTTTGTCGTATTGAATATATTTTTTTACAGTAATTTATCCTGGGCCTCCGATGTGTTTACAAAACTTGTTTATAAAAGTGAGGTTGGTAAAGTACCTTCATGTAAAGTGCACTACATAGATTCTCAGCTAATTTCTTGAGTTAATTAAATGTTGTTCCTCGTGAAGATGTCCTCTCTGGCGGTCGTTGTAGCAATACCTTCTGATCTCCGTCAGTATCCATCATTTTGGCTAAATGTTATATACCATATTAATACACCGTTAATACTGTTATTCCCTCTACAACCTACCCCTTATCAAATAGCTGTTAGAAAAGTTCATTTATGTTTTAAGGCAGCTCTTCCATAACTAATCTTGCTCTGAGCACATAACCTAGCAAAGCTGACTCTTCCACCAAAAGCAGCAAGCACAGATAAGTACTTTATTCTCTGCATCTCAGAGATAAAACAGCGCCGAGTTCTCAAGAGGATCACGACAACTTTGACTAAATACAGTATTAGCATAGTGGTGTTCCTGAGTATCCCATAAATGACAGGCACTTTCGTCTTGGTGTGTTGGTACACTACGTAAACTTGCTGCATTATTTGTCCAGAATTTAGCTTCGAAATGCCTCACTTGGTCTAATCCCTCTGTTAGGGTTGGTGTTAAACTCGAATCCTTTGTTTCTTAGGTCACTGGGCATTTTGACTGACTGATCACGTCTGTTCCATGACAAGGCAGCTTCAAATTTCGATTTTCTTACATCATCGTGTACCCTTAACTCCTTCATGGTAGGGTAAAGTTTTTCTTTACCTAAACAAAGATAAGAAACAATATGGTTTTTGTACAGTGTAACTACAGATATGGGTAATAAAAACTAATGTATTTAGTTATTTGTGCATTAGTTTAGTTCTCAGTGATGGCAGCCAGTGTATCATGGTAATGAACACTGATCGGTTTCAAGATTGCTCGAAGCTTCTACTGATGAAGTTGAAATAATCTGTCATTTTAACTTCCAATACTGTATTTCAGCCAAATGTTGATTTTCCCAAAAGATTTCCTACAGAAAAAATATTAATTCAAATATTTGATTAATCTAAAAGAGTATTGCTTTCATGATTTATTGGCCTAATTACTCACTGGGAAGGAATTAATGCAATAACCAGCTTTGTTGAGGAATTTAAAATGTCTAGGCTACTGTTAAGTAATTTCTCAGAATCGCCTTTCTTCAAAGTTTTGGAAAGCAAATTGTATTGTTAGTACAGTAACAGTATTAAGAACAACAACAAATTATTGAGCTTTTTGATAAGTGTGATATCACCTGGCTTGTTTGACAACACTGATGTAAAAAGGAGTTAGGTTTGACGGAATTCGTAAAACTCAGCTGAGCCATTACAAATGACATTCCAGGCTGCCACTTCTAGCATGTGTTAACGTTTATTAGTTATGTGCTATAAAGTGTATGTTATAGGTTGTACTGAGATTTTTTCCCCATTATAGTTGGAGGCTCTTAAGTTCTACACTATGCTGCATAAAGTCAGGAGGTATATCTAATTCATCTCATTAAAAGAAGGTTTAAGCTTCACGATCCCATATTCAAGCAAGTTTTGCATTCTACAGATTTTTTTTCCTTTACAGGTTCATTGCTTCAATACTTTCTGGGTGAAATGAAAGAAAACTGAAATGATTCGAGGCAGAATTTTTACAAAACTACAATCTTTAAAAAATTATGGTTAGAAAACAGTCAAAATTAATGCTGCTGAAACAAAAGGAACAAAAACATACATTATGACACTTGATGACATCGAATAACTCTGTTATGAAGAAAATAAAGGTCAGAGACAAGGTAATTATTTTAGGAAAGATGACAAAGTCGTCACTGAAATCTTACATAAATGAGAAACAGACATCAGGTGTGCCAGGCTGCAAGTACTAAATGCAAACTCCCACTTGATACTGTTCAGCTTCTGCCAAGGCTTGGCTGGCTTGCAAATGTAAGAAGAGGATTGATCAGGTTCGTGGTATTTCACTGTCAGCCACATGACAAGTCATGCTGCCTCCCATTGAGGCTACACATCTGATGTCTCTCCTCAGTATCAGACTAGAGTCAAAGCTTAAAAGGATTTTCTCTCCTTTCTTTTATGTGGAAACCCATTCCCCTGCCAAGATAATTGTTAGGAACAATGGGAATCTTATTATTACATTTATGTATGTCAAGAATTGGATGATGAATATTCCCACCATGACCAGCCTTCTCGAATTGTGTACTCATAGGCTTATCTGTGCTGGGGGTACACTCAACACAATGGGCAAGCTACAGTCGAGTCTTAATCATAGAAAACCACACTGCTACATCATTTTCATAGTACATGTCTACCTGCCAGGGATAAACCGGCCCCCCAACAACCATCGAATAGAGGAAACATAGCTGGGTATTGATATTGTGGATGTGGCTGCTAGGCAACTTCTCACCTTCACCTGCTGCTAAAGGCAACCCAGTGATTAGAATGCACCCAGCAGAGACCCATAGTTTAATTGTCTCACAACAGTCCCATCAGATAGCCACTCTTCCCAAAGGTATCTGAACCCCAAATGCACAAGACAGAGTGCTCAGGGATCTTATACTAACCACAGTAGCAGCCCAAACCTGGCTGCAGATGGGAGAGTACGTGTAACCCGCTAAGCACACACATCACAAGAGTGTAAACAACTCCCTTGAACATTACCTTCAGAGACTTGTCAGCCCTCTCCACCGAAGGATATCAATAGCCACTAGTTTGGATCTCACTACCTGTGAATTGAGCTCCAGTGCAAGGTAACACCCATATAAGAATGAACGTATCCCTGTGCAGTGTACCAGTAAGACCCAGAGGGGCATTCAGTAATTAGTGGAGCTGGCAAGCCATTGTTCTCCAGGTAGGCTAACGGCTATGGAAATAACTATTAGGCCTAAACGACAGTTACTGTAGCCATGTATGCACTCATTGCCCCTGACTTGGTGTGCTAAGCTGCACACCTATAGTCTAAAAGCAAGAAGAGTGTTAGAAATACCACAAGCTGAGACTATGCATCTGAAACTGATTTTATATCATTGATCACTTGCCACAGGAAATAATACAAAATAACTCAAGAATATGCAACCAATGAAAACTAGACTATTCGGAGAACATATTTTAAACACTTGACCTTTTATAAACTGCTTTCAAGTGTATCTACACACAAGATCATGGAGGAGTGAGAATTGGTGGAACAAGAATATTCACTAAATTTGCCACAATAACTAAGGAGATGCGGGGACACTGAAATACCAAGGATCACAGTAACACAGATATCGTTTTTCAAGAAATTAATGCACGAAAACTGGTGAGAGGACATACCAGAGGAAGCAAATGAGGGCTAATAGGAGGGACTGCCATAATCAAACAGGACAGGAGAAACCTTACTACTGTACTGGGCTAGGCCATCAAAACCTGGATTATCTTGGGTGAGTACTAAAATATTTAGGAGTATGAGATCCAGTTTAAGCATTCAGGAGAGTGTTTAGATAGAGTGCAGCCCTTTAAATTTTGACGGATATAAAAACAAAAGTAAAGAATTAGGAAGCTAGAGTAAACCTAGAATGGTAGCACCAAAAGAATATTCATGTTCACTTAATTTCTGAAAGAGCTGAAACGAAAGTAGATTCTGAAAGAAATCAAGAGAAAGAGTATGTCTATAGGAGGTTGGGACATTGGGATTTTGATTTTGGGTGTGTACTGTTCAAAGAGTGCGAAATAACATTACGTCAGTTGTTGAAGTGCACATTTCTTTAATTTATGAGGTGTCTGGGTATTCCCATTCGTAGGTACATTCCGTTATTTTGCCAAAAGAGATGCAGTGCAATTTGCCTTCCCAAGGGTCGTCGATTCCTGAACAAAAGGCAATCCATTTAAATTAGGGCATCTTTTGAAAGAGGAGAATTTTGACCTTGATTCAGATGCAGGAAATAATTAGATTAAATCTCATATTTAAGTAACTGCAGCAGGAAAAACTTTATATAGTCAGCCATCCTAGTATGAAGTTATGGTCATCTGTCATATTCGGGTGGCTTGTGAAAGCCACCCTGAGTTTAGAGAACTCACGTCAAAGTCCATTAGATGTAAACGTAATCTAGATACAGCAATTAACCTTCGCAAGTAGGACTAGAGAAGGTTGTTTTAAAGTAAAGTAAAGTTTCATACTTGAGCTGTATATGCACTTTTAAAAATGTTTACAGAGCAATGATGATATTTGCAAGTTCATAAACTTTTCTTACAACTTGATGTGTTTTGAAGAGACTTTGCTCAACAACTTTAGATATAAATTTTAAAATGCAAAGATTTCTGTATCTTGTAGCTTTTATCAGTATCTGATAAAATGTTTTCTTTTTAGGCTGAGTGCTCAGGAGAACGAGTCACAATGAGGAACTGAAGGGTTGCATACTAGAGTGGACTAACCCGGTTTGTCACCTGAATACACAGCCTGTAAAGGTAAGACTGGTGAAATTAGAAATGTTCCACTCACTTCCTTTCACTGACTGTATGAAGTGGAATTTGGTGCAGTATGCATCACCTTTGTTTTCCACGAACACCAATTAAAAATAGCAAAAACTTTTTGTGTTGCACAATAGGTCATACTCTACAATGTCAGTCGTGTTTTTTTAGAAGTATTTGGAACTGATAACGTGCTTTAGACTGTAAGGAGCGCTGGTAAAACATTTTGGTCAATAGTTCGGCAAAACAAGTGCAGCATCAAGAAGTAAATGGATTTAAAACGAAAATAATGATACGTAAAATAAAATTAAGAAAGTATTGTTAATTAATTTAAGCATAAATGTGAAGTAACATTGGCATAGGAGAGAAGTTTGTAACCGAAGAATCTTGAAGTCTGGTCGAGTTCTGTAGAGGGGAATACTGTCCTTAACACTAAGAATATTTGGTTCTGTGATATATCGACAATATGAAGGATATTATTCTCCTAGTTTTCTTAGGTATTTGAGTCGTGTTCAGATGCGATAAAATTCGAATTTTATATAACTTACCAAGTGATTACATAGCTATAGTTTCTAACTAGTTCGGCAGCTAAAATTTGAAAATTCGCCGTAGCAATTCTTTTGTTTTGGTGTAGGTAGATAGTCTGCCCACTTTCGGGAAAGAGAAAACTCAGCAAAGTACTTCAGTTTGATTCTGTCGTCTGACGACGAGGTTGTTACCTCTCGGCTAAATTTGGATTTCGTTACCAGTGTTGATTGAGATCAACTTGGTGAAGTATATTTACTTGGTAGCCTTTCGGCAGTTATTTAGAGTTAGGGTTTTTTTACATAAGACCATAGTTCTTTCAATATTTGACAATTTTTTCCTTACTTTGACTTTTGGTTGCTGACTTGTCTGATGATGTCTGAGCAAGTATGTCTTCCAATCATTATTGCAGTAAAGGCTGCAATATGAAGTTAACTTCAGCGAAATATGACTCGCATACCATTTGCGCTGATTGCAGAGGTCCAGTTTGTTCTTTGACTTTAATGTGCGAGGATCCTAAACAGTGGAAAACTTTAAGTTCTTATCTATCTAGGTTAGAGAGGGATAGGAAGAGAAAGGCATGTCTAGGAACGACAATAAGACCACAGTTAGTCAGGAATCTGATTGGTCTTCTGTCATTGTTGATGTACCTATTATTTCTGCTTCTGTATTATCCCCTATTCCCGGTTCTCCTGCTGCACCACCTGAGCCTTTACCCAGCTCCCACACTTCCGACCCCAATGCCGTTGCCAACCTAGAGTCAAGATTTGACCGTAAGTGTGAGCTAATTGTGAATTCTATGGCCCCATTGGGGTCTTCGAATAGTGTCCTAATGGATCAAGTTAATAAAGGTGGTGTTATTAGTGCAAGTGAAGTGTTAGTGGAGGAGCTGGCTGCCCATCCCACCAACTCTCCTAGGCAAATGTCTCTGGCACACTCCCCTGAACCTGGGAGAAGCCATACCGGAGGCCCAAGGGAGGTCAGCAGGGTGTGCCCACGGGTAGTCAGCCCCTCAACTGCCCCTGTTGCAAAGTCCCAGGACGCAACAGACAGCCATTGGAAAGGCGTCTTTTCGAAGGTGCATTGTCTTTCTTCGAGTTTGGAGGCATCTAGCCCCGATGTCAGGCACCAATGGTGCAAAAGTGAGAAATCTAGGCCATTGAAAAGGCCAGCAATGGAAGTATCCTGCACCCCTCAGGTGCCCAGTAAGAAGTCTCGTGCTATGATGCTTGAGGAGCCTTCATGCAGCTTTTGGGACGGTCCTGACCATTTTTCTCGTTTGCACAGCTTTGAAACTACGGGGTTTGGTGCCTAAGCGCTGGCCTTCGGCACATAGACGCAACCATTCTGTATCACCTGTGGAATCTTGTCTGAAAACTGTAGACGAGTTTCTCTCCAGTCTTGCTCTGCCAACAGATGGATGAGTCTCTTAGGAATTCTGGCCTCCATAGAGCAGTTCGTATCCCTGGGAAGGCTACACATGAGAGTTTTTCAGCTTTTTCTTCGAGCCAGCTGGGACAGGAAACGGCACTCGGGCTCGTTCGTGTTCCCTGTAACTCCTGAAAGAAGCACCTGCTCTGGTGGAAGTCAGAAGACAGGCTGTTGGAAGGGAAGTCCCTTCTCATCCAGAACCCAGACCTAAGCATTTATGCAGACGCATCCGACTTAGGCTGGGGAGCTCTCCTAGGAGACAAGAAGGTCTCCGGGAGATGGTCACCAGTTCAACAGATGATTTACATAAATGTGAAAGAGTTAAAGACAATTCATCTCGGATTGCAAGCCTTTGCCTTGGAAGTTTCTGGGAAGACAGTAGCAATCCATTCAGACAATACCACAATGCTCTCCTACATAAGCGAGCAAGGGGAAACACATCCATTCTCCCTTTGCGAGGCAGCAAGGGATCTTTTATTTTGGGCAAACCAGAATCAGACGAAATTAGTAACGAGATTCGTCCAGGGCAGAATGAATGTCCTGGCAGACCAGCTAAGCAGGCGCAATCAAGTAATTCCCACAGAGTGGACTTTAGTTCCACAGGTTTGCCTGGATCTTTGGAGGCTGTGGGGAACTCTGACTTTGGATCTCCTTGCAACTTCCAAAAATCATTGTTTACCTCTCTTTTTGTTTGCCAGTTCCAGATCCCTTAGCATGGGCGACAGATGTCATGTTACAGGACTGGTCAAGCAAAGGTCTGTATGCCTTCCCACCATTCAGGATGATATGAGAAGTCCTAAACAAGTTCCGGTCGCACCAAAATGCGTCGATGACACTAATAGCCCCATTCTGGCCTCTAAGGGAATGGTTCCCGAATCTTCTATCAACATAAGTGGTCCATAATCCGCACTTGGTACAGAACTAATGGCATCTCGTCTACTAAGACGTCTTTAATGGAAATCACTGATTTCCTGTTGCATCTGAGGACCACCAGAGGTTTGTCCCTGTCTATAATTAAAGGTTACAGGTCCATGCTTACCTCGGTGTTCCCACATAGGGGCCTGGACCTTTCTGCCAACCAGGATATTTATGATCTCATAAGATCATTCGATACGTAAAAGACAAAGAATTTGCAACCAGTACCTTGGAACCTAGATGTGGTTCTAAAATGGCTCTCTATCCCTGCCTTTGAACCTATTAATTCTACGTCCCTTAGGAATCTTATGAAGAAGACTCTCTTCCCGATAGCCTTAGCCACTGCTAAGAGAGTCAGTGAGATACAGGCAATTGACAAAACAGTCAGATTTGCTCAAGGAGATGCGGTTTCTTGCAAAGAACGAGACTCCGTCTAAACCTTGGCCTCGTTCTTTTCGTATAAAGAATTTAATGGAAGTGCTTGGTTTGGAGGATGAAGAGAGAGTGCTTTGTCCAGTAAGGGTTTTGAAGTTTTGCCTGCATAGGACTGAGAGAATAAGGGGTCCTGCCAGTAACCTATGGTGTTTGGTGAAAGACCTTTCACGGCCCCTTACGAAGAATGCCCTTTCTTTCTTTCTAAGGGACCTCATTCGTGAAGCATATTCTCAGATTGAAGAAGAACTTCCTATTCTTGAAGTTAGAGCTCACGATATTAGAGCTGTAGCTATGTCATTAGCTTTTAAACACAATCTCTCCCTCTATTCCATTCTCCAAACAACTTATTGGATATGCAAGTCAGTGTATGCTTCCCATTACTTAAAAGAAATGGGAACAGTTTTTAATAATTGCAGTACCGTAGGTCCTTTATCGGTAGCTGGCATGGTATCTGGGGAGGATAGGAAGTGTCCCTTCCAACCTAATTCTCATGGCCTTGACATAGGTCGTTGAGTTTTTGGGGAATATGGGGGTACTATGTGCTTGGATACCAGCCAGTTTTGTGTTTTTTAGTGGATGGGTGATGGTGTTTTTAATCTTTGGTGTGGGTAATAAGTGTGATTTATCTGATTGTCTTCTTTGACGGTACTGCCCGCAGGGCAAGGGCAAATTTTGTATGCTCTACTAAAGCTCCCACTTACATAGCAGGCGACTCTCGGCTATACTGCCACGCCGCTGCAGTTAAGATGAGCGCCAACCAGAGGCGGTAACTTACTGCAACAGCTCTCTTGACAGGTAAGGAAACAACAAGTTTTGTCTCAATACTAGCAAACTTTCTACTCTTAAATTCATTACATTTACTAATGTTTTGGGGTATAAGATGTCCATGCATCCCACTTCCTGTCAATGTGGGAATCAGCTATGTCATTACTTGGTAAATTACTTATATAAAAATGACATTGTTATAATACAATAAAGTTTTATATACTTACCAAGTAATTACAAAATGGGAGCCTACCCTCCTCCTCTCCTCGCATGGTCATTTAGGCACAAACAAATTGAAATGCTTTATCGAGTTGTTCCTCTCTTTCCCGAAAGTGGGCGGGACTATCTACATACAGTAGTTTTAAAGAGGTCTTCTCAGGCCACCGTAGTGTGCAGGTAGCCGAATGGTGGGAGTTGTGGTGGGTCAGAGGGGTGACGTCACTCGGACCATGCCGTGCCTGAGTAAGCTGTGGAACTTCCATAAGAAAATAAAGGAACTATTCTTTCTGCTTTTTTTTTTCATCTTTTCAGAGATTTGTATATTATTCTTTTAGGAAAATAAAAGTAAGATTACAAATACATAACTTTATTACATTAAAACAACCAAATGTATATTTGATGATGTAAATAACTGAAATTTGTTGAGCATTAGACAGTTTAAATTTATAAAATAAATAATAGATACAAAGTATATGCTTCAATTATGTTCTATATCACGTTGCGAGCTTTTTCATTTTATTTTGCGCTTTTCTTGATGAACTAATACTCCTGTTCAAAACACGAATTCTAAAGAATGTACGACATCTAACAAAAAATTTAATAACTTCGTATGGTAATGTGATGTTATTGCTTTTAAAACACTCGCTAATTAAATCAGTCGGTTTAACTGTCGCGCCTTTTCCCGGTTTTAAATATTTTTCCCCGCAATAACAGAGAAACATTTTTTCTATTGTTTTTAAATGCACCAAAAATTCCTCGCTTGGTTGCAACAGCGTTCCATCTCTTGCACTTACGGCACCAATCCACGAGCCATCTCCCTTCGTCGCTGCAGTTCCAAGGAATTCATATTCAGGAAACTTACGAGCTATATAACCACCAACGTATTGTAAGCCTCCATCTTCCATCGCATTTCCTAATTCTTCTTTTTCAATTTCCAATTCTACATTGTCATCATTTTGCAAATCATTACCAAATTCCACTGGCAAACAAAACAACATAGCCGACAGGCTTAGCTCTTTTTGGATAGAAGTTTCTTCATCTACATATGATGCGCTTTGTTCAACAGGAAAGCTGGAAAATGAGGTTGATGTCATCATATCACTATTGCAACTTTCAGCGTTGCAGTTTGATCCTAACAATTTGCTCTCTTTGCCTAGAATGTGGGCTCTGATTCGGTGCTTAAATGCAACGGGTGATGGGTGTTGGTTTCCCAATCCTTATCTTCAAGCAAACCTTTGTTACCGAAGTACTGAAGACATTTATATGTTGTTTCGGACAGTAATTGCACCGCTAGTTTAACATTCATGCGTTGCATGCCCATTACATTGATGTGCTTTTCAGAGAGCTTATGTGCTGTCCGTAGATCACTTTTGCTTTTCATAATTAACTCCCTAACTGAACCACAATGAGCAAACCTATCTCCCGACAATACAAATCCATGATCAAGGAAATTATTCCTAATGAATTTTATTAGGTGCGGTGCATCGGCAAACACATGTACTTCTCTGTTATTATCTACTGGGTTAACAAATGCAGAATTATCTATATCAATGCCTAAGGAATTCCATAAACTAACATTTGTTGTTTATAAGTCACCAATCATGGCTACTACAGGGAACCCAGCTTTCTCAACCTGAATAATCAATTTAAAAAGGAGATCTTTTTTCATGTTAGTATCGAAATTTTATAATAAATAATTTGTTTCCAGGAAGTCGTAAGTCCTCTGATCATCGCGTACTGTACTTTGGTACGTTTGGGTGGAAATGGTCAAGGCCGCACCTATAGGTCCGGCCTACGTCACGGTCTGTACCTGCGCAGAACAGTCATATTTTGGGTCGGGGTTGAGAAGACCTCTGTAATCTATAGACCTTGCAGTAGACCAAAACTAAAGAATCGCTACCACGATTTCAAATTTTAGCTGCCGAACTAGATAGAAACTATATCTCTGTAATTATTAGCTGCCGAACTAAACAGAAACTATAGCTATGTAATTACTTGGTAAGTAGGCTATATATCAAACTTTATTATAAAATGTAATTTTGTTATTACTTTTAAGTAAGTATGAGTATTCTTATTGGTATGCGCTGAAATCTCAATACAAGGCTAGATATCGTTGTGTAGTTTCACGTTAAATGAACTTATTCTATATATAATAAGTATTAGTAAAATGTGATTCAAGTGGAAAAACGCTAAAATATCATTCGAAAATGTTTATATTACTGTAGTACAAAAATTGGGCACAACAATGTAAATGTAAAAGTTCACCTTTAAGCTAAAATAACCATCACTATACTGTAAGAATCTGTGCCAATTTTACATGGTGCATAAAGTTACTGCTTAGTATTTATTAGATGATTATGATTTCAACAATTATTCTTATTGTTTTGTCCCCAGTGGGCAGACTAGCCATACAGGAATACTGAGTATGCAATCAAGGTAGCTTGATAAACAGTTGATGACTTACTTTTCTGGACGGGGAATAATTTTGGACCTTATTTTTAACAATGAAAGCTTCCGTAGGGGGTAGTGACGTCAGTGCACCTCTCGTGGTTCAGTGTAGGCATTTCTATAGGGTGCCTGTAGCGTTCCTTCGTCCCCTAATTGCACCCATTGTTTAACTTTTACTTGACCTGCATTGTCGCTTCCCTTCTTCAGTCATGTCGTCCGACACTTGTAACTGATACTTCTTAGTGCAATTTTGGGGTTTCGTCCAAGTTCCACTTTCAGTTCCTTCTACTTCATCTTTCGTATTTTCTGGATATCTCTTAAAGTATTGTCCAGCCACTCGAACTCCCTCTTTTTACTGTCTTGAGCGTTGAATGGCTTAAGGTGTCCAGTGCTTGGCTTGACAGCCAAAATTTCATAAAACAGGTCAAAATTGAAAACATGCCAGGAAAATTTAATGTACTTGATTTTTTTTTACAAAATAATCAAGGCTCCTCTATGGACTTTCACGATGTAAAAATTGTATGAAAGGCTATGTTACGTCTCAAAAACACTTCAAGTGGAGTATATTCAAATGATCCACTTGATTCCCAAATATGGTTAGATATAAGAGCTCACAGATTCAAAATACCTGTGGCTAATGGTCACAGGTAGGAGATTTGTTTGCATGTGTTAAAAAAAAGGTGATGGGTTAAAAAGATATTCTGAATGGATATTTGTATGTCTTGCAAGATTTTCATCCACAAATCTGTTTAAAAAAAAAAGTATTTTGATGATGTCGAGTGAAACTTGATTTTTACACAGAAATTAAAACTTCGCCTGTCTGTAGTTTCACCAGTTTTAAGGTTTCCTCACGTTTTATTTCCTTTACGATTTCAGTGCCCACTTACCTTCATTTTTATTTCACTAAAAGATAGGCCTGTATTGTCACTGAACTAAATTCAATGCAAACGACATTTGTACCAAATTAAAAGACAGGGCCTTTTTATTACTGGGCTACTTTTGATGTACCAATGGAATACTTTTGAACCGTTTGGCACTGTACCACATTCTTCCACTACCTGTAATGCTTAGGGCATTGCTATTGAATTAATAATCAGGACTACATTACTGATGGACTGCCTTTGAATTTCCTGGCATTTGTACTTAGTTAAGTCAGGACTTCATCATTACTGCCTTTATGTTCAGGGCATTTTTTTTTACACAGGTTTTCTATTGCAGTATTAGTAATGATCTATTGCAGGTTAGTATTCAGGATTTTTAAAAGGGCTCAGTTTTCCATGATTTAATTGGTTTTCTGTTGCAGTATTAGTAATGATCTATTGCAGATGAGCATTCTAGACTTTTTTTTAAAAGGCCTCAATTTTCCATGATTTAATTAACTTTTCTCCCATTCCTTCAGGTTATCCACAGATAGCAGGTTCTTGAAGGAAATAACAGAATTTAGAAGAAAATGAGCCAAAGACATTCTGCAACACTTTTCAAAAAGGTAGGTGCTTGATGAACATGAAATGCTGTTTGGAAAATATACGACTTGCGTGGGATAGAATGGTTAAGATGGGGCCAAACTACAGATTAAGAAGTTTGATTTTATAAACTTTCAAAATTAATCAAGGTTTTTTACCTACGCCTAGGACGCTGAATAGATGGTGAGAATGAAAGAGAAACTGAAGCTTGTGGACTACGTTATTTTGGTAAAATAATTAAAATTGCAATAGTAAAATGAGCTTGAACGTAGGTCATTTTGGTGTTCTTAACGTTTATATTAAAAAACTTGGTATTTTGAAATGTTCAACTTCTGTAAGAGTAGTTTAATTTTCTCTGTCACTCCCTAGAGATTATGAGTCAGTTGTACTGTATATTATAAAATTATTTGGCTTTTGATGATTACTGTGAGAAATTCAGTAGAGAGCAGCTAATGACTTGACTGAAAATAACTGAGCCAATTAGGGAAGTTGATAAGAGATGAGACATTGTTGGTGCTGAAAAATCTTGCCAGATTACGTGAAAATGCTGAAATAATTTTTATAAATGTTATAGATAGGCCCAAGCACCAAAATAATAATAACAATACAGATAGATACAGAACTTTTTACTGTGGTTGGTAATTGATACTACACTAAGAAGCCTCACACTTTCGTCATTAAAATTTCCTTTGCAGTCCAATTTTGAATTAATATTTACTGTAGTCATGGCTAAAATTTCCTTTGCAGTCCAATTTTGAATTAATATTTATTGTAGTTGTGGCTAAATGAAATTTCATTTCCTTAGGATAGCTTTCATAAGACTATAGACATTCAGACAGGTCTCAAAAGACACTCTCAACTGTGCCTCAATTAGGAAAAGAAGTCTAAGTATAGGATGCTTCGGGGCTGGTTATAATGAATTATCTTTTATCTGGTGGATACCTTGTAAAGCTAAAAAATCTCAACTTGACAAGATGTCGTTGACTTCTTCATCTCCTCAGATTGCAGGTATAAATGGAACAAGTTTTAAATAGACACCCCAAGTATCTACTCTGAAAGAAGAATTAACTTCAACAAGCGACTGCTATTTTGTATCAAGTTTGTACAATGTTTGAGAGTGCAGAAAAAATTATCTCATTAACATAAATGTTGGAAAGAGTCACATATAGTGATTACAGTCTTATATATCTCCTTTGACTGTTATAAGTAAGATAATACCTATGTTAAAATATTATCAGGGTCATAACCGTGCCTATTGGCCCAAACCTGAATCATGGTCAGCTTGGATTCTTGTATTTTCTAAATAGGAACTGTAGCAGTCTTTGTTATATGAGGTAGTGAGCTGTGTTTCAGGATATACAGCATTTTCCACATTAATTTTAGAGTAACCATCTGATAGCTCATTATTAGTTTAATATCAGGTAGTTAAGGTTGTTGTTTCAGGCTACATAATATTAAACATAAATTTCTTAGCAGTGTAATATCAGCTCTTAGGTAGCTGTGGATACAATTTGTTCTATATCAAGAAGTCATGCAAGTTAAAGGACAATTTTTCGTTAATTTAGTTTTGATTTGCAGTATCCAGAAGGTTATTGTTAAAAACACACTTGCCAGGGTGAGATTAATAGTAGGTTATCCTTACTATTTTCAGTCGTTTTCGTGAAGTTCAAACAGTTGTTCATAGATTTTGCTGACTTTATGAATACTATATTGGTGCAGATCACCACAGTTAGGAGGAATAGTTATGTGGAGGTGGAGTAAAAAACCTGTAAGGTATTATTAAGTGATACTTTAGCTGTCTAGCTGCAGCTAAAGTACATATTTCTGTTGTTTTACCTCAGTGAGTCATTTATATATTCTTAAAGTAGCTTCCATCGTGTTAGGGACCTGGAATTTAAGCTTATATATTCAGTGACATAAAATACATCAGATTTTCTTTGACAATAGTTTTGAGGTCTTGCATTACTGTAATGTTGGTACTTTAATTGTAGAACTTTTATTAAAGGCCTTGTTTAATATAGGGGAGATTTTACGTTATTGGTTTGATCTCAAATTTGATGACATAGAAAATTTTCTATTTTCAAGTGATGAATATGCCACGAATTTTGTACAAAACTTGCCATGAAATAATAATGTATCTTGCCTAACATTTAACATACAGTACATCAATTAAAAGTTTATGCTGTTGTGAGGTTCAAGAAATGTCAAAAGTGAAAGACTGATCCTTTATTATTCTCAACAGGTGTTGATAATGCGGAAAGTGGACGGCAAGGTAGCGGGCAACCTGAGGCCCCCCGCTGCGTCCATACAGAGGTTGTTTGTTAACAGGCACGAAAAGAATATGTGTGTTGCAGAACATATAAAAGACAGGTATATATATTGCTGGACAGGCAGTACAATGATGCATACAATGAGATGCATAAAGAATCTGAAATAATAACAACTATCTATTACGACGTGATTAATGTATGTATGAAGAGCAAAACACAAGAATGGAGAGGTGATTTGACGCCCTAACAAATACTGCCCCCGACCCCCAAGACAATAATAATTAGAGGAGCAACTAGTGGATGAAACAGCATTAATCACACAAACGCTGAGGCAGTTGGAGTGGGCCCCTACTCCTGGAGAACTGGGTGTGGGGTGGAACCGACATCTGGGGTTGGCTCGATTTGTCCCCTGGGCCAGCCTGGACCCCGCTTTGGTGGGGGAGCAGGTGTGTCTGCGGGGAGGTACTGAGGGGGAACTTGGGGGTGCCTGCCTGCTTCCTCGCTTACTTCGTTGTCCAACAGGAATGCCAGCTTCAACCTGTCGATGGTGACCCAGTCTTCCAGCCCTTGGATGTCATTATGCCTTGGCAGCCTGCCTGATGACTCAGTGGGGGACCCTGTAGGGCCTGGTTAAGGGGGGCCAATGGGCGTCCACCCCGACAAAAACGTAGGCACAGGAGTTTAAGGCGGGTGGGCTGCAGGTGGTGGTTCTGTCGGTGAAGGTCTTATGGCAGGGCGAATCCCATCAACCTCAGGAGGGGGGTGTTGGCACCGACGGTGGGAAGAATTCTCTGGGAACGGCCAATGTCTCCCGGAAGACTTTCTCAGCAGGGGAGGCGTCGCCATTTGCCTTTGGTATGGTGCGGAGACCTAGCAGGACCCAGGGTAGCTGTTCCTTCCACCTCTCGTTCGGTGCAACGTGCCATGAGAGCTGCCTTAAGACAGCGGTGCGCCCTCTCGACCATGCCGTTCACTGCGGGGTTGTAGACCGTTGTGCTGTGTAGAGTTGTACCCATCAGGCATGCCAAGGAGACCCAGAGCTCTGACAGGAAAGCTGGACCCCTGTCTGTAGTGATGTTGTCTGGCACTCCAAAACAGCTGATCCAAATGAAGAGGAGGACCTCTGCGCATGATGCTGTTGATGCCTCCTACATGAGGTTGCCTCGGGCCAGTGGGTGAAGCAGTCTATGACCGTCAGGAGGTATCTGGCTCCTCCTGACTGCGGAAGAGGCCCGACGACGTCAATGTGGATGTGGCCGAAACGCCGATGAGGCTGGGGGGAAATCGACGACCCGGACTCTGTGTGCCAGGACGTTTTGCTCGCCTGGCATGGGATGCAGCTCCTTGCCAACTGTCGGACATCCTTGCTGATGCCATGCCAGCCGAACTTGTCAGTCATGAGACGCGCCGATGTGCAACCTGATTGATGGGAGAGACCATGGACTATGTCGAACACCTGCTTCCTCCTCAAAGCGGGCACTAGGGGGCAGGGGTGGCCTGTGCTAGTGTCCCAGAAGAGAGTTGTGTTCGAGTTTGCTAAGGGCATGTCTTCCCACTTAAGAGCTGTCACTCCTGTCCTGTAGTCTGCTGCCTCTGGGTCTGCTGCTTGTTCTCTTGCCAGGTCTTCGTAGTTGATGCCGAGGTGGAGGGAGTTGATTTCTACCCTTGACAGGGCGTCATCTACTGGGTTCTTCCTGCCAGGGACGTAGTTGATGGTTCACCTAAATTCAGAGATGGCAGTCAGGTGTCGCCGTTGCTTTGCAGACCACACATCTCCCAGCTTTGCAAAAGCGTGCACCAAGGGTTTGTGATCTGTTAGGATTGTGAATTCAGTCCCCTCCAGCAGGTACTTGAAGTGTCTCACGGCCTGGTAAATAGCCAGCAGCTCTCTGTCGAAGGTGCTGGAGCAAGTCTCTGCTGGTGAAAACTAGTGGCTGAAGAAGGCTAAGGGTTGGGGGTGCCGTTCACTAGCTGCTCAAATACTGCGCTGCAGGCGATGTTGCTGGCGTCCATTGTCAGTCTGAGGGCAGCTGCAGGGTTGTGGTGAGTTAAGGTAGTCACTGGAGAGGGCTCTTTGTTTCAATGAATGCCTGCTGCTGCGGAGCCTCCCAGGTCAGTGTTTTTTGGCTTGCCCTTCAGGATTGACGTCAGGGGGTACATAGTGCGGGTGACATCTGGGATGAAACGTCAGTAGTAGTTTATCATCCCAAGAAACTCCTCAAGCGCCTTGATGGTTTGTGGTTTCGGGAAATTCTCTACAGCTTTTACTTTAGAGGCCGTGGGGCACACTCCTGCTAGGGAAATCTCTTGGCCGAGGAAGTCTACTTTTTCTTTCCTGAAAATGCACTTGTTAAACCTGATAACTAGTCTGCTGTCCTGCAGATGTTTCAGGACAGCGCAGACGTGGCGAAGGTGTTCCTCTGGGGACCTGGAGAAGATGAGAATGTCGTGGACGTAGCAGATGCAGAAAGGCAGATCCCACAAGATGGTGTCCATCAGGCACTGGAATGTGGCGCCTGCATTCCTGAGACCGAAGATGGAATAGGAAAATGTGCACAACTCCCAAAGGGTGTGATGATGGCGGTCTTTGGGACATCGTCGGGATGCACAGGGACTTGGAAGTATGACATTGTCGGGATGCACAGGGACTTGGAAGTATGACATTGTCGGGATGCACAGGGACTTGGAAGTATGACTGTAGCAGGTCCATCTTGGAGAAAATCTTCACTCCGTGGAGGGTGCCCGTCAGGTCTTGCATGTTAGGGAGGGGGTAGTGGTCTGGTGGTGTTACCAAATTCAGGCGCCAGTGTCCATGCAAGGCCTCCATGAACCATCGGATTTCTTTACCATGTGGAGGGGGAGAAGCCCATGGGCTTATTGCTTTTTTTACAGACGCCCATCTGTTCCATCTCTACGAAGGCCCGTTTTGCGTCTTGTAACTTCTGGGGGGAGTGTTGTCGGAACTTGGCATGGGTCGGTGGGCCATCGTGGTGGTGTGATGGAAGATGCCGTGCTTTGCTGAAGCCCCAGGTGACTGGCATAGCTCTGGTTTGAATACGTCCGGGAACTCCTGTAAGAGGGACATGTAGCTGTTGGGAGCTGTGGAGCAGATGGCGGGCATTCCAGGTCCGGTGGAGACGTCATTCTGACATACCAACATACAACAGACTAAGGAACTGGAGGTGATATAGAATTAACAATTATGAGTTTGCTTCTGTGAAAGGAAAATCAACAAAGCAACATCATCATATAAGTACTATACCAATCTAACAAGACGACTGCAGTACTGTATGTGTTCATGAACCTAACATGGTATCTGACAAAATATTTAAGATATGCATAGTGTACCAGACTCTGTAGAGATGTGAGATCTTGGGTGAAGATCAGAGGACACTGAGATAAATGTTGCAGTCCATAAGCAGCAGTGCTGCTTCTTATTTTTAAAATGTCTTGGACAATGGCTACAAAGGAATACAAAAAGAAAGGCATCTGAGTGCTGTTCTATGAGCAGAAGCTGGTGTCAGAAGCTAAGAAAGACAGATGAAGTTATCAGGGAATAGTTCAAAAGATGGAGAATTGGAACATCTTTTGAACTCTTTTCATAACTGACAAATCAATAACAACATAGGGCATGAAAACTTCAGTGGCTGTAAGCAAAACCTATGAGAGAGAGAGAGAGAGAGAGAGAGAGAGAGAGAGAGAGAGAGAGAGAGAGAGAGAGAGAGAGAGAGAGAGAGAGAGAGAGAGAGAGAGAGAGAGAGAGAGAGAGAGAGAGAGAGAGTACTGGCCCATTAGCTCTTTTCCAAGTGTTCTATCAAAATTTCAACATCAATTTACCCTCAAATTCCTCTAGTCATTTAAAGGATAAAAAAAAAATAATTCCAGCATCTGCACAAACAAAAACCATCTTTAGAAATTAATATTAAGTTTCATACCATTAGGTCTTGCAGCAGTAGTCCAAAGGTCTATTTCTGTCTGCAAAAACTATGATTCAATCTCATTGGCAAATCAATTTTGACCAGTCAAATGCCCACATCTAGGCATCTTGGGTTGTGGCCCATCTAAAACAATCCTTTTTTGCTGCAGCTTGTCTGAAACTTACTTTAGGATTAGAATTCCATGTCTCATTTACTGTACTTAAAATAGAAATGCATTATGGCCAAAACACATTAAATTCTCTTAATATACACAATGAATAAAGAAATACAATTTTATATTTGATCTAGAGAGTTGTCTCTTTATCAACCTCATAAATCATTTTTAATTTAATGCAACTTCAAGAATGGAGAGCAATAATCAACTGCGATTTACTTTGATTGATATTTGCATTTCATAAATCTAAATGAGTGAGATGTAACTAGAGCTCATTTCTCTTACCTTAGTACTTACACACTTAGTGTAAATTTTTCTTTACACAATGTATCTGCACAACCAGATAAGCTTCAAATCCAACAGCTGGTGCATCAAGTGCTGGTTGTGAACACTTACTACAAAATTTGCAGCACTCATTACCTTGCCTCTTTTCCTGATACTCTATATGTTGACCAACAAATTCTTGCCTGTAGGCAAAGAGCTACAACAACGTAGAAATTTTGTTAATAAGAAGTTATTTCAAAAATGTTCTGACAGTCAAACTAATCCTATACAGTACTAGTTTCGCAGTTACAATTTAGCATACATGAATTAATACATTTTATGAATGTGGTCTTCACAAAACTTTATAACCATTTACCATGTCAGTTTATCTTGCCTGTTTCTGTTTCATTAAGACAAACCCCTTATTCACTTGCGCCTGAACACTCAATCAAGAGCAGACAATAAAAACAGATATTTCACCTAAGATAATGTTTACTGATGGGTATATTCTCCACCTGCTAGTGAGAAGTCCTTAATTTTACCTATCAATGGCCCTCTTAAGTGAATTTATAAGACTTAACATCCTTGCCCACACAACAGCACAAGGCCTGACGAAGGTATAAATATTCCCCGAACACATGCTCAATTAGGGGGGAAGGATACAAAACTCCATAAAGAATACAAAATATCTTCAGACTGAGCAGGCAAAATTGATATGCAGTAATAAACAGCTGAGACAGAAATGGAAAACAGATGGGAACCATTAGTGTACTGGTGAAAATGGAAACACCCACTGAATAATGGATTAAACAAGGACAGAACTTACTCCACAAGGCTCCCATGATTAGCAAAATTGAAAAACCAAACAAAAATAAAATTTAATTCAAAGGGATCCCAGTTATACAGTGGTAATGAGTATGGCACTGACCAAAAGCCAAAAAACCACTGAATTTGTTATTTTTACTCAACACCAAACGTCAATGTAGAGCAAAATGAACAAATGTGTGGATGGAAACTATGACACATCACAATAACAGGAAATGAAAGAACTAACTTTAAAGACAACATAATAAAGAATTGGGCTTTACCTTCCGAGCAAATTGGATTTTCCTCCAAGATCTATCAAGTTGGCGAGATTGAGAAATGTCCACAAAGAGGAAGGCCGTTTTACAATCAATGGCTTCTTAGCACGACTGACAGTTTGGTCTTATAACCTCTGTAACCCCTACTTGCTCTTCATGCCAGCTACTGTCTATGACACTGGATACCTACTTCCCCAAGGGGAACTACAGAATACAATCAAAGGTGATGTTGAAGGAAAAAGATATGCAATGATTGGAACAAGATATCTCTTTTCTCAGTGCATTTGGAACAGTAGATATACAGTAGTGGGAAACATACTGCAGTTATTTCCTCTTCCAATTTTGGTGGCAATCCTTGTTCCTGCCTAGATGCAGGCACAGTGGAGACCAAGGTAACCTCCCTAACCACACGGCAATGTAGGAGGAAGTATCTCTTTCCTGTATCATCTTCCTTTTTCTTCCCATTTCTTGCTGAAGTCTCAGCACTGGCACCTTGGCCTCGGCCTTCCTGCGGGAAGATTTCTTTCAAATTGTCTAGGCCTACTCCCTAAGAAACTGCAAGGTTATGGCTAAAATGTCAACTGAACAGACTTCAATACAGCCTTTAACATAGCAACATCAAGGAGGCATGCTAGCATGGGGACATTATTCCAAAAGGAAGAATAACAGGGCCAATATCAAAAAGTTCTTGCAAAGAGATTCACCTGTCTAAAACACTGATCCCTGATATACAATGTCACCATGTTTAGAACTGCTAAATTTTGGATCTAAAATAAAGGATGATTACCTTTCTTTTATGCAGAATTAACAGAGTGAATTAAACAATCAGGGAATCATGAAATGGGTGACACAAGACAGAGAAAAGTGCAAAAAAGTGTCTTGGAGGCTTTCCACTTTCTAGATCCTGTACAGACCGGGATCTCCATTTAAATATGTTTTTAAGACCACAGACAGCAGATGAAGAAACATGAATTACAACCAGTGCCAACTGCAAGAGAAGGACTAAGTTAAAGGAGACAAAACATGGAGGGCTAAACCACTGGCAAGAGATTGGGTAAACAGTATGACTCATAAAGAGGAAAAGAATGGGTGCACAGATAGAACCAACTGTAAAAGATAAAAGGCTGAAAGCTGGAAGCCACGGCCTTATGGGTTGCTTATCATCTCCAAGGCCCTAACAAATGCTTTGCATAACATGAAAAAATAAATACAAGCAAACCCAAAGGCCAAAAATGTGTACCAAAGTACCTTGCTTTGAGAGACAATGTTTCAATAGACATAGTTCTCAAGATGACCAAGAAAAGAGCTTATCATAAAAGACACAGACATAGTTCTCAAGATGACCAAGAAAAGAGCTTATCATAAAAGACACAAGAAAAATACTCCAAATGAATTAGAAAAGCATATTCATCTCCCTCACTCATACACACACTTGAGCAGCATTCACGCTTACCCTGATTCACTTGTATGCTATTAAACAAAACACCCCATTCCTGACAATTTCATCTGGGTTAAGTCAAAGAGGTTTTTAATTATATATGATTTGCCTGGTAGAAGGAACAGACTAGTATCTAAAGAAAACTGGCATAAGGGACCAATATTTGGGGGTACTCCAATTTAAATTGAGCAACCAACCTAACCTGTACTCCAGACTGAACATTTATATAGATACACAATCCTTCAAGGAAATTAACAAAATGATCATTTGTAGGGAAAGTGTTTGTAGGGCGTGAAAAAAACAGGCAAGATAAAGGACTCACACTAACCCAGCAGGGTCTTGCCTGTCGCTAACCACTGTCTAGCTGTTCGACCATCATTTGCTCTAACTGAGCATTAAGGCATAAGCAAAATAAAATGTTTACATATTGTCTTCCTAAGCAATAAGGGGAACATTTCAATCAAGTCTTGAGTGAATTATTAGTATATCAAAATTATCCCTCAAACGAAATACAAAAATATGACAAATTCAACAGTAATTTGTATTTTTCCTAACATACAAACCCACAACATCATGTGATAGAAATATCCTTAGGCGCGCACGCACAGACGGCTATTGTAGACTCACTTTTAGAGTACCACTAGCTATAAAAGAGGCCCGCAGGACCAGCCTCTCCCAATTTGTTCTTAGCCGTTACTACATAAACACGTGCCTTTTACGTCCTGTGTAATATTGATCTCACTTTTTCTTGGAATATCTTTTCTATGTTTTTTGAGACATGTGAAAAGTGTACAGTAAACCCCCCTATTCGCAGCGATTCATACCACAACCCCCGCCCCCAATGTGAATAGCTAAAATCAGAAGTGATTCCCTTCGAGTCCTGTGGGACTTCTAAGGGACTGATTTTCTTCTGGGAGGCAAGTTTCTCTCGTTGGCTCTTCCAGCTTCACACTCTCCTGTGGGGTCTCGCATTTCGGGCGCCGTGAGAGTCCCTCATTGCCAGTCTTAAAAGTCTGCGTCTAAGACTGGTTCTGTGCCTGGCTCTTTTTGATTTTTTAGGAAACCGAAAGCAGCCACTCCCAATTTTTGGGAGTCTCATGGGTCGCTCGAATTCTATGAATCATGAGCGCTCTTCTTACGAGAGGCAAAGGACGAGAGAAAGTGCCGAGACACCCAGGTGTCTCGGTGCCGGGACACCCAGGTGTCTCAGTACGGTGTCTCGATACTGCCTGCCAGCTGCTTCAGTTGCCTGGCCGGGTTTCATCCTTGTCTTGAACCTTAGGGTTCAAGCATATAGGATAGCAGACACAGAATTCCCCTTTAAACCTTCTTCGGGGGGACTCGGCCTCAAAGGATTTTAGAGTTCGGGGAAACTACAGGCAGTCCCCAGTTATCGGTGGGGTTCCGTTTCTGAGGGTGTGATGATAACCGAAAATCGCTGCTAACCGAAAATCGGTGATTTCGGCGCTTTTTCAGCGATCTTCGGGGGTTATCGGCACCGAAAAGCGCCGATTTTCGTCTATTGGCGCCTCTGTTAGGTATGTATCGGCGCCAATACCCAATTATCGGCGCCAATAAGCAGAAATTGGCGATTTTCGGCACCGAAAATTGCCGATTTTCGTCGCTAGACAAGCACCATAAAACCAAATCGCTGTTAACCGAGCCCTCCATTAACTGGGGACTGCCTGTAGTCTAGTTCACGGCAGACGAGTTCCGCCCTGTCCAGTCCCGATTGTGTTAGCGCAATTGGCTTGGCTTGGCATACTTGCCCAGCCCATCCCCTGGTCGCATTTGTGAGACTGGCTTGGCTCAGCATGCGCCTGCCTCCCAGTCCAACTCATACCACCCAGTCTCACGATCGGCTCGGTTCGGCCCCACTTGGTTTTTCCAAATCGGGTTCTTGGCTCTGTTCGAGTGAACATTGTGCTCTTCCCAGGAAAGTGCTTTGCCACAGAACAAGAGCTCTTCTCCCGTGTGGCAGTAATCTCCTTTAGTTGATTATCGCTAACGGTTCGCCTCTCCTGCTGGTCTTACTGGCAGGACAGGTGGGGGTAGTCTTTCTCCTAACCTGTTCTCTTTTCCTCTCGCTTGTTCTGAGAGGCGCAAGATGGACAGAGAGAGCTCCGACAAATTTGTCTTCGGAGTTTAGCCTCCTGGCATGCTTTGGGTGTCAGTCCCCTGATTGCCTTGTAGTACAACCAGGTAGCAGAGGAGGGTTTCTTGGGATCTGTCAAGGTCTCCCTCTAAGGAGAGAGTTACAGGAGTTTCACGCTTCAGAAGCAGTGAGGCTCTTCCTCTTCAAGTTGCGATCATCCTCGTTTTTCGGAAAACTTCGCACAGGTTTGTCAGCATAAGGATCCCTGGGACAGGACCGCGGCTCCCCAAATGAATAATCTTCATCACTCACAAGCCTTGCAGTTCCCAAGGGGCCAAGAGTGTTGGGGGCCGCTGCGGTCCTTCCTTCCCAGAGTGTTCTCGACCAGATGTAATTATTTCCTTCGGCCAAGGAGTTCATTCAAGTCAAGACACCAAGCTTCTCCCCTGCCTCAACAGAGTAAGAATTCTTCTTGCCTCAGAGGGTCTTGCCGACTGCAGTTCTGTGGGCAATTCTGGTGCTAAGAAGAAGGACTTTGTCCCAATTCGGATCTCCAGTTTCGTAAGTCCCGAGTTGGCTCGACCCTTAGGAACAAACCTTTACTTGGTTCTGCCTTTCTCTTTCAGAGATTTGCCAGAGGAATGCCTTCAGCATCTAAATAAAGGGCTACTGGGGGAGCAGCATTACCACTAGGTTCCGCCCCTCTAAATACACCCTTGGCCGTCAAAACCCGAGACACAGACGCAGGGGAACGATGGCTTACGCAAGGCTATCACAAATCATGGGTTTGTATTAATAAATATCAAACAAATGCAATATATACACAAAAATACAGGAAGATCCCACCGGGATAATAAAGAGCTTAACGACAGTCAGGGAAAGAGATCCGAAAACATGTCTGCAATGCATGACGGCCGGAAGCCAACTGGATATTTACATCCTTACAGGCGGGTATTCCCACCTACCTGGCCGTAGTTACTGCCTAACCACCTTGTTCAAGAGTTTAATGGCCGTGTCCAGCTTTGCCGTAAGTAATTCCTAATGTAAAGGACCGACGGTCTGTATAGTATCTCAGAACAAAAGATCCTGACAACTGGAAGAAGTTTAGATTTAAAAATTGAAGAGGAAGATTTCCAAGAACTCATAGATGTGTAAGATGTAGAGCTAAAGGCAGAAGATATAATTGTACTTGCAAAAGAGAGAAGAAGAGCAGAAGAGGAAGAAGAAATTGAAGAGGAGCCAGAGCGGCAGAAGCATTTGCCTTAACTGATGGTGCAATGAATGCAAGTTACAAGGTTATTTATGAAGAACAAAAAAAAAAAAAAAAACAGATTGTGTAATCTACAATGGATTGCCTCAAGAAAATGACTCCAGTGCCATAGCCTTCCCTCTCGCCTTCCCCCACATTTGAGCTTAGACCCTCTAAATCTAGTGACAGCTCTTTCCTCAAAATCCTATCCCCCTGTAACACCCAAAGAAATACCAGCTAAAAAGGAGCAAGTTGATGATCCAGCTGCTTTATCATCCTCCTCCTTTTCTGCTTTTTAGTTACATATGTAGACATCAACAGCCTGAAACCGTTCAAGTAAGTACCCCTGTCCAGTACACATCTGATTCTTGTTTGTTATTCAAGTTCTCTGTTTGTACTGAATTATCATTTGTACTGAATTATCATATGTCAATCTTCACTGAACCTTCAGAATTAGCTGATATTAATGAGTATTATACCATTATACAGAGCATAGTACTGTATAGTGTAGGCTAGGCTAACATACATATAGATTGTACCCTGTACAGTATATACAGTACAGTACCATAGTGTAGGTTGGGCTAATTTCAAGATACGTTAACTTCACAAAATGATGGGGTTTTTGTAACCTAACCCCATCGTAAATGGAACAATACCTGTAAAAAAAATTTAAAATACAGTACATACTGCTGATTTCTTCTATATATTCCTTCTTTTCCCTCTGCACCTTCTTCCATTTGTATGTGGGTTTGTTGTATCTGACAGCTTTCCTCCAGCTAGCTTAAACATATACATTGTCCTTTGACATGTGTTTGCCTCTGAATGTCAGTAAGTAGGTAAAGTTGATACTGACAGATTCTTTCCTCTCAAATTCTACCTGGAAAGCAAGAAATACAGTATATTTTAGTATTCACTGATGTGTGTCTACACACTTGGCAGATTTTCTATTTCAAAATTAGCTTTGGTTATGAATTAATTTCAAGGTATACTATTAACTCCTGACTATGAAGATGTCAAGTGATAAAAAATCTCTGAGACAAATGCTTCAAGATTTGTAATGTGGGTGTTACCTTAGGCATACTGAGAGGAGAGGAACAAAGTCTGAGAAAATTAAGATTGCGGAAATATGCTATGAAAGTATTGTAAAAGGCTCTGAGGCAGAAGAGAAAAGTTTCAAATCAACAATTGAAAGTCTGACTTCGTGCCAGAGAAATCAACAACCATGGCAGTCTTTATATGGTACTGTAACTACAGGAGAGAGGTCTTGCTCAAAGACAGTGTATGCACAGGATCTTGAGAAGGATTTTATTGTGTCCTCCAGAAGGCTGTAAATTCTTTAACAAGTTTGGAATTCAGGTAGTAAGTGTTTAATACCAAAGATACTAGGAAGGATTCATTTTTCAAGTCTGACTAAAAACATCAAATATAATAGAATAGAATATAAAATTTAGGCCAAAGGCCAAGTCCTTCAGCGCTGAAACGGAAATTGACAGTAAAAAGGTTTGAAAGGTGAAAAGGGAGGAAAACCTCGCAGATGCACTATGAATCAGTTGTTTGGAGAGGGTGGAAAGTAAGACGGTAGAAAGAGAATGTGAACAGAGGTACACTAAAATAAATAAAAAGGGAAAAGGGTTGCAGCTACAGCCGAAAGGGACGTTGCAGCCCTGGCCGAAAGGAACACTGCAAGGAAACCTAAGGTAATGCCTTTAGTGTACCATATGAGGTGCACTGACAGCATTAACCCCTTACAAGGATCAAGGATGATGATGATAACGTTGACATAATGATGAAGTCGCTGACCAACAAAGATGACAGTAATCCTGTGAAACAAATGAAGAGCAAAAGGCGTCAGACTTGTTTCTGGCAAGAGGTGAGGGAGCACTGAAAGGGAGCTTAAATTGGATCCCTTAAACAGGTAAAGGGTATATTCCTATTGAGAGAGAGAGAGAGAGAGAGAGAGAGAGAGAGAGAGAGAGAGAGAGAGAGAGAGAGATTTTAAAGAAGTGTAAAAGGTTTTGAAGTTATTAGTATTGACATATAGTTTTACCTCAGAACTGTCTTGACACCATAAATTCTGACAGAGCTGACCCAGAAGAGTTCGTTCTTATTTAAATTAGATCATAACAACTGGAGAAACTACAAATATAGACTCTACCAAAATTTCTTTAAGGTTTACAACTTGTCACATGTTGGTGGCTACACCAGCAAGGCTTCAAAGCAAAACATCACAAAGAAAAATTTCTATCAGTTTACTCACCACTCTGGAAAGGTCATATATTCTCTAAACAGACAACTCTCAGGATGTCATTGTTTAAAAAATATACACTTTTTAAAATTTTGCTTCTGATCTGGACAGAGCCAATTGATTTTCCCAGACAGATGTCGACCATAATGATTACCTCTATACAGTACTCTGATAATCTCAGAAAGTTGCAGGTACTGATGGAAGAAGCCACCTGAAATTGAAGAGAACAACCATGCAGTCATCTTCAAAAATAAAAAATGCAGATTGGATTAACCATCAAAATACACAGCAGAAAATATAAACATTCTGATTAAGTTCTTAATCTTAATCTAAATCCAGCAATTTTGTATAAATCATTTAAATATGGCTTAGAAGCTGTTTGTATCTCAGTTTGACCCCCATAACTGTGAATTTAGGCATAAGCATGAGGGCCTGCAATGTGTACAAGCATGCCATGCCTATCATACCTTAGCCAGTCAAGTCTTGACACTTGAGCCAGTTCCCTAACTGGATAACGGAAGAGCTGAATATACGTCGTACACTGTTCACATGTAAAATAACTACTACTACCAAAGCTTGCAATAAATCTTTAAAGACTAGAGCACATAGCAGTGGACTACAATAGAGCCCAGAGGACATCTGCGTCAAAAGCAAATACATCAAGTGCAGGACAACAAATACACTCATGGAACCAAAGGATTATAGGAAATCAAAGAATACCAGACATCATCCTGTATACTGTAATGCATCTTTGGTCATCAAACAAAGCAAAGGAAAACAATATTCCTTAACAAGTGTGTATCTTACAAAAATCTCTGGACAAAAAGCAGTAAACTCTTCCCTCAAATTCACTTAAACTATCCATATGCTGTCACATAAACAATGCATACGGTACCGTGTTATAAAGCAAACAGTTTTTTCAACTTAGGATACCTGATGACAAAAGCAGTAATGTTTTATCAACTTGTGGAAAGTAACTTACAAAGGCATCTTATTGTACCTGCTCACACTAACAGGATGAACACTATTACATTATTTCCAATATAATATTAAAGCTAAGTAAGTGAACTTGCAGATATAAGAGGGTAAATCTTTATATGGTATTTTCTTGTTTACAATGGGGGAAGTAGCAGCCACCACCGGACCCAAGGAAAAAGTGTCCAAAGACCTGTGGGCAACGTCCTTCAGGTAGAAGGAAGTGAAAGTGGTCTGACAGAGCCAAGAACCAGCATTCAAAATCCTATGAACAGAGAAGTTCTTCTTAAATGCCAGAGAGGCACCTATCCCTCTGATACCATGTGCTTCAGCACGTACGGTATTGGAGAGAGAACTTGACAATGAGGCTTATTTTGTTGAAAACGGTCCTCATGAGTTACTAAGACTTAAGTGCCGATTGGAGGTGGGATGAATGGGCATATACTACCCCAAAAAAACTCTGATATGGAGAAGAATTTGGAAGAGAAAGTTAGCTGGCATCTTGAAACGCTTGTTGTAACCTTACCTGGTGAGGGAGCGACGGCAGACGGGTACTGCCTCTGGTCGTAGCTCCTCTCAACCTGTAGCGGCACGGCGGTAGAGCCAAGGGTCACCTCTACTTGAGTGGGTGCTTTGCAACGTAGGAGGTTAAACACAGGTTGCCAAAGCTTACAATCCAAAAGGGTCACATAAATAATATGTGGATGTGCCCTTGCCCTGGGTGCAGTGCAATAGAACAACAAAGACCAGATAAAATCAAAATACACCACCACAAAATTTTAGCCAAAAACCATATAATACAGACTGGTGACACTCACGACTTCGTGTTCACCAGACTTCACAAGAAGTGCAACTATCCTTATTTAAGGAGAGTGGATAGAGGAAAAGGAAGGCGTGCCTCTTATCCTTCATCCCCTCAATACCATGCCAGCTGCGAAGAACGGACCTAAAGTACTGCATTTTTCGTACAGTTTCAGTATCTCGTAAGTAATACGTCGCAAACACTGACTTGCCACCTCCAAAATGTTGTTTGCAAAATTGAACGGAGAGACTATGTTTGAAAGCCAAAGACGTCGCCACGGCTCTTATTTCATGAGCCTTTACTTTACATAAGGGCAGTAAATCATCATGAACTTCCGAATGTGCTTCTGAAATCACGGATCTCAAAAAGAATGATAATGCACTCTTGGACAAAGGACAGCTGGGGTCTCACAGAACACCATAGATTCAAGGCCGAACCTCAGATGGACCGAGTACTTCGGACAGGCTCTTGATTGAAAAGGAGCAAGGCCAAGGGTTAGTCGGGTCTTCGTTCTTGGCCAAAAAATCCAAAATCAGTGAGTATACAGCATTGCCTTGTAGAAACCTACCCTTTTATTGGTGGCATGAAGCTCACCGGCTCTCTTGGCTGTAGCGAGTGCCATCAAAAATAAGGTCTTCGTCAGGTTCCGAAGTGACGATGAATCCAACAGTTCGAACAGGGGTCCTGACAGCCATTTAAGGGCCACGTTCAAGTTCCAAGCAATTCCCAAGGGTTTTTCTCGCTGATGTCTTGGTTTGAAGACGGGTCCACTCCTCTATGTTTAAATACTGAGCTCAACATTGCTCTGTAACCCTTGATGGTAGATGTTGAGAGTCCTTTCACAGTTCTAAGATGTAATAGAAAATCTGCGATTTGGGCTAAAGATGTTTAGAAGAGGTTTTGCTCCTGGCACCACTTCCAAAAAACTGCCCACTTGGCTTGGTAGACTGCAGAATGCCCACTTGGCTTGGTAGACTGCAGAATGACCATTTGGCTTGGTAGACTGCAGAAGATTGTCGCCTACACTTAGCAATAGCTTCTGCAGCCTTCCTTGAAAATCCTTTCGCTCTGACAAGCTCCCTGACAGTCTGAAGCCTGTCAGAGCAAGAGTGAATAACCCTTGATGGAATCGGAGAAATTGTGGCTGTTTGAGAGGATTTCTCTTCTGCAGAAGTAGCCTTCGGAAGTCTGTCAAAAGGCTTAACAGATCGGAGAACCACTCCTTGTGTGGCCAAAAGGGAGCGACTAGGGTCACTTCCCTCACCATGCTGAAGGAAGGGAAGGCGTAAAGGTCAAGGTTCGACCAGTCCTTCAGCATGGCATCTGTTGCCCTTGCTTACGGATCTGGAGCCAGGGAGCAATACCACGGAAGATGATGGTTCCTTGACATCGCAAACAGGTCTATCCAGCTTTCCCCACAGCTTCCACAGGTCGGTGCACACCTGCGGATTGAGTGTCCACTCCATCGGTAGAACCTGTTTGCCACAACTCAGTTTGTCCGCAAGGACGTTCATCCTCCCCTGAATGAAGCAGGTCACTAATTGGGTCTCGTTGCTCCTTGCCCACGGAAGAAAATCCTTCGTCGCTTCTTAGAGTGTAAAAGAATGAGTCCCTCCTTGATTCTTGATATAAATCAGGGCAGTCATGCTGTCTTATTGAAAGTTTGCATCACAAAATGTTGAAGTGCAAGATGAATCGCTTTTAATTCCTTTATGTTGATGTGAAGGTTTCTTTCGGTAGGAGACCAAGTTCCTGAAACCTCCATATCGTTGAGAAGGGCTTCCCAACGCAGATCCGAAGCATCTGAGTATAAAGTCAGGTCAGGGTTCGTTGGAGCCAGAGACTTTCCTGTTGCAAATCTGTCTTTTGCTAGCCACCACCGAAGGTCCTCTTTTATCTGGGGAGTGATATTGAGAATGAATCCAAGAACGACTTCCTTTGCCAATTGGCCTTGAGCAAAAATTGCAGTACCCTTGTGTTTAGCCTGCCTAACGGAACAAACTTCTCTATGGAAGACAGGGTTCTCAGAAGACTCATCCATGAGTTGACTGAGCAGGAGGGGCGAGTTACGAAGTCTTGGATTTTTCTGCGACAATTTAGGATCCTTTGTTGGGATGGAAAAGCCTGAAAACTCAGGGAGTCTATCACTGTCCCCAAATATAGAATAGATGGAGTCGGGACTAGCTGCAATGACTTGAAGTTTATTAAAAGGCCTAAATCTTGAACGTGACGAAGTTTTCTGCAGGTCCTCCGTGCACCGAGATCTCGAGGGGGACTGTGGGAGCCAATCGTCCAGGTACAGTGACATGTTTATCCCCATGAGATGTAGCTATTTTGCTACGGGTGCGAGTACCTGGGTAAAAACTTGAGGGGCCGTAGAGAGTCTAAAGCAAAGTGCCCGAAATTGGAACTCTCTGTCCTGGAACACGAATCTCAGATACTTCCTGGAATCTGGGTGAACTGGAACGTGGAAGTAAGCATCTTGCATGTCGATCGTAACCATTCAGTCTCCCTGATGGATGGCCGACAATACCAACTGACTCATCTCCATTTTGAATTTCGTTGTTTGAAAGAAAAGGTTCAGGGCAGGTCTCCATCCTCCCAATGACTTGGGAACCACGGAGAGGCGGTTGTACAACCCCTCCGTGTTTACATCCTCGACTACTTCCATGGCTTTCTTTTCTAGTAGGGCTGACACTTCCTGAGATAGGGCCGAAAACCTCTCTGAGCCTAACGAGTAGGCTATTAAGCTTATGGGAGAGGTTACTAAGGGAGGTTTCTCCCTGAAAGGGATTGCGTAGCCCTCTTTCAATTCCTTCAACGCCCACGGCTCTACATTCTTCTTTTTCCGTTTTGTCCAGAAATGGGAAAGTCTTGCTCCAACTGGAACACGGAGGATGGACGACTCACTTACGAGGTGCTGGCCTGTTAACAGATTTCTTGGTTGGTCTGGAAGTTCGGAGGTTGGCTCTAGGTTGGGACTGGAAACGACCTCTAGAACTTCGACAGGCTGTTGCTGCAAAGGCAATGTTCTAGTAGCTGTGGTAGAAACAGTGGCTCGTGTGGGGAACTCTGTCCTTTTGGTGGATTGAGTGAGGAGGTCCTGAGTCGATTTCTTCTGTAGCTCTATTGGACTCCTGTTGTGAAGATGGTTGCCAGCTCTAGTGCTCCATCTCTTACGGCTCTGTCAGCGCACACCAGCACTCCAAGCCAGTCCTATGCGAAGTTCTCTTGAAGGGACGTACAGTCTTCTTCTATTTTCTTGGCTAGAGCCCCCACCATCCAATCCAGAAAACTGAAGACCTCAAAGACTTTAAAGATGTCTTTAAGCAAATGGTCTAATTCTGAGGTGGTGAAGAGAATTCTGGCCAATGAGAAAGCAGAACAACGAGAAGCGTCAATGATATTGGAGAAGTCCCCTTGAGAGGAGGCAGAAACCCCAAGGACGGAGCTTTTTCAGTTGCATAAGACCGATATTTCTGCCTTATCATTCGAGAGGGAGGCAAACAGAACACCGCTTTCCCAACATTTCTCCTTTCTGCTAACCAAGTGTCTATGCGGGAGAAAGCTTTCTTTGAAGACGAAGATAAAACCATACATGGAAAGTCTGGCGGTACCTGGTGGTTGTCTCATCGAGAAGGCCGAACCCGGCGACAAAGCTGGAGAGAAGAATGAAGGGTCACAGATCAGGAAATACCTGAGCAGTGCCGAGTAATTAGATGTAGATTGCTCCTTCTACAGGTTCCTCGACGGCCATCAAGAATAGGGTCTTCCTCATCAGGTTTCTTAGAGAGGAGTATTCTAAAGGTTCAAAAGGCAGGCCTGAAAGCCATTTGAGGACAATGTCTAAGTTCCAAGCGACTTTACAATGTTTTTCTTGTTTGCGTGTATTTAAAGATTTTATCAAATCACTAGTATCCTGATTAGAGGACAGGTCCACTTCTCTATGTATGAAAATGGAATTCAACATCACCCTGTAACCCTTGATGGTGATGTAGCTAACCCCTTGGAGGATCTAAGGAGTAACAAAAAATCTGCAATTTGGGCTACAGATGTCTGAGAAGAGGAGATATAGATTCCACTCTCAGCACCAACTCCGAAAGACTGCCCACTTGGCTTGGTAGAGTGCAGCAGAAGATTGTCACCTACACTTTGCAACAGCTTCTGCAGCCTTCTTTGAAAATCCTTTCGCTCTGACAAGCTCCCTGACAGTTTGAAGCCTGTCAGAGCGAGAGTGGATAACCCTTGATGGAATCGGAGAAAGTGCGGCTGTTTGAGAAGACTTCTCTTCTGAGGAAGTAGCCGGAAAATCCATCAGCAGACCTATAAGATCCGGAAACCATTCCTTGTGCGGCCAAAAAGGAGCTACTAGGGTCACTGAAATGTTGCTGTGGGTGATGAACTTCCTCAATCCCTCCCTCACCATGCTGAAGGGAGGGAAGGTGTATAAACCAAGATCTGACCAATCCTGCATCATGGCATCCATCACCCATGCCTGAGAATCCAGAGCAGGGGAACAATACAGTACAGAGGTAGACAATGGTTCCTTGATGTCGCAAACAGGTCTATCGACAGCTTTCCCCACAGCCTCCACAGGTCTGTGCACACCTGTGGACTGGGTGTCCACTCTGTCGGTAGAACGTTTGCCACGACTCAGTTCGTCCGCAAGGACGTCCATCTTGCCCTCGATGAAGCGGGTGACAACGCAGGTCCTGTTGTTTAGTCCTCACAAAAGGAAGCCCTTGGCTGCTTCGTAGGGCAAAAATGAATGAGTCCCTCCTTGGTTCCTGATGTAGGCCAGAGCGGTCATGCTCCCCGAATGGACCACAACTGTCCTGTTGAAGGTCTCCGCTACAATGCACTGAAGGGATACATATATTGCCTTTAACTCTTTTACATTGATGTGAAGGTTCCTTTTGGCTGGAGACCACATTCCTGAAACCTCCATGCCACTGAGGAGAGTCCCCCAACCCAGATCTGAAGTGTCTGAGTACATTAGTTGGGGCTCATTGGAGACAGTGACTTTCCTATCGCAAATCTGTCCTCCACCAGCCACCACCGAAGGTCCTCCTTGATTTCCGGGGCTCAATTCAGAGAATCTATCTTCATCCCCCAAATACAGAATCGACTGACTTGGGACTACAGCAGAGTCCACCTAGCTTTGCAGCTAAGCCCCGCCCACTACACGCCAGTGATTGGCTAGCTCTAGAAGGGGGAATGACATCACACTAGTTTACAGTCCAAATGATTACCAACATGAATTTGACTCCGTTCGGTCATGTTGAGTTTCATGCTTGAATCATGACACCACAGATTTGAGTTACTGGAGTTGTGAAGTATGCAACTGCTATCTCCCATAAAAGATATATTATCTATCATTATGAAGATCTTGGATCATTCTGTCTGTGCATCTTTTTTTTATCATGCACAGCCTAAATACACAAGCATCTTTTTTTTTTTTTTAAATTGGTGTAGGCCCACATAGACCACTTTAATTGAAATGGAGCATAGACTTAAGCAGCCATTTCAAATGTTAATATCATTGAGGGATTAGGCCTACATGCCAATTTCTTATATTCTGAGGCAATGACAGGGTATGGGCCTACACTTCAATTTCTTATCGCAAATAGTTTTCTACTCATATCTGATGAAATACAGTATATCTTAATATAGTAGTTTCAACTCCATGATATATAATGTATATGCATAAAGTGGAATGTACACACATAAGCAAGTGCACATACACTTACATGTGTGGATGGCCATAGTAATTGCAACACCACTGATACCACAGAGAATAAAAGTAAAACTTGTGGGCACGTAGCCACTGGCACACACAGATCAGTCATAGGACTGTCTCAGTCTTACACACAACTATCAAACTTCTCTCAATGAACTATTGTAAATATATTTACAGAAGGGATAACAAATTATATTGCTGCTGTAGCATTTCTATGAAAATGGAGGCTATGGTAGGAAGGCATCATAAGGTACTTAACAAAATAAGAAAAAAAAAAAATGATAGCTGAAAAAGTTACGTATGAGATGATCCAAACCAGTCTGTGAGTAGCCCATGATTCATTTGCTTTTGGGGGCATTCTTGTAGATTACCCTTACCTGTTGGACAAAAGGATACATAAGAGTCCGTAACACACACACACACACACACACACACACACACACACACACACACACACACACACACACACTCTCTCTCTCTCTCTCTCTCTCTCTCTCTCTCTCTCTCTCTCTCTCTCTCTCTCTCTCTCTCTCTCTCTCTCTCTTTTGTTAGGAAAATATTCTAGCATAGACTATATTCATAAAGATCTCGATTACTTTTAATTTAAACAAATTACTAAATTTCAATTAACAAGAGTAGGCAGATAATTCTTTACAGTATTTTATGAATAAGTCTCTGTTCATTCTGCAATGTTAAGTTACCATATGAAATTTTTTCAAAGACTACAAGCACCATAACAGCAGCAACAAAAACAAGAATAACCACAACAAGAACCACAATAAAATGGCTGCTTATAAGATAGGCCTATAAATCCAAACATCATAAAGGCATAGGACATTATAGGTCTAAGTCATTTTTTATGGTGCTGTTATTTCAAAAGGAGATAATGTCCTCAAGAAAATTTTCAGCAGATTATATCCAATATATGACTCATATAGCCTATCATACTGTAACTTTAAGTTAAACATAAGCATATTCTGGTTTTGTAGAGTGCAGTCACTGCTTGTCGTCCCTCCGAATGTGTATCGATGAATGAATCGATTTTATGACTGTTAAAACGTAGTAAAATTACCTGAAATCAATATGAAATACCAGTCTGCAGAGCTCTGAGAACATCTTTGTGTTAAATTTAGAATGGTGAACATGCTTGACAGTATCAAACAGTAATTATCATTGTCCAGTGATCAAAATGCACCAATTCGAATGCAGACATTCCCTGTGTCACCTCCGTATTCAGGTTAACCTCATTTACGAAACACAACATTGCGGCATTGCGGAACACTCCTGACTTCATTCATATTTTCCTGTTTTTTTTTTTTTTTTCTAAGGAGATGCGTATTGATTTTATTGCAGGGGATAATTTAACCTTTCCTTTTGATAATCACCAAACTTATTTTAGTTTGGTAAAACAACCATTGCAAAATAAATAAAGATGAAAAGAACCACAGATTAACCAACTTTTCAAAACCACTGCCAACCAATCAGCTTCAAGGAATAGTCATGATGTAATCAGTGGGAGGGGCTTAGCTGCAAAGCACGGTGGACATTGCTATAGTTATGACTTCTTGAAATTTATTAATGATCCTAAATCTTGAGCGAGTTGTAAGTGTCTACTGAAGGCCCTCCTTTCACCAAGATCTCGTGTGGGGGGGGGGGGGGGGGCGTAGGAGCCAGTCGTCGAGGTAAAGAGATATGTTTATCCCCATCAAATGCAACCATTTCGCCAGACGGAGTAAAAACTTGAGGGGCCGTGGAGAGGCCGAAGCACAGTGCCCAAAACTGGAAGACTCTGTCCTGGAACACAAACCTCAGATACTTCCTGGAGTCCAGATGTACTGGAATGTGGAAGTATGCATCCTGCATATCGATCGTGACCATCCAGTATCCCTGGTGGCTGACAGGACCGACTGGTTCATTTTCATTCTGAATTGCGTTGTCTGAACGAAGTTCACAGCACTGAAGTCCATGACAGGTCTCCTTCCTCCCGATGAATTGGGAACGATGAAGACACGGTTGTAGAACCCCTCTGTGCCTATATCCTTGACCACCTCCATGGATTGCCTCTCGAGTAGAGCTGAAATTTTCTAAGACAGGGCCGAAAACCTCTCCAAGCCTATTGAGTACACCATTAAGCTGATGGGAGAGGTTACTAAGGGACATTTCTCTCTAAACAGGATTGCGTAGCCCTCTTTCAAGACCTTTAGAACCCACGGTTCTACACTCCTGATCTTCCACCTACTCCAAAAATAAAGGAGTCTTGCTCCCACTGGGACACAGAGGACAGATAATTCACTTGTGAGGGGCAGACATGCTGGTAGGCTTCTTGACAGGTCATACTGTCTGGAGGTTGGTTCTAGGACGGGACTGGAAGTGACCTTTGCTACCTCGAAAGGGCTGCTGAGAAAACGGAGAAGACGTCCTGGCAGTTGTGGCAGTTGAAGGAGCTCATGCTAGGATCCTAGTCCTTTTGGCAGACTGTGAGAGAAGATCCTGTGTTGACTTCTTCTGAAGTTCAGCCATTACTCATTCCGGGGTCTCCTGAGGGAATAAGCTGGTCCTGTCTAAAGAAGCGAACAGGAGAGAGGAGTGTTGAGAGGGAGTGACTCCCTTAATGGTAAACGAACACCACAATTCTCGTTTCTTAAGGACCCCAGTGGTAAATATGGTCACCAGCTCCTGAGTGCCGTCTCTCACTGCTCTATCAGCTCAAGCTAGAACCTCCAACCAATCTGCAACGTTCTCTTGAAGCATGGCGCAGTCCTCAATCTTCTTTGCTAATCCCCCTACTGTCAAATCAAGGAAGCTGAGGGCCTCGAAGACTTTGAAAATATCTTTAATAAGATGGTCCAGCTCCGATGCAGTGAAAATGATCCTTGCAGAGGAGAAAGCTGAGTGACATGTTGCCTCGATGAGGCTGGAGAAGTCCCCTTCAGAAAAGGCAGAAACTTCCAAGGAAGGAGTTTCTCCAGTGGCGTACGACAGATACCTCTGCCGTATCAGTCGAGAGGGAGGCGTACAGAAGACTGTTTTCCCGACATCCCTCTTCTCCGACATCCAGTCGTCGATCCAGGCTAAAGCTTTCCTAGAGGAAGAGGAAAGAACCATAAGTGGTAACCTGGAAGTTCCTGCAGGTTGCCCCACCAAAAAAGGCCGAGCCCAGAGAAGATGGGATGGCTGGAGAGAAGAACGAAGGATAACACACCAAGAAGAATCATAAAGGAGCCGAACAGTTCAATGTTGGTTGTTCTTCTTCCGCTAGTTCCTCCTCAGAGGAAATGGGTGACATCAGAGGGTTCGTAGGTTCCTGAACCACAGGGGCTGGTTTCTGTAGAAGGCTCAGAATATTATCTAGTCGGCGCTGAATAGAAGCCAACAACGGGTCCCCAACAACAGGGGGTGGCTCACCTGTTACACCAGGTATTGGCTGTCCTACCTGTGGCACCACACACTTACTGACAGATGGACGAACATCAACGGAAGCGCCCACTGACACTGGGCACTCAGACACTGGATGCCCACTCACTGACCGATCGGACACAGAACACTTAGAAGTTGTGACACTTTTCGACGGCACTAGCCAGTCAGGAGCTTGTAGCTCGGACACTGGGCGCTCATACAATGGGCGCTCGGACACCTGACTTCCATAAACTGGACGTTCATACAGTGAACTTTCCAACTTGGAACGTTCAAACACTGGGGACCCACGAGCTGAAGCACGGACACTGAACGCTCATATGATGGACGCTTGGACACTGGGCATTCAAACGATGGGTGCTCAGACACAGAATGGTCCCCTAACAGGAGTTCATACACTGCACTTTCAGACTCTGGGCACTCGGACACTTATGTTTACACACAGGACTGGCATACATTCTTTTGGAGTTATGGTGCTCGATGGACACTGAATGGACGCAAGGAGCCTGAACAGGTGACTCTCAAATACTACACGAAGGGAGCGGGCTGTGGTCTCTCTCAATAGCACAGTTACAAGTGGGGGGCGAGTCATCTTCCACCGAGGCGCCTGACCTTGTCAACAGCCTCGACACCTTAGCAAAAAGCCCACTGTGCTTTTTGAGCAGAGTCCGAATCACTAGATGGTACAGTATGAACATCCATGTGGACGCCTTTCCAGGGGTGGTCCACCGAGTCCTAGGCCTTACGGGCAACAGGCTCAGTTGAGGAAGCAACTACTCGTGGGCAAACCCAACCGACTTCCCTTGTACTGCCAGTTTGCTTCCTCCCAGGTGAGCACGGGGAGTTTAACAAGGACCTAGGCCTAGGAGCATCAGTTGGACGGGTAGCTACCTCCTCCACTAACACTGCACTCGACACTGTTAAATTTGTCCATTAGGACTTTCACAGAATTCCCAATCTGATCTACTTGCACTTCTAAGATGGCAATGGCATTGGGTTCAGAAGAATGAGAGCCAGGTAACAGAGTAACAGGAAAAATCAGAGGGCTGGAGATAGGGGGCGGTCACAGGTGCTGAAGGGATAGGCAAAGCAACAATATCAACTTTCGGAGAATTAACCAAACTAGTCTTCCACTTCCCCTTATCCCAATCCTTACATTCTTCACAATTAAGATCAAGCTAGCAAATTTGCTCCCTACAAGAACTACAGATAGTATGGGTGTCATACTTAGCCGAAGTGAGTCTGAGTCTTGCAGCCTTTGCTGCAATACCTAATGCTAGACAAACTAGAGTCTGACATGATTAGTCAAATGTTAAAATCAGGAAAGTCACAATCGAGAATGTTAACTGAATATTAGCTAAGCTAATTAACAGCGGAACACTACCAAAAACAGAGTACTTCACCAAATGAAGAAAATATCTAACCATCCAGTGAAAATGTTTAGTCTTTGACTGGCAGAAACAAATTGAGCTCTTTAGCTGTGTTGTACTTATTCTCCCCCCAAAAGTGGGCAGGGCAGTCTACCTACACCCAACACAAAAGAGCGCTACCACGAATTTTGAATTTTGAGCCGCCACGTAAAGTAGAAACTAATAGCTACATAATTATTTGGCTGCTAAGTTACTTATATAAAAAGGAAAATTTGACATCAAAACTTTTTTTAATATCTAGACAGGCCACAGAAAATCCATGCTAGAGTACTGCATGATGGTAGCACACAAAGCACTTATCACACAACAAAACAGATGGATTGCACACACAGCCATATAAAAGCAGAATGTAAGTAAGAAGGAGGCACAGGATAATGTTAAAAATGCCAAGAGAATGAAGTATAAAACTACCAAAGGGCCATGATAATGAAGTGATAACAAGTAATTATTACTATTATATGACACTCATTTTGTTGGAGTTAAGGATCTGCTTTTGAAAAGAGGTGTTCTATACAACTTTCCTATACCTTTGGAATAATGGTACATTACTTGGTTGAAGGAACACCAGCCCCAATACTCTTGAGAGGTCCCTTGAAGTCACGCTGCCTTAAACAAGATGTCTTTTGTTCTTACACTTCAGATCTATGGAACAGAGCTCCAAGCTGTGCTGTAGACGCTGGCTGATGCTACAAAGTTCAGGAGAGGCTAAACTGATACTCTGAGGTCCCAGAGACCACTGTTCTTTTCCCAACTGTATACCACTCTGATAAGTTAGTGTAAGAAGCTTCTAGATCGCAACTGTCTTTGCAAAATCACTCCAAAACATCCAGAAACATCATCCAACAAACAGGTTTCCACTATCATCTACAGCACAACATTGTTTCTAAGACATTCAAGAAAATAATCCATTTCCACGGAGACCCAGCAGCCTATGTCATGTGTGACGAGGCCTGGGTGATTAACATGGAATCCTCCATGGTACAGTTAAAAAGACTCCAGCAACACATATCATTTTAGGGCCACACTTAAAATCAAACCATACTCACTAACACAATAAGAAGTAAATGGTCAATAACCTGTCTGACATAAGAAAAAGCACAGATTTATTCAGGATGAACAAATTATCTTAAATAATGCTTTAGGGGACTTTTTTTTTTTTTCAATATAGTTTAACAAGACCAAGTCACATTTCAAATTTCCCATACAGGTCCCCTATAAGGTCTGGTCTGTTCGTAAGAGGATTACAGACAGGAAAATACTGAAGCTATTATGTATGAAAATGCCATTCTACCTAAGCTATAAAAAAAACGCCAAAAATTGTAAATGATCTCAATGAACCAAAAAGGGAAGCATGGGTCCGAAATGATTTTTCTCCACAACCTTGTAGCAACCCCATGAGGTTTCTTGGGTATAAAAATGTTGAGTTCCCTATTTATACTCTTGTAGAAACAAAGTGACACTGGTTTTTACCTACAAAATTCATTTTTAGGTTGAAGTACAGTGACCACTGAATCTAACAATAATAACTCATCCTTTTGTCTTGCTACTGGAGGCTTTGGTTGATTGCACCTCCCAAAGAAGGGCAATGGGGTCATATCGTTTTGAATCAACGAACACTCAGGATGAAAAACATTTATTCTTGGTAACACTAACCATCAAATTCCCTATTACCATATCAAAATCTAAAAACATAATTCACCCTACTTCTTTTACTCTGATTCTGACTACTGTAATCTCAAGAGTATTTAGGGGAATCAGATGCAATTAAAACTTTGGTGTATGTCAAGGACACTGGATTACATTCTTGTTTTATTATTCTTCCAACTCTAGGCAACTTTCCTCCACTAAAGGTTATCAGCTACTTCGAATATAACATTTGTCAGATATTATGGGTAAAACATTTAGTGTGCACCATTAACAAATTCTCTTCAACTTTTATTTTTCACATTCTTCTAAACTTTTGACATCAATATTTCCCTCACCCAAAAATGAGATTAACATTCCACCTAAAGCATGAGGCTTCTATCTTACTGACCTCAATAGACATATCAAAACTTACTCAAGAAGACAGTTTAAGCAAGATTTGCAAAAAGCTGATCTTCCTAGCTTTCCTGTCCAACTGTTCAAGGAGCCTTAACAAGGGAGACATATAGTGCATGCAACATTAACTATGCATGAAACTTAAAATGACTGAGTACTTCAAGAACTTAAATCCAGCTTCTGTTAAAAGGCAAAAAAAATTACAACATACTCTACATGTCAACAGAGCAATATAGCCTACACTTCCTTCATATGACTGCCTCTGGGAGAGGAATATAATTAAGCTCAACTCAACATAACCAGTAGAGCATTATCATTAACATCACCCTTCAAGTAACCACACACGCCAAGTAATGCATAAGATTGTATAGTTAGCGCTTTATGCTCCCAATCACAGACTTAAACAGACTGGAGAAATGGTCATTCTCCACTAGGATCAGCAAGTTATGAAAGATATATTCCATAATGAACGATGACAATCCAAGAGTAGTTATGCCAGACCAAGTCCCTCCTTCAAAAACCCTATTGCAGAAGACTGGCTTCAAAGATCTGTTTACATTTATGCATGGAGTGATAATTGTAGCATAAAATCCCCTATGGACAAGTGACCGTATAGCCCAAGTCACTTTCCACAGCTAATCCCTTTGGGGTTATCTCCTATACACAGCACAAAAGCCTTTTAACATGCAATGCATCAAATGGTTTGCATTCATAATCAAAATTACACTTACCACATATTCCAGGGCACAGCTTGGAAGCTCCCTCTTATCTATGCAAATTGTGGTCAAGAAGTTTACATTACATGTAGTCTGATATACTGTATTATTTATTCATGTGCTCAACCATCTGTCGAAAAGGACAAAATTTTATCATTCAAACCATTACTTTTTCAATCAAGCTGACAACTTATGAAACACTTCAGAAGCATCTGCAGGTTTCTTGTGCTCCCAGGGCCACTTGTCCAGGTCCTTGAGAGCTATGTGGCTTCTGGCCATCTTCTTGGTATGATTTATGCAATATGCAAATGTGCTTTTACCTCCTCATCCAAAAATAATTTTACACATAACTACCAGTTAATGGCTTGTTGTGTATTCACTTTGACCAAACCATTTATGAAGTTGAAAAGATTTGTTTCACTTCAATGTTTGAGCTTTTAATTGTTCCATCAAAGTATATTATGTAACAACTTTGTGCAGGTGTTATTACAAACTACCAAGACTCATGACTTCCCTGTACCATGAAGATTGACCAGGAAGAAGCTGCAAGATGTACCGTTCAGAGGCTTGGAAATAAATGACTTCAATGCAAAATATTACTAAGAAAAGTTCTAATTGTACTCACTCTCTCTGTAATAGCTGTAGTTTCGGTCATCGGGTGAAATTCAAGATTGTCACTGTGCAAGCAATAGTTTCTTTTATCTCCCTATTACCTAGGAGACATTCTGAACTTTTTGGAATAAATATTGTACGGAAAACCAGAGAAATTGAGTGCTACCACAGGATTTCACCTGAAATGGAAAGGCAGACACACACTGTCACCTTCAAATGAAATGGAGTAATCTTACTAAATCACTCAGTCACCTTCAAATGAAATGGATTAATCTTACTAAATCACTCAGTCACCTTCAAATGAAATGGATTAATCTTATTAAAAACAAACAGAACAAAGATTTTAATTCAGATTTTAATCTAATTCCCAAGAAATCAATAATGTATAAATAAATATATCAGTAAAATGAGACCACAAAGTGACTTTATGAGACTCATAGTGCCTGCCCAAAGAATTCAAAATAAGAATGAGCACTGGAAAAAGGAGCTGCGTAAACTTACAGTTGGACAGCTTACAGGTGAGGGAAGACCAAAGGGAATAGATGACAAGTAAAAGGCAAAAAACAACATAACAGGAGCCTAAAAGGGGATGCAGCACAAACCCTACAGTACTGTTTACCATGTGCCAAGCAAATGATATTAAAAATAAGCAACCTGCCCACCAGCTGACCTACAGAAACAGATTATCTACCAGAATCCAAATCCCAGTGCCAACACTCCCCCATCCCCAAGTACCTCACAAGGACAAAATGTTGTCTGTGCATAGTCTTTTAAAAAATGAAATTTTTATAATAAAATAATGTTTTATATAGACTTACCAAGTAATTACGTAGGTATTATTTCTACTTTAATGGCAGCTTTAGATTTGAAATTCACGGTAGCGCTCTTTTGTTTTGGTGCAGGTAAGTGCCCTGTCCACTTCCAGGGAAGTATAGGTACAACACAGCTGAAGAGCTCAGTTCGTTTATGCTCATGTTCATGTGCAGGAAGGCGGAAAGGGTTCCTATCATGTAATTACTTGTTAAGTATATATAAAACTTTATTTTGTTAAAAAATGTCATTTTTATATACAGTATGTAACTTACCAAGGAATTACATAACTGACAGGTGGGAAACATGGACATGCACTACTCAAAAAAAAATTTATAAATGGAAATGTATTTGAAATAGATAAAAAAGCTAGCATTCTGGTAATGCCTGTTGTAACCTTACCTGTGGAGAGAGCTAGAGCAGGAAGGTACTGCCTCTTGGTCATTGCTCACCCCATGTAGCTAACGAGACAACACTATCATAATGTTCTTAATTCTTTAAAATAATTCTTAAATCCTTTAATATATTTCCTAGAAATAAGATTGTTGGTAAATTTATCTTCCTGTGTAAAAGATTTATTGCTTTCCATAGATAAACCACTATCTATTGCCACACCCTCCACCAGTCTTCTTAAGCCAACATCCTTACTTCTAGAAATTACTTTAAAATCTGCCCAATTTATGTGGTGGTGGAGCTTAAGACTGTGACTAACTATGACACTGTTATCCGCATGTACCTTGTATGCTCTTTTGTTGCCCAATTCTTGTGAGCAACCTTCTGCCACTTTCCCCAAAAAATTTTAAGTCACATTCTGTATAGGGAATTTCATACACACCAATATGTTCATTGTTGTGATCCTGTGTTCTACTGTCGTGTATAAGAAGGTTTTTAATGGTGTTATTATAATTATAGACTATATTTTATCATTATGATTTTTGTTTACAGTTTTATTCTGCTGAAGTATGGATTAAAAGGGAGTGCATGACAATTCATAAATACGACATTTTCATAACAAAATTAAGTTTCATATATACTCACCAAGTAATTACATAGCTATAGTTTCTAGCTCACGCGGCAGAAAACCTCATTCTGTTTGTGCCCTTATGTCCATGAGAGGGGAGAAGGGGGGGGCTCTGGTTTGATAATTACCTGGTATAAATATATAAAACTTAATTTTATTATGTAAGTAACCTATCAAGTAATTACATAGCTGAATCCCACACTGAATGGGAGTGGGATACATGGACATATTCTACTCAAAACCATCTTGGCATGGTAATGACTTTGAAATAGAAAACTACTAGCATTGAAACAATGCTTGTCATTTGCTTACCTGGTAAAAGAGCGACTGCAGGTGAATACTGCCTCTGGTTGGTGCTCATCTTAACCTGTAGTGGCTTGGTGGTTGAGCCGTGGGTCGCCCCTAAAGTGGGAGCCTTGCAGTGGAGGATAGGCCTGATCGCTGGCAAAGCATACACAAGTGGCCTTACCCTGGGCGCAGAACAGTACCAATAAAAACAAGCAGAGTACATTGTCACCTTCATGGAAAACACCATAACCCATCCACTGAGACTGGCTCCTGAAAATTCAACACCTTACTTCAAGGCAAAGAGATTGTAGGAGAAAAAGAGAGATTCCTATGCTTCCTCCCCTACTACCACGTGAGCCAATGAAAATGGCCCCAAGGTACTGCAATTTTCAAACACTTTTCAACTTCTGTCAAATAATGAGACACAAAGATCAGTTCACACTTCCAGTATGCCGGCAGCAAAATGGAAGTGAGGGACATATTGTGCCTGAAAGCTAATGAGATAGGGACTGCCCGGACATCATGAGCTTTCACTTTAAAAGTAAGCAAAATGTCCTCCTGAATCCAAGTGTGCGACTCACAAATTAAGTCTTTCACAAAGAAGGCCAACGCGTTCTTAGTCAGAGCAAGACAGGTTCTTGACAGCGCACCAGAGTTTACTGGATGGTCCTCTGATCTCAGTCCTGCTCAGGCAATACCTAAAAGCCCTAGCAGGACAAAGAACTCTCTCTTTTTCCTCAGAGCCAAGGAGACCATTAAGTTCTTAATGGAGAAAGAACCAAAGAACCAGGCCAGGGCTTGGATGAGTCCTCATTCTTGGCTTAAATGGTTAAAGCAGTAAACTGCATCTCCTTGTGGAAAATCCTACCCTTTTATTGATGGCTTGGAATTTGCTATGTTAGCAGCAACCACGGCCATGAGTAAGAGAGTCTTCTGGGTAAGGTTTCTCCTAGAAGAGGAATGTAGGGGTTCAAAAGAGGGACTTGTCAGCCGCTTCAACAATACATCCAGGTTCCAGGAGACTGGATCTTCCTTCCTTTGCTTGGACGTAGCAAAGGACTTACTGAGGTCGTTAAGATCTGGGTCTGATGAAAGATCCAGGCCCTTGTGTTTAAATACTGATCTAAGCACAGCTCGATACCCCTTAATGGTGGCAGACGAGAGATTCCTAGATCTTCTGGGATAAAGAAGGAAATCTACAATTTGGGTCAAAGGTATCTCAGAAGAAGAGACATTGCATCTGAGACACCAGCTTCGGAAAATTACCCACTTAGCCTGGTAGAGACAGCTAGAAAATCAACGCCTGCATCTTGCAATAGCCTCTGCAGCACATTTTGAAAACCATTTTGCTCTGACAAACTTCCAGACAGTCTGAAGCCTGTCAGGGCAAGAGCAGACAACCCCTTGGTATCTCTTGAAGTGAGGTTGTCAGAGTGGACACGGTTTTTGGGGAAGGAGTCTCAGAAAGTCCACCCACAACAGTAGCAGGTCCTGGAGCCATTCTTCCTTGGGCCAGAATGGGGCTATGAGAGCCATCATAATGTCGTGATGAGCCCAAGAATTTGTTCAGCACTTCCCTGACCATGTTGAAGGGTAGAATGGCGTAGAGGTCCAAGTACGACCAATCTTGCAGCATGGGTCTGGGGCCAGAGAACAAAAGAGAGAAAGGCAATGGTTCCTTCAGGTGGCAAACAGGTCCAATGTTGGCTTGGCCCATAGTTTCACAGGTTCTGACAGACCTGGGGATCCAAGGTTCACTTGGTGGGAAGGACCCGCTTTCGACAGCTGAGTTTGTCCGCCAGAGCATTATGTTTTCCCTGAATAAACTCGATTTTGATGTGCCCACAGTAGAAGGTCTCTCGCTGTCTGGCAGAGAGAAAGTGAGTGAGTGCCGCCTCGCTTTCTTATTTTGTTGTGAACTAGGGTCAAGAAGCACTTAAGCCCCAAGTGAACTGCTTTCAGCTCTCTGACTTGATGTGAAGGTTTTGTTCTTCCAGTGACCACATCCCAGAACTTTCCCGGTTCTCCAAGAGGACTCCCCAAACCAGAACCAAGGAGTCTGAATAGAAGTCTGGGTGAGGATGAAAGGCTTTCCTTCCAAAAGTTTTAATTCGGACTGCCACCATTGCCAGTCCAACTTGATTTCCAGGTTTACGGGAAACACTTAGGTGTCCGGCTGTGTTTCCCTGTCCCAGTTGGCCTGAGGTAGAATTGCAGAACTATCATATGAAGTTTGACTAACTTTACAAGCGTCTTGATAGACAACAGAGCCCCCAGCAGGCTCATCCACTGATAGGCTGAGCAAGACGAAATGGCTAGAAACGTGGACTGTCTGAAGGCAACTGGCAATTCTCTTGGCAGACGGAAAAGCCCAAAAAAGTCTGTGTGTGAGACTCATCCCCAAATAGATAATCTCTTCCGATGGGGCCAACTGGGACTTCTGAAGGCTGATGATAATTCCCAGTTCCTGAGTGAGGAGATGTTCAAGTCCTTCACGCACTTTTCCCTCGAAGGGGATCAAAGAGGCCAGTTGTCCAGATATAGACTGATGTTCATGCCTATTAAAGAAGTCATTTTGCTAGAGGAGCAAGGACTCCAGTGGACACTTGAGGTGCTGTAGAGAGGCTGAAGCAAAGAGCCCAAAACTGGAAGATTTAGCTGGTGCCAGGCGCTTGGGCAGTGCTGGGCACTCCGAGAGGAGACAGGCATTTAGACGCTGACGTGGGGCACCCGAGAGTGTCCTGGAAGATGAACATTAGATATTTCCTGGAGTTTGGATGGATGGGGATGTGGAAGTATGCGCCAAGTAAATCCAAGGTTATCATACAATCACCCTGGTGGATGGATGAAAGGACTGACTGGTTCGTATCCATCTTGAACTTCGTCTTCCGGATGAAGAGACTGAGGGTGCTTACACTGAGGACTGGTCTCCAACACCCCGATGATTTGGGGACCACAAACAGACGGTAGTAGAAGCCCTCTGAGTTGATGTCCTCAACTTCTTCTATGGCTCTCTTTCAAAGGAGAGGGGAGACTACTCCAAAAGGGCCAACTGTTTTTCTAAGCCTCTTGAGTAGGCCGTCAAAACGATGGGAGAAGGGACTAAAGGGGAGCTCTCTATGAACGGAATGGAGTAGCCCTCCCTCAGAACCTTGACAATCCATTGTTCTGTCCCTCTAATACTCCACTTCTCCCCAAAACTCGAGAAGGCTGGCTCCCACTTGTGCATGGAGGACGTCTTCTTCATTTCTTGCGCAAGGACTTGAGCTCCTATTGATAGTTTCTGGCCAAGAAGCAGACATTGGAGCAGGTCCTAGACTGGACCTGGGCTTACTCCCATGAAAGGGATATTGCTGGAGAGAGACTGTCTTAGGAACAAACGCAGACGGATCCCTGGGGTGTTTGGAAGAATGAGCCAGAAGATTTTAAGGGCCCCTTCACACTACACAATTTAAAACCACCTCTGCCAGCGGAGCAGCACCGCGCTTACAAATCAACTAATAAACATAATGGAGCCTTTCACACTAAAGCAGTGCGGATTTTTTGCCGTCGCAGTGCCGCTTTACACGAGTTTTGTCCCATTGGCTGGACGTGGTGCCACTCCCATTGGCAGTCATAGTTGGCCATCATGTTCAATGCGCAGTTTTTTTCCGCCTTTACAAGCGGTGAGCATTATTAGGTCACTGCTTTTCATCGTGAAAACATATCATCAATTATATGGATATGGATCAAGATACTGATATAGAACTTCTCATTTCTTTATCTCAAACGGAACCAGTTTTATGGGATAAAAGTATGGAGGAGTATAAAAGTCGTAACTTAGTTACATCAGCTTGGAAAGAAGTATGCTGTGATTTAAAGGAAGGTTTTGAAAATGTTAGTAATAAGGAGAAGAATGAATATGGTGAGTTTATAATTATTTATTCATCTTCGATTTTACAAACGTTTTTATTAAGCAAAAAGTGGCTAACCAGTTGTTACAATTTTAAGAATAATGCGTACTTAAGATAATGCACAGATCTAGTCATAAAGGCACTTACTACTAGTTAGGAGAGAATTCACTTACTTTCTCAATGTCATATTTTAGTATGCTCCATACCCTAAAAGGACATAAGGCACACATGGTTCCTGAGAACAGGACAATGGTTTTGGTTGTGGGAGAGGTAGGATTTTGGTCAACATATCTCCAGAAAGATGTATTTTTGAACGTGGTCTTTCCCATATGCTCCAATGTCTACAACAGTGAACTTATACTCTGAATCTGCAACAGCCATAGAAAAATGTGAGATGCTTGGATGAAATCACTAAAGAAACTGTTGGAAAAAATATTTGGATCAGGTGCAAACCAATGACCAACTCAGCTTCTTGAAGAAAATTGCAAATCAGAGAGAAACACAAGAAAATTTCTCAGCCGAGGATACAGAAAACAATGAAAATGATATTGAAGATCTTCGCAATTCAGCTGCAGTAAAGGAAAAAAGCCTTCCACAAACTGGTAGAGATAAAACAAAAAGACAAAAGGTTGATGTCAAACAATGAATAACCAAAGCACTGGAAACTACAGATATTTGTCACCTTTCTTTTTTTAAAAGTATTATTCCTGCACTAGCTCAATTAAGTGAAGCAGAAACTCTCCAATTTCAAATGGGTGTTTTGAATGTACTGCAAAACATACAGAATTCTCAAGCCTTTTCACAGTCTTTCCATTCATACCCACAACATGTGCACTAACCCCCTACTTATGATGCAAACCACACCACAAGATACCCTGTAGCACCACCTGCGACTGCGACACTTGTTGGACCAAGTTTCTATGCCAGGACAGATGCACATGCAAACGCTGAAGATATCTGTGGGAATCGATCATTTGTAGATAACTGGTCGACTTCTCCAAATTCACAGATGTCAGACATGTCAGGTAATCACTGTATTAATTTTTCAATAAGAATAATTTTTCACTAATCCCATTACATTCCTATATTACTTTGCATGTCCTTCTTGTTAACTTTAAATATAATTAATTATGCTTTAGTCAACCCTGAATTACTCTTTTCAATTTTCATACTTGTGTATGTGTATGTGTGTGTGTGCGTGTGTACGATAAAGAGCCTAAAATATGATAATATACACTATGTTATTGCTCACCTGATGGTAACTGCCAATCTTTGTGCAGGTGAAATAGAATCCCTGAATATTATATTTTCTCGAAGTAGCGTGTCATGCAAGCGTGCCAGGAATTCTTCAAATATTACTTTAGACATTCTAAAGTAATTAAAAAATTTACTGTATTATCCTTCTTCAGTTCTCCAGAGTAGCAAATGCGCCATGCATGTCTCTTAGGGCGTTTAGTAGATGCACCCAGTGGATTCTTGATCTTCTCTTCCTTTTCTTTCTTAAATATAATAGATAAAGGCACAACAGGTCCCTTCCCTTATCCATCTTGTATCACTCCTGCATACTGTTTACAAGATTAAAAAAAAAAAAATTGGTCTCTGTAGGCGGCGACCGCGCAAATGAGCAATGTCGTCCGCAGTACCTGCGGCGCAGAGACCGCCTCTAGTGCGGAAAAAAATCGCGCAGTGTGAAAGGGACCTAAGTCAACTTCTTTTGGAGGTCAGACTTCTGGGTCTGGGTGATTCCTTTAGTGGAAAGGGAGCACCATAAATCTCTATTCTTCAAAACCCCCAAAGAGAAAAGAGCCGCAAGTTCAAGAGAGCCATCCCTGATGGTCTTGTCTGCATGAGAAAAGAATCCTTGCCAGTCCGAGGTGAAGTCTCCAACTAAATCATTGCAATCTTTAATCTTCTTGGTTAGCGGTCCCACCATCCAGTCCAAGAAACTGATAACTTCAAAATCCTAAAAGCGGTCTTTGACAAGGTAGTCAAGTTCTGCCGACGAAAAAGCTGAGCGTTGGGAAGGAGCTTCCCCAGTGGTGTAGGAAAGGTACCTCCTACAGATTAAGGGCAAGGGAGGCAAGAGGAAGGAAGCATTACCTTGCTCCCTCTTAGCAGAAAGCCAATCTTCAATCTCCTTGAGTGCCTTCCTAGAAGACGAGGAAAGCGCCACTGTGGGGAGCCTAGGTCTGTCATCTGGATGGTTCCTCATCAGGAAGGTCGAGGCAGTCAAGACAGGGGTCAGCTGGAGCCAAAAAAGGTAGTAAAGCTCACCAGCAAAAGTAAAGGAGAGCTGCATGGGCTAAGAGAACCGCAGTTGCAAGCAGGCACTTGGCACTCCAAGCAGGAGACTGTTACTGAAGGGTTGACGTCGGGGCGCCCGGGAGCTGGTGTAGGGCGCTTGGGAGCTGCCGCCGGGCACTTGGCAATTGGCAGAGAGGTCTCGATTGAGACTAGGAACAATGAAGTTTGCCTTCACCTATTGCAGAAACTCTTTCTTAATAAATGTGTGTTGAAACAGAAAGACCCAGTTCTCATCTTGCAATGCAGTTGGTTGATTTCACTTACGCAAGTAATATAAAACCAAAGATTGTACCAATCACGACACAAAGGTTATAATAAATACTCAAGAAAGCTAGTAACTTGTTTTCCATGTGGTATCAAATAACTAATTATGGCACTGCAAATGACAATCTGTCACAATATGGTGTCATAGTTACTAAACGAATTTCACAAAACAAATATCTCAACCACTAGTTTGTTAACTTCAATTAACTACAATACAGAGGCCTTAACAATATAGTTTCTGTGATATGTTAATCAACTGCATAAGCAAAGGCCAGGTTTTAATAACCTAACCTAACTGCTGAGAACATTTACAAACTGAGACACACTGGTTAGGTTAAGTAATAACTGTTATTTTTGCAAGTTTTACAAAGCAAAAATATTTGTATAGAAAACTCCACAGTTATTTCTGGGAATATATATGGCTCCACTTTGGTTATGCACCATATAGCCTATGTGACAATGTAAACAGTTTCCATTACTGTAACTCTACCAGCTTAGTATATGGATGACATTAGTATACATGTTTTTGTGTTCAGTAAGCAGCCAGCCAGTATTATTAAACAAATGAAAGCCTGATTTTGGAAAGAGTCTATTCATGGACTACATGTCAATACAGTAACATTTTTTGGACTTACAGTATTTGCAAATAAAAGTTACAACTGTTTGGTTTACTTGCACTTTAATAACCTGAACCAACTCAAAGGCTCCAGCCTAAATATTTCCCACCCCTAAACACTGCAGTATCAATACATCCTTCAAACTTAATCACCTCTATCAGTTTTACTATGCTAGGATTTTGCTGCCTTGTCAGTTGATTTAGTCAGAAATTTCATCAGTTGATTTAGTCAGAAATTTCATGAGACTAATAATGAAAGCCCACTCATTGCATTAGCCTATGTAGGTACATAGGCTATTGCAATGACTTGGCTATTCATTATTAGTCTCATGAAATTTCAGACTAAATCAACTGACAAGGCAACAAAACCCCAGCATAGTAAAACTGCTAGGCAGTCTTGGGTTCAATGACTGCAGCTTTTGTAGGGGACGGAGTCACGGCTCCCTTTTGTATGGCAAGTTAGCTGAAGTATGACATGTTGCCTAAAATGTCAAAATACCTGCAGTTCAGGATTCCAGTTGCCATAATGGCCTTAATAGGCTAGTGTACAGTTGACATCTTATAATGTTTAATTACCAGTAGCCTACTAAAGACTATTACCACGACACTTCCTCAGTCTTTTTCATTTCTTACTTACACAGACTATTATTATTACAATTCAATATCATTCTAGTGAAAATTTTGACTGAACTCATAGATAAAGTAACAAAGTGCCTACAAGGTGATACTGGCAGCCATTCCAACTTCAAATGACTTTCATGTAAGTTAGGCTTGCCTAAGTTACCATCATTAGTAACTTACAGGTAATTTGGCAAGTATTACTTTTAAATAATCTAGACGGCTTACTATTAGACGCTTTCGTGTACAATACTCATTAATTCCCAGAGCTTTAAAGAAAATCTTCCTTAGGCTATGCGGCTACACTATCCATACCTAGGCAAACGGCTCTTAAAAGATTCTCCTTAGCCTGTATTCCGGTTCCAGACAACGCCCACCATAAATTAGCGTTATTATGACCTGAAATTGCAGTTATTATGGCTTACCTTAATTAAAATGACACTGATCTTCAGTTTAATAATATCAACAAACCATCTCCAAGACGGTACTAGTAATCCATGAACGACACGTCACTAGGAGTCAGGACTTCGAGGCTTCTACAGTGCGAACAAAGGTAAGGCAGAGTTGCCAGTTAGGGGATTTTTGTTCTTACCATTTTGTTTCTCTCTTTTGCTTGCTTAGTTCTTTCTTAGTATTTCTATTAAAACATGCGCGTATAATTGTTAATTGTTTTGGCATTTTTCTTCTCAATATTCTAAATTTTTGCTTTTAGCTTTGACTAACGCAAGTTCGTCATCGTCTTGGAGTAACACCAGAAAATCTTCCCACTCATCCCTGACCTCTTACATCGTAGTCCATTCACATAGTTCTGGGTCTAAACTTTTCTGGGCTCCATAAGAGCCCAGTTAACACTATCACGTTATTATCAGTGTTGCCAAACCTGCGGTTTACCCGCCCAATTGGGCTACTTTTGAACTGCTTGCCGCGGCCTATGAAATGGTGCCGCTACTTACCTAAAACTAGGCTACTTTGGTGACACAAAACCGCGGCATCACTAAATCCGTTTCATAGGCATTTACAAATGTAACATTTCATATTTATTGTAACGGAACGACGTATATTGAATCTACCTCTATTTTGGATTTTTTAAATAAATATTGTTTCAAGCATAAAAATGGAATATTACAGTTATTTTTCGTTTTACCAGTTGGTTGATCGGACTGTCGCCGTCTAGACACTAAACAGGAATTGAGGCGTTAAGAGTAATTCATTTCCAAATATGAGTCACTGGTCAGATTCATTTTTCCCACTCAGTGAGAAGGCTGACTGCGTTAAAATGCCAAAAAAAGTGCAATTGGAGTGTTTATAAGAAACATTATAATCGTAAATGGGAGAGTGAGGTACTCTTGAAAGATTGGGTTAAATGTGTTCCTGGACATGAAACAAAAGCACGATGTCGTTTTTGCAGTGCTGTCATAAGAGCTCACCATTCAGATTTAATGAAACATGCTAATACTGGGACCCATAAATCATATGTAAAAGCAAGAGAAAGCAATGCTACAAGGTTTTTGGCCAGCACTTCACCTCAGCAAACCAAGCAGACTGACATCAACCAAAAAGCTACGGATTTGAAACTTTCAGTGTGCATTGCTTCCCATACCTCAATAAATTCTATTGGTCACATTGGCAGGTAATAAACGAATGTGGAAAAAGCTGTAATTGAAGTAAAAATACACTATCCAATCACTGTTTCATGTCGGATAAAAATTGGGCTACTTTTCAGGCTATTGCCGCGGTTTTTAAGGCTTTGTACCGGGGTTTGACTATCAAGTTATTTAGCAACCTGATCACGTAATATTCTCCCCGGAGTGGAGCTTAGGACATGTCAAAGCCCTCCCCATCTCCTCTTCATCAGTATCTCATCCATTCATTCTCATTATCTTTTACGGATATTATTATTTTGAAGAAGCTTTTTAGTAACACGAAATGATTTTATTGCACTTACACAAGAAAGACATTTCAGGAAATTGAGAGGTTTGGGTATTGTAATATCGTAACTCCAAAAAATTTGCTAAAGAAAGTGTCTATAAAATTTCTCAAAACGTGCTTACCTCTTGAGAGTTCTGTCTACCTAATTTTGACTTTGTTATATGAAGTTTTTTCTCCCCATTGAGTCGATTTTCCACAGGGTAATAGCACTGCCGTTCAACGTAACAGAAGTGATCTTTAGAAGCAACTCTTCGAACTGTCACTCCCACAGTGCACTTAGGAAATTGAAAACATGCGGAACTCCATTTTAAATAGGCTCATCACATCCATAAACAGCCGGCAAGTAAAAAAAATCTGGTCATTACCAGACCCGACAAAGGGAAAGGAACTGTCTTATTAGATAAAACGGACTATAATTTTTTTTTTACTACTTTAAAGAGACCAAGGTAAGTTTACTGGGATTGGAGCACCTGCTTTTTAACAAAATGGTAATAACTGAGGACAAAACAAACAGATGTTTACGTGTTAAAAATTTTTTAAATGATAATGTATAGCCTAATAGGATTTGTTTGTCACCAGATCAACGCTTGGGGTTTTTTTTTATACGGTCTCCCAAAAATAGCCTACATAAACCTAACGCACTTGTGAGACCAATATTAGCATCCAATGATACACCTATTTACAAGTTAGCTAAACATTTGGTGCCTCTTAGAACCGTTGACTAAAAATATTCAAACTCCCAGGATAAAGTTTTATTACAAGACGCTGATCTTAAAATGGAAAGTTTAATTATGGAATCGCTTTTTGCTAATGTCCCTGTGGAGGAAATCACTGAATAGAATAGAATTTAGGTCCAAGGCCAAGCGCTGGGACCTATGAGGTCCTTCAGCACTGAAACGGAAATTAACAGTAAAAAGGTTTGAAAGGTGTAATAGAAGGAAAACCTCAAAGTTGCACAATGAAGCAATTGTTAAGAGAGGGTGGGAAATAAGATGGAAGAAAGAGAACATGAAGGGAAGTGCAGCAAACGGAATAAAAGGGGCCGAAGGGACGCTGCAAAGAACCGTAAGTAATTGCATGGGGTGTGCTGACGGCACTACCCCCTATGGGAAGGAAACCATTGACATCTTAAACTTTTTCCTGCACCAGGCCCTGTTTTAGACAATTGCAAATGTACGTTTTTTAACATTTTTTTTTTTTTTTAGAACTGAGAGTGCGGGCCACTGCCTTTATTTTTTACGGGAAACGTTTTCAGTAAACTAACGGTGTAGCCATAGGCTCGCCATTGGGTCCTACTTTCGACACCATCTTCACGTGCTCGCTAAAAGAGCGGAAGTTAGATGAACGTAAAAATAAATTAACCCAATCAGCAATCGCCTGGACAGGGAAGTGAGACCGTAGCGCGACAATCTCGCCCTTGCCGTTCCAGGAATCCGTTCGTGACCTACGTGGGGGTTGGGCTCCTAAATGTTTGTGTAAAGTTAGCAATTGTGACTTGTGAGTCTCCTATGTGATTGTAGTGAGAAGGATTGGGTAAGAGTAACTGTTAGGCCCCGAGCACACTAGCCACTCTGTGGCACCACAAACGGCCGCGCAAAGTGCTTACTGCGGTGGCGTCGTGTTAATTGTGGTTAGGTTCCAGTGGTTTCTTTGAGGTGGACAACAATTTTATAGCCCACGTGTTTTGTGTAGCAGGTGCGGAGATCGTAAATTCGTTAGTTAATTTTTGGGGGGTTTGTGTGATTGCTAAGTAAGGGTGATGGTTGAGATGGTTTTATTTTTGTAAATACATTGAGAAAACTTGATACGTGACTCGTTTATCCTTCCATGGGGGCTAAGTCACTTTCATAGTTTATGGGTTGATCGTGCAGTCTATTGACACAACGAATATACAGAGACGTCCGTCGAGGAAATTCCCGACAGGTTTCACCCACTCTGCGTTAGGGCCATTGATGATACTCTCGCCCATTTAGAAATTATTTTGATACTGACTCGTTTTAGCATATGTTAATTCTAAACATAACACTAAGTTTGCTGGGGAAAAAGAAGTGAACACTCAATTGCCTTTTTTAGACGTTCTAGTTAATAGGCATAATGGTTCTTTTAATACTTCTGTTTTTAGAAATAAGACTTTTTTTACTGGTTTAGAATCCAATTATTAATAGTTCTTGCTTTAACAATTTTAAACTTAACTCCATACTTAATCTCTTCCACAAGAAATTAATTTCATTTCAGAATATTTTATGAATAACTGCTTCCCGCAGACTTTATTTAAAAAAAAAGGCTTCGTATTTCTCATAATCAACAATGCACTAAAATCACTAAACCTTCTACTGTTAAGTAAGGGTGATGCCAAACTCAGTTCTTTACATAATAATTCTTTCCGAAAAAGATTGAGTTCCATTTGGTGCCTAAAATTAATTCACAAAAACCCGTTAAGAATAGATTCCTTTCTCAACGGGAAGGATCGATTATCCCCACTTGTAACTTCTAACGTGGTATAGAAGTACGCTTGCCCCAAGTGTAGCTATTTAGGATCCACGGTCAGAATCGGCTCCCATCAGGGATTAAGTTTTCGTACTGGTTGTAGGCTCTCCAATCCCGAACATTCTAGTACTAGAAATCATTCTAAAATTTGTAAGACGTAATTATTTCTGTATTATAGGCCAAACGACTAATCCTTACGAACTACCTATCGGGTCGTCTTTTACTAAATAACTGGTTCTCTAGTTAAATATCCGGTGTACCAGTCTGACCTCCTCACAACCCCACCCTAGGGGACACGTGCCCTAGGATAATTTTCCCAAGGGGGAAGAGTAACCCAGGATACCATTTCCCCCCTCTGGGCTAAAATTCCCCCCTTTCCTATATTCCTTTCTCTGGGCTGAATTTCCCACTCCCCTTAATGTCTTAAAAATATCTTATAACCAGTAGCCTAAATGTGGAGCAGCTAGTGGTTGTGGTAGCACTGTGGACGGCATTAGCAATGAATTATGGAGGATACCAAGTTTAATGAAGTGTGGAATTATCTGAAGTATGGGAAACACCCTGAAGGCGCAAATAAGGAAAACAAGCGTGACATCAGAGAAAAAAGTTAGCCAATTCTTGTGCAAAATGAAGAATTAAATAATAAACCAAAGGCTGAAAACATGCCGAAAAACGTTGTGTTTAGTAAAGATAAAGGATAATTCAAGCTTGTCATCATAATCCAGTATCAGGAGGACACTGGAAGGGACAAAACGTTCAATAAAATATCACAAAAATATTACTGGAAAGGCATGAAAGATGATGTATCGAAGTTTAATAGTAAATGTGACAAATGTCAGAGAAATTCTAATAAACCCTGAATGCACGGCCCTGAACTGCATCCAGTTCCACTTCCCCGTGATGTTTGGAAACAGGTGGAGATGGACCTTATTGGGCCACTCTCAAATTCTAGAAATGGAAATCAGTATATTTGTGATTTAACCGACTATTTTAGTAAATAGCCTATTGCTGAAGCAAT
>JANJGK010000003.1:21493126-21513126 GCA_039081455.1 Macrobrachium rosenbergii | reverse complement strand
TTCTACCTTCTGCTCTCTTTACAGGTTGGTTAGCAGTCACTGGCTTTGTATTTTTTAAGCTGTACAAATTTTATTAATTTTATTGACTTTTGGAGTATTTTAATCATTATTTAACATATATTTTCTGAAGATGTAATACCAGTTTTTACGAAATTTTGGGAATAAATAATTATGCTGAATTTAGCAATTTCCCGGACCCATCTTCGTTCAACGTGCTTTTTCCCATTTTTCATATGGGGTAAGCACGATGCCTTCTTTTGAAGGACTTTGATTTGGCTCGGTCGGTGGAGCAGCAGCCTCGGAGTTCACACGAAGTCTGTGGCACGGGTTCAGATCCGCAGCCGACCAGTCAGAGAGGCAGACACTTTGCTATCCGTGTAGACACCCCGGGATTATGTATGTAATCAACGGATAGGTTTGCTGAAAGCAAATGGATGTTACAGACTAATACACACATAAACAAAGCCACTACAACATCTTCTAAAAACATAACAGACACCTCACACATCTCGAACTGTCGACCTAACCGCCCAGTTCTCCTCGCTGCTGGGAGAAAGGGGGCCGGGGATTTGGTACAATACATGTATACATTCGTTACCGGGGTCTAAGCGATGTCAGGCACGGCAGCCGATCGAGGCTACGGCCTACCCCACCGCCAAATCAAAGTCCTTCAAAAGAAGGCATCGTGCATACCCCATATAAAAATGGGAAAAAAGCACGCTAAAACAAAGAATAAAAACGAAGAATACAGTATATATATATATATATATATATATATATATATATATATATATATAATATATATATATATATATTTTTTTTTTTACAGATTGGGTCTCGTTGGAGGAATGCAAGGGGGTCTTTACTTAATTACTGCCTTAATGGACCAACAGAGAAGACTAACCTGTAACAAAATGAAGGGGAAAAATGGGTAACTTACCTTGATATTACCATTAGTAAATCAGGATTGGAAGGTCGCCATGTGAAATGATTATCTAGATACGTTAAACTGAATTTAATACAGAGAAAAACAACCAAGGAGGTAATCTGAAAGGCTGATGATACAGCAAGTAAACTCAAATAATGAAAAAATGCAAACTGGCAATGTGTAATAAATCTCTGCATATGACGAGTTAAATTCGTCTTGAAGGATCAGGCTCTCTTGTGTGCAACGAAAAGGGGGAACAAGTTATTGCTCCAGACTGCGGACCAGTGATGTCTTGCATTTACTGGAAATGGCAGTACTTTTAAGATGATTTGAGGCACAAGGCTGGGTCGACTGAGCAGATAGTAGCGAGGACCCTTTTAGGCCTGTGGATGTTCGCGCTTAACATACAAGGACGGGTCGTCCGTTGCCCTTAGTCCCTCCAGAAGAAAAAAAGGAGTGGAGAGCAGTGGAACCTTACGTATCGCCGTCTGGGTACCGAGTCGTCTGTGGTTTTCGAGGCGAGATGTATATCTGGCGACGTTGGCGTAGGTCAGTCATCCTGCAATTTGGTCATACAGCCAGCAAAAGTGTGGAGAAAAATAGGTCTTATGGTTAAGTACTTAAAGGTTAAGTTCCTAGTCTACCTCACAGCCCTACTGAACACATGATTGGGGGGGGGGGGGGTCAAAGGGGGTGCTATTGTCCTACCCGAGTTCAAAATAGGCCGCTTCCTTCTTTCCCGCCAGTATGTCTAGCCTACCAGTTAACTGAGAAGTGTTTTAGTTCAGAAATTCGAATTATTTGGCTCGCTAAGAGTGTAAAGGCAGAGGCAGGAGAATACAGAGGGTATCTTACGCTCGCACTACGGGCCGTTCACGGGAGCAAATGCAGAGCTCTCATCCAGTTAATGAAAACGGTAGATATGCACGGTGAGGCACCAAGTCCAAGCCTCCAACAACAGGTCCCAAGCACTCCAGCTTCGGACTAAAGGCATAAGCACACAAGGTCACTCACAAAAAGTTAAGTATACCTTAGTTTTACCAGACCATTGAGCTGATTAACAGCTCTCCTAGGGCTGGCCCGAAGGATTAGGCTTATTTTACGTGGCTAAGAACCAACTGGTTACTTAGCAACGGGACCTACAGCTTATTGTGGAATCCGAACCACATTATAGCGAGAAATGAATTTCTATCACCAGAAATAAATTCCTCTAACTCTTCATCAGCCAGCCGGAGACTCGAACTCATGCCTACCGAGTGATAGGCCAGAGCTCTACCGACTCGCCCAACGAAGAGCTTAGGTCACTCACAAGTGATGCAACACGATGCAGGTGTGCAACAGGAAGTATCCTCTACCCAACAGGTAAACTGCCGTAGACTGCCAAAAAAGGGATAGCACACTGGTCCTTCTATGACAGAGCCGAGTACAGAACTCTCAAGCTAATGCCACAAGGCCCCTTCGACACCTCCGGGAGAGGGACAAATATGACATGGCACCGACGGCGAATGGCCGAATCACCATCACAAACATGAAAAATAAGAAACAAACCGCATGGGTGGAATACCAATATAAAACAATAACAACCATTGAGGGGAGGCAAAAGACCCACATCCATCTTTCAGAGAGAAAGGCAGAAGAAACTGGATTAGCAAAGGAGCAAAGCATACGTTAAAAAAGGGGCCGGCATAACTGAATAAATTACGTTATTATAATACATATATATATATATATATATATATATATATATATATATATATATATATATATATACATATATATATATATATATATATATATATATATATATATATATATATATATATATATATATATATATATATATATATATATTAGCGTGAGGGTGGACCAGGGATACCCTAAATTCAGCATAATTATTTATTTCCAAAATTTCGTAATAGACTGGTATTACATGTTCAGGAAATGTTAAATAATGAATATATATATATATATATATATATATATATATATATATATATATATATATATATATATATATATATATAGAAATCATCAACACACAATCACGTGTGGAACAGAAATAAATTTCTGACTCACGTCGGGATCGAACCCAGGTCTCTCAGGTGGAAAGCAAGGGCGTTATCCACTGGGCCATACAAGTCTAAAAGAAGTCGGAACCTGAGAGCAACTGCACCCAAGGAATTACCTGGGCAAGCTAACTGCTTGCATACCAGCGAGTTTTCCCCAACTTCCCGACTCAGCAATGACCCAATAGACAACATTTCATTCGAATTATCCCTTCTGAGTGAATAAGATAGAAATCATCAACACACAATCACGTGTGGAACAGAAATAAATTTCTGACTCACGTCGGGATCGAACCCAGGTCTCTCAGGTGGAAAGCAAGGGCGTTATCCACTGGGCCATACAAGTCTAAAAGAAGTCGGAACCTGAGAGCAACTGCACCCAAGGAATTACCTGGGCAAGCTAACTGAGTCGGGAAGTTGGGGAAAACTCGCTGGTATGCAAGCAGTTAGCTTGCCCAGGTAATTCCTTGGGTGCAGTTGCTCTCAGGTTCCGACTTCTTTTAGACTTGTATGGCCCAGTGGATAACGCCCTTGCTTTCCACCTGAGAGACCTGGGTTCGATCCCGACGTGAGTCAGAAATTTATTTCTGTTCCACACGTGATTGTGTGTTGATGATTTCTATCTTATTCACTCAGAAGGGATAATTCGAATGAAATGTTGTCTATTGGGTCATTGCTGAGTCGGGAAGTTGGGGAAAACTCGCTGGTATGCAAGCAGTTAGCTTGCCCAGGTAATTCCTTGGGTGCAGTTGCTCTCAGGTTCCGACTTCTTTTAGACTTGTATGGCCCAGTGGATAACGCCCTTGCTTTCCACCTGAGAGACCTGGGTTCGATCCCGACGTGAGTCAGAAATTTATATATATATATATATATATATATATATATATATATATATATATATATATATATAATATATATATATATATATATATATATATATATATTAGATGTGATTCCATACAAATTATACACACAATCGTAAATATGCATACAACCGTATATACACAGACACACATATGTATATACGTGTGTGTGTCTGTGTATATACGTTTGTATCCATATGTACGATTGTGTGTATAATTTGTATGGCATCACATCTAATATATATATATATATATATATATATATATATATATATATATATATATATATATATATATATATATATATATATATAATATATACTGTTTATATGAAACATGCACACACACATATATATACATATATATATGCATATATATATATATATATATATATATATATATATATATATATATATATATATATATATATATATATATATATATATATATATATATACTGTATATATATATATAAGCAAACATGTCTCCATTCAATTTAATTACCTACCTTCAACTATATTAATCTAATCTCGGAGATGCTATTTGTAGCTGACTCTAGTCAGCAAAAGCTAATTTCTTATGATTTACCTTACAGTGTATAGAATGAGCACAAAATAAAGAAAAGGCCTCTACCCCAACATTCCCACTGAAATAGCCGATATTCAAAAGAGCATCATATAGACATTGGTTGAAGTTCCAATTTGGTAAAGAAAAAATGCTCCTGTATCTTACTTAGAACGAGATAAATAACGATCTCATTAGCGGGAATCATATTTTCCGGGCAGAAGCCCTCAAGTACACTGCATTACCAGGAAAATATAATTAAGGAAAGATGCTTTACATTGTTCTCCTTTCAATCTAATCCCTGTTTTGTTTGTTGAACGAAAACAGCGGCAAGTATCTAAATTATTTTGACGAAAATCTGCGCCACTTTTTAAACCTTGAATAAAGACCGCAACAAAGAAACCCTTCAGCCATTCTCTGATCATTAGGCATCAAGATGATTACTACAAAATGAAAACATACTTGCCAGGTAACATCTTACGCTATATGTACGGAGAACAACAAAACAGTCCAAGCAGACGAGATGGCACCCGTTATTATGCCCATATTCATGCTTTTATGAAAAGAAAAAGTCAATTACCAGCTAACAATTCATACTGATTGTTTTAACTGAAAATTATGTAAGATAGATGTTTGCAACTGCACACATTTATACCCACAGGTATGTCACTCCACCAAGCAGCAGGTATTATTCGTCGCACAGATAAACCAAATTAACCGCTATATAGTGGGAATTTGAAATGCAATTATCTGCGAATGGATATCTCCAAGCCTGCGAAGCTCACACTGCAATACCTTATTCCAGAAGCTCAATTATTTCCTTTTTTGTTTTTAACCGTGAGTGATATCCTTGTGAAAAGTATGGCTATAATTACTTGAGCAAACTAACGTTAAACAGGAGAGAGAGAGAGAGAGAGAGTGGAAAAAGGGTTATTTCTAAAATTAATGTTCGACAAGAAATAACAAGAAATTTTCGTAAAGTCTGTTGTTAACAAGAACTGAAAGCATGAGAAACTGGAAATGCGAGATGATGTGAAAAGGTTAGTGTAAGCAGGTTATACTTAGACACGAGCAATATGTAATATAGTTGTATATTCACGTAATCCAGTACAACATCATGGGCAGCAATGCACCTGACAATGTTGGTGCTACGCTCACTCATGCGGGACTGCCCGGCAGACTTAATAATAATTAATATCTCCCGCCTTAAGCACATTTTGGCGGGAATATAAGTAATACAGTTTCTTTTATATGTGACATATGGAAACATCCTACATCCCTTCTCTAAAATAAATGTATTACACTTTTCATGACATTGAAGGTTTATCAAGTATTATACAGAAGATAAGTTTATGGCATACTGAGAGCAAAATGGTACATACTCATTGCACAGTAGGATGACATTTAGTTGCATGAAATTGACATGTTATTAGCGAAATGGTCACATATTAATTGCAGAAAAGGAAAATCAAATTGTACATGATTGAAAAATTACGTAATGTAGTTTTCATGCCAACTCCGGGGATTTATTTTCCTCATCCCTCTTCTGGGTTGACGGTCACATATGATTCAGCTGGATGTGGTGTACGAGTGGGTGGGGCATCCTGCACTCTTATTTCCTGGAGATGTTTTCTGTTTCTCGTTGTTATTCTTCCACTACCATCTAGTTTTATGACACACTGGCCCTGTCTGCCCACTGCTCTGTTATCCTATGTTAGCTTTTTATCATGGGGACTGAGTCTCTAAGTAGACTAAGTTGTCGTCCCATCGTTAATTGTGCCGGCGATTTATCGATGTCTCTTAGGGGCGTGTTTTTATAGTGCAAAATGGCTCTTGCAAAACTATCTGTATCGAGGTTTCCGTCGTTTCTTGTGTTTATCTTGAATAGTTCTTTTCGCTGTACGTACCGGTGCCTCTGCCTAACCGTTAAATTGGGGGTACTGGGCTGAGGCTCATCCTAACCCCCCATTTCTGTATGAAGCTAGCCATTTCAGTGCTTATCAAATTGTTGCCACCATCGAGAGAGATTTCTTCCGGGGCACCCCACTGCATGAAGGCAAATTTCCAGCCAACCAGTAAGCATATCTGCATATACCAGATATTGTTTTCCACAAACTTGAAACATATCCGTGACTGTTTGTTGAAAAGGATACTCAGCGGGTGGGGTAGGCAATAGTGGTTCCCTTTGTTGGGATGGCGAGACGACGTCACGTTCTGCACTGCATCCTCTTGAGTTTCAATTGGTCCTCCATCCCAGGCCAATACACAGCCTGCCGTGCCCTACGAATAATTGAATCGGTATTGCCAGACGTATGTGTCCTTCATCATATGAATACAACAACAATTTGTCCCCGATGCCAAGTCGGTCCCGTACGTTAAAATATGGCTTTATGCTAGAGTCGACTAAATTTCTTGATACAGGCCAAGAACCTGTGGCTACCATGCTCTTTAGCAGCTGATATTCAACATCGCTTTCAGCCGCTCCTTTTACAGAATTCCAGTCGTGTTATGACGTCATCATTTAGCGACGTGATCTATGCTGTAATGCACGCACTCTCATCCTCCTCCCCCATCTCACTGTCAATCGCATTTATTGGGCTTCTGATTACTGGGTATCTTGAAAGAGTATCAGCCGCTGTTTTTCTTCCCAAGGATGTATTTCACTGTGAAACTGTAATGTTTTTTTTTCTTTAATCTAAGCAAGCAAGGATTTGCAATGTCTTTCAACTCTCTATCACCAAACACTTTGACCAGCGGACGGTGGTCAGTAACAAGGGCAATATTGGGACATCCCAATGGTAATAATCTGGCTTTCTGAAGACACCATACCACGGCAGCAGCCTCTCCTTCAACGACTGCATAATTGACTCCTGCCGAGGTTAAATGTCTATTCCTACAGGGGGCAAGCTTCCATCCCCCTTTGCAACAAAATGGGACTTTATCCTCTTCACAACTGCAATGTTGTTGTAACACTAGAAATCCCATTCCATCACGCGACCAATCAGTGATTACCGCAGTTCGCCTAGATTTATCATAATAAGCTAATACATCTCCAATCAAGGTGCATAACATTTCTTTAGTCTTTTCGAACGCATCCTGTTGTATTTCATCCCAGTACACCTTCCGATTAGTAGACTTTTTTAGAAGGTCTCAAAAGGGTTCCATTAATTGAGAAGTGGCTACAAATGTGCTAATTGGTTTACGAGGCCAAACCAAGACCGTATATCAGTGATGGTTGGTTGATTTAGCATTGGGAAACTCCTGATTGCAGACAACTTTTCCTCACCTGGCTTGAAATTGCCCCAACCTAATTCATAGCCTACAAAGTCTACCTCGCGTTGGCAAAATTGAAATGTATCAGAACTGAGGGTAACCCCGTTTTCTTCACATACCTGTCAAAAATTTATGGTGTGAAAAAACGCTCCTTCCACAGTATCATCATGTAGGAAAACATAATCGACACATTTAAATTTTCTCGGAATGTCCGCTATTACATCATCAAAGCGCTTTGAGTATGCATCCGATGCAGAGACACGTCTTATTGGGGTCCTACAATACTGGTACCTACCCCATGGGAATATAAAGGTAGTCAAATGCCGACTCTCCTCATCTAATTCCACTTGATGGAAACCAGAATAGGCATCTATTACAGTTTTGCATGAATGCACAGGTACACTGGATGCCATGTCATTACAGTTTTGTATGAATGCACAGGTACACTGGATGCCATGTCATTACACTTTTGCATGAATGCACAGGTACACTGGATGCCATGTCATTACACTTTTGCATGAATGCACAGGTACACTGGATGCCATGTCATTACAGTTTTGCATGAATGCACCGGTACACTGGATACCATGTCATTACAGTTTTGCATGAATGCACAGGTACACTGGATGACGTGTCATTACAGTTTTGTATGAATGCACAGGTACACTGGATGCCATGTCATTACAGTTTTGCCTGAATGCACAGGTACACTGGATGCCATGTCATTACAGTTCTGCATGAATGCACAGGTACACTGGATGCCATGTCATTACAGTTTTGTATGAATGCACAGGTACACTGGATGCCATGTCATTACAGTTTTGTATGAATGCACAGGTACACTGGATGCCATGTTATTACAGTTTTGTATGAATGCACAGGTACACTGGATGCCATGTCATTACAGTTTTGCCTGAATGCACAGGTACACTGGATGCCATGTCATTACAGTTTTGCATGAATGCACAGGTACACTGGATGCCATGTCATTACAGTTTTGCATGAATGCACAGGTACACTGGATGCCATGTCATTACAGTTTTGCATGAATGCACAGGTACACTGGATGCCATGTCATTACAGTTTTGTATGAATGCACAGGTACACTGGATGCCATGTCATTACAGTTTTGTATGAATGCACAGGTACACTGGATGCCATGTCATTACAGTTTTGTATGAATGCACAGGTACACTGGATGCCATGTCATTACAGTTTTGTATGAATGCACAGGTACACTGGATGCCATGTCATTACAGTTTTGCCTGAATGCACAGGTACACTGGATGCCATGTCATTACAGTTTTGCCTGAATGCACAGGTACACTGGATGCCATGTCATTACAGTTTTGCATGAATGCACAGGTACACTGGATGCCATGTCGAATGGGGCAAAGGTGTGATGGGTCTCTTTTTTGCAATATTTGTTTAGTTTTTGGTAATCCACTGTTCTTCTTGGGGTACCACCCCGCCCCCTTGGGAATAGCTAGAACCCGCAAATACTTCGAACCCTTCGAAAAACACTTAGAACTGCCTATTTTGATAGTTCAAACACACAATAAAAAACTAAAAATGCTTATACAGGTATTATCCTACTCACGATGGGGTCAGGTTCCAAAAAAAAAAAAAAAACCATCGTCTGTTGAAAAAATCGTATCTCGAATATAGCCTAGCCTACACTAGGGTATTCGGTGCCATGTATACATATATGGTAGCCCAGCCTACACTATAAAATATACTCTAAACATACACGGTATAGTAATTATTGATATCAGCTAATTCTGGAGGTTCATGCAGAGTGACTTATGATAATTCAATACAAAGAGAAATTGAATAACAAACAAGAATTAGCTTAGCTTACACTATGGTATATCGTATACATAATTATACGGTAGCATAGCCTACATTATACTGTACTCTACATTCACATATCGTATTATACAAACATCAACTTAACGAATATGCATCTTTTCCATGGATCTTTTAAAATGTTATGCCTTAATTCACTGTAGCCAAGAATATTGTATATATTCTTATATTGCTTTTGTATTAAAAATTGCAATCATAGCGATCAATGTTTTGGTTTGGAAATCGTTTACACGGTGTTTATTTCGCCGTGTTTAACTCAGTTCAGGGCGCTTTTCTTGCCTCTAGTTAGCGTGAATGAATCTCTAGATACTTTATTTATATGGGTCAAGGTTATTTTTCGTTATACTATGGGAAGTGTTTTTAAGTCGAAATATAACTTAAATACGTCTCATTGTGAAATTAATTTACCTATTTTTTTCGTTAATAGATGACGTTGGCCATTGGGGGGCGTTTGTTTTGTATAAAAAAAATCAAGATTCCGTTCACTATTTTCACTTGATTTCGTCATAATACGAGCTTTACATATTTATCGTTTACCGGGGTAAAAATAGCAGTGATGTGTTCTTTCATGCCCAGTAGTTTTGATTAAAATACTTTCTCTCTAATTTTAATTACAGTCGAGCTTCATCCATGTTGCCAATGCACGAAAATTTATAGTCATTAGCAGCTTGAACATTGTTTTCTCAGCTTCATCTACAACTTGCAGCATAAATTTAGTAGTATATTTCCTTGCCAATCTTTTATCCATACCGAATAAGGGTATAACGTAAAAATATATCAGTCCTATTCTACTTAATGTCATTTGTACTATAACCTACGGTAATTGTTTATTACTGTACGATGGTTGAAATACATTCAAAAGGGCTGTTGTTATCCGATTCGGTGATGAACAAAACAACAGTTTCTCGGTCGGTTGTTTATGGCTGTACACATTTACGCAAAAAAGTTACGTATACCTTAGTTTAACCAGACCACTGAGCAGATTAACAGCTCTCCTAGGGCTGGCCTGAAGGATTAGACTTATTTTACGTGGCTAAGAACCAATTGGTTACTTAGCAATGGGACCTACAGCTTATTGTGGAATCCGAACCACATTATATCGAGCAATGAATTCCTATCACCAGAAATAAATTCCTCTACTTCTTCATTGGCTGTCTAATAATAATTTTATCATTCCCTTTTACTTTTTTAACTAGAAGATGGGATAAAAAGTGGGAGGAAAAGAAGCTGGTCTATTGTAATTTGGTCTCCCTCGCTACCTGATTGTACCCTGCTGCCTGAGCCCGCGCGAAATTTAAAAATATTTTATAAATATTGTCGTATTGATATTACTTGCTTACCTCGTTGCAAAATTGAATTATCGTAAGGTGAACTATTGTAACTTGAGCACTACCTGAGTATTTTAATAGTTTTATCACAAAAAGTGCATTTAGTCATGAAAATGAGATGAAAATACTAATTAGTGAATATTTCTCAGTGAAAAACACCGTGAATGGGCGGATTTTCAGTGATTAATGTATGTGTATATGTTCCATAGAGAAATCTGCAAATAGGTGAGTCCGCGAATCGTGAGACCGCGAATACGGGGGTTTGCTGTATCATTATCATCATTGGGATCGCATTATTGAAGCTTGTCCGGCACTTCATATTTCAGATGCTATACCTGATCTACATTCCAAGAGGAAGTTGAAGGGAATGGTGAAGGCTATTTTAATAAGGTATGTTCCTAGAAAGGTCATCAAGATTATGACAAATGACCAGCCATGGTTTGAGCTTACCACAACGAAAAGACCAAATTTTACACATGGAGACAAAAGTGTTCACAAAAAAAAACTACATTTTTGTTGATTCTCTTTGTGGTGCGAATATAATTTATTATATAGCTGAGATAAATTACAATCATTCCTTAAAGAGGAAACTCGAAGATATTGCTCATCTTTATCTGTGGTGAACCAAATTGGCATCTTCAGTCTTTGCATCAGGCTCGTCTTCCATCCCACAACTACTAACATATGATGGTAGGCAAGTTACTGGCCCTAAGGAAAAGGTTGAACAGCTTCATTTAGCTTTTGAAGCTAAACAGTCAGCTGAGGTTGTCCCTCTTCTTAATACTTGTCATCCTGAACTTATTCTTACAAAATTTTCATTTCGTTCTATAGATGATATGAAAATTCTTGATAATCTTCATAGATGGGTTGAAAATCCAGATAGTTTCTAGCGTGTTGTCTCCCAAGATTAGTAGATTCTGTTGATTTTTTTGTCGACATACTATCTTTGGCGATGGGTACAAGCATAGTAATACAGTGCCTATTCCAAACAGTGGCTTATCTGTAGACTGCAGTAAAAACAGTCCAATTTCTCTTTTCCCCGTGCTTTCCAAAGATGCATGAAACCTTATTTCCAAATCACTTTACAAGTATGTGGAATCAAAAGGATTGTTAGTTAATATTCATAAGCACATCAGAAGCAGCTGAGCAACTGCGATGCTCTTTTAGAGGTGACTTGATATTTGCAAGAGAACCTTGACAAGCGTTTTGGGTGTAGAGTAATTCAAACAGATTTTAGTACTGCTTTCGATTTAGTAAAACATAAGGCACTTATTTTCAAAGGGTAAAATCTTGGAGGAGGTGGATATGTTTTAGGATTACTTCATGAGTTCCTCACAGGTAGGCAGAAGCGAATTGCTGTCGATAGAATCTTTAGCAAACCAAGACTTACCGTGTCGTCTGGTGTCCCACAAGGTAGTGTTCTTGGTGTTCTGTTATTTTTAGTGTATACAGGTTTTAAGGTTGTGGGCCTGGAAAACAAGATTGTTCAGTATGCTGAAGTTGCAACACTTGTGCGTGTAGAAAGTTTCCACCTATGAGAAATGAAGCTGCTCTTTGTCTTAATGGCGACATGGAGCGGATTACTGAAAAGTGTAGTTGGTGGGGGTATGAGGCTGAACTCCAGTAAAACGAAAACACTATTGATTAGAAGACCTCGTATAGATTTTTCACAATATCTTCGTCCGCTGATGAATGCATCTGAAGCTTTGACTACACTTGGTGTAATTTTTGGCTCACATCTTACTTATTAGATACATTTAATAAAAATCCTGCAAATGTTGCACGGAAGTTAGTCATTATACTACCGCCTCAAATAGTTATAACAGTGATAAAATCAATGCGACCCGTATTAGGTCATTTGTCCTTCCTTTACTAGAATTCTGATATCTGGTGTGGGTGTCTTCTTCTGCCAAAGATTTATCTTTTTTGATAGAAAGGCTAGTGATTATAGATTATTTTTTAACACTAGCAGTCATGACTTGGACCACCGACATAATTATTATAGCCTGTCACTTGTCTAATTTTCATAAGTTGTATTTTAACAGAGAACTTTCGCTTTCACAATTGATCCCTGATCCTCTTTTCCTATCGAGAACGGCTCGATCTGCTGAGCAGCATCACCAACATGCAGTAAATGTGCCACGCTCAAAAGTTCAAGCGAACATGCAGTGTAACATTACTACGCTAAAGCAGTTCACCTTGTATTTTACTAATTTACTTATATTTATTTATATCTGGAAAATTGACACAAGAAATGGAAAAGTAAAACGCAAAAAGATATCAATATCAAAATACAGAATCGAAATACGGGCAAATAACATTAGAACATTCAAGATAAATCTAATATGTACAGAAATGCACGAAATATGCTGAAACAGATATAACTAACATGAATCACAGAAAAACAGAAACGTTGCATGTTCGCCACAAAGAGGAGAAAATGAAAAACAAAGTGTGGTGTACTTTCGTGCAATTGTTACAAATTGACAGTGTGCCAGTGGATGTGTGCTATTATGAAATCGTTGCGTGAGAAGTTGAAAGGCAGAGGGGGAAGCTGCTTCTGGCTTAGATGGACACAGATAGTTTATATGGAAATGAAAAAGATGCAATGTGAAAGATTTGGAGATTTTATGACAATGAATACGCGTGCTGGGGTTGACTTGAAAGTGAAGGGTTGGTGAAAATACAGTGACATTTCTCCATAAAGAAGGACAAGAAAAATCGTTGGAAAGACAGTGGATATAGGAACTAGGTGGCGGTATAAGAAAATGGGTCACGAATAGAGATGATACAGTACTGATTGGATTACTGAAGAGAAACTACAGAAACTAGAAAAAGTTTAGGAAGAAAGCCGATGGTTATCGGGACAAATGGAAACCAGATGTTGGAAAAATAAATACTAACATGGTTAACTTAGCCGTTGTTTTGTTTGTCTCTGAAACTAAAGTACTAGATGAAATGGCTTTATTTATATATATATATATATATATATATATATATATATATATATATATATATATATATATATATATATATATATATATATATGTGTGTGTGTGTGTGTGTACACTTGTGCATGTGTATGAATATGTATATGTATTTGTATGTATATATATACATGCATGCATGTACATAAACACACACACATATATAGGCTACGTGTGTGTAAAAAAATGCAGACAAAACATCACTGTTTAAAAGGAAGTATCTTGCAACAAAACATTATCTTTCAGTTTCTGTTTACTTAGCTCCTTCATATTTCATATTCCATCTGCGCTTCCTTTGCCTATTTACTCGGCCCAAACCCACATTCCCTCAGCCGCAATCGCATCTGAAAGCCCGAAATAAAAGTCCCTCCACAAATGCCCTAATGATTTTCCTCTCTCCCCCGAATGCAGGTTTTGGGTTGACGTTGCCACTCAAACTCAGCCTCGTTTCCGCTTCCCTCCAAAAGAGTAAAAGGAAAAACCGACTTTTTCCCGCTTTCTTAATTAACATCCTCGTCATCGCCCTAATTAGAATGGATGTTTAAACTCTCATCTAAACAAAAATGGGAAGTTAATGATTATTGTCTAACATGAAGAGAGAGGACTACTAAGAGGTCTACGCTACTTCCTTTCGTGGATTTAATTACCACCAAATTTTGTAAATTTCTATATATGTGGCTTAAAGAAACCTAGGCCATATCTAATGGAAGATCAGTAGATGAAATTTTCTGAAGTTTATACCTATCCAGTTTTGCATGTAAATATATATTTCTTTTCGAACAATGTTCTCCACTTCGAGGGCAGACTCCAAGTGAAAAAAAAATAGCCTGGATTACTTCCAAAATTACTTGATATGATCACGCAGAGAGGGAAAGAAAAAACAAACAAGTATTACTTTTCAAAAGGTTTGAGGCTGCTAACTCATTCTTCTGCGCTCTCCACGTTCTCATTAGATTAAACTCTGCAAGCATATTTTTTCTTCCCGTCTTTTTGTGGAAGCAGAAAATTAGAGAGAGACGGAGGGAAAATGTAGCTTAACTTTGTTACTTTACCTGAATTCATTCCCATCCCATTCCCTGCAATAATTCTCATTCCATGGAGTTGCACGGCGCATAATTGTAAGGTTCTTGTTTGTTTTTCGCTTGAGATTAAGCTGGCCTTACGTCCGCACGGATTCTTCCCCCTGGAGCTACAGTAAAAAAGTATTAGCACACAAAGTAATAACAAAGGAATATTAGAAAATGAAGTGATAGTGAGTGAGAGTAAAAACGAATTCAATTTGCTGTTTATTGCCCATTCAGAGGGAGATATTCTAGATGTAATAACTACTAGCACTAAACGGAAAAATGGGAAATCGTGTAATGGTGGATAGAAGTACTACTGATCTTAGGCGCCTAATTGTTTGTATAGGCAACTGCAGATTTTTCATACATGCACATATATGAAAAGATGTGAATGCTTCGTACATTCACTTGAATGTGTGTAAATAACATACATACAATATACATACAAAATGAGTAATAAAAATCCACAATTATATAGTAAATATATTACTATGTAAAATGAACCAAAGACTTTCGAACCCCTGAACGGTGTTCCTCATCAGTGTTAACGTTAACACTGATGAGGAACAGCGTTCAGGGGTTCGAAAGTCTTTGGTTCATTTTACACAGTAATATATTTACTATATAATTGTGGATTTTTATTACTCAGATTGTTTTTCACGAAATTGTGAATCTACTAGTATACATACAAAAAATATGCACAACCACAGCCAGAAACGCATGGGCGCGCGCACACACACACATACGATTATATGTATATAGAAAATATATATATATAGGCCTATATATAATTTGTGTATGTAAGTACGGATCGAGGAAATGTGGTGCAATTCACTCGTGTAGGTTAAATAAGAATCCACTGTTAGAAAGAGAAGAGTAATAAAAAAAAAAATAAGGGAAACGAGACCCTCTACAGAATACTGGTCCAAAAACCACCGCCGAGCTGATTATTGTTTTGCAGGCCAAAGCTTGATGTTATTCTTGTTTAGACTCAATCAGGTCTTCTATATACCAAAAATGCTTTCATCATTTCCCTCACCTCCACCCCGTAATCCTTTCTTGTATAATTAGTCAGTGTTTGCTTTATATGCTATCTGCTCCATATCCTCACACAGAGCTAATACTAAGGTAAGTCTCCTCCCGCACAGTTCTAGCAAATCTTACATCTTCCTCAGCGCTCTCCATTAACTAAGCATTCGTGGCCTAATTATATGCAAGTATTAATCCGTCAAATTGCCAAATACCGATTTTTCTCTGGTATTCATTCCGAATCGCTTTCTCCTGATCTCTGAACTAATCGAGAGGGTCGAGTTAGAATCATGTAACGTAGACTAACTGAATGTCACTAAAGAGGGTTTATTACGTTTCTCTATTTTCTCTCCTATCCCCTTTATTGTTTTTTTAACGAAAATTTAACTAAACCTCCTACTGTCATCAATACTATCGGCGTTCAATTTGCTTCATACTTCTGTAATACATATGACATGGTTCAAATAACTCAATGCGCTTCTACAGAATCGTTTATGTATGTTTATGGTTGTAGATGCCTTTCTTCATACAAGTTATCAGATTTTTATGGTGTCTCATACTGCTCAATGGTCGTTTCGAGTATTTAGAGAGCTTTATTTTCTGTATCCTACTCGATATGAATCAACCTAAGGCAATTCATTGCTCAATACACCAGTTCTCATTTGAATTTCTTCGCCTCTGCAAGTTGACGTCTCTCTCTCTCTCTCTCTCTCTCTCTCTCTCTCTCTCTCTCTCTCTCTCTCTCTCTCTCTCTCTCTCTCTCTCTCCACTAAAACCATATTTTCGTTACGAGTCCCTTAAGGTCCAGGAGGGAATTCTTTCATTATCATGAGGACTTGTAACAGCCACCATGGCCACTTTTCCTCACATTTACTCTGTGAAGGTCAGCAAATCTCAGACTGCATTATTCAGTACCTATTTCTTTCCCTCTAGTGCATACTGTAGTTTGGAAACCATCTTTCTGCTTCCGTTTTTTCTTTCGTATAACCTCTTCTCCTGTGATTGAGCTTCACCCTTCTTTCTTAAATTCTTGTTGTCTTCTGGCGTGGGCTAGAAAAGTGCATTTGATAACTCGTCCTTCTCATCTTTTAAAAATCAAAAAAGAACCTCAGATCTGACACTTTTCGTACCCCAACATTGATACCAAATTTATTTTCGATGTATATGTGTATATATATATATATATATATATATATATATATATATATATATATATATATATATATATATATATATATATATATATATATATATATATATATATATATATATATATATAATCCTCGGTTTGGGGTAAACTTAAATGTGTGCTATCGCAGCTGCTGCCAAAGAATGTGAAGAGACCTGTTCAATGAGGAGGCCACAAGAGACTCTTTAACTTGACTTACCACAAGGATAAAGTAACCTCATCAATGATATTGAATTTTGAATCAAACTTAATTACAGTGTCAAAAAGAATCTTTAGGTCACTACACTTTTCTTTTCATGGTGTATTTATGAAGATAAAAGGGTCCTTTCTGTTTTGTATAATAGATCCTATGTAAAGTGAAGGCATATCTGTAGTTCGTAATTTTTTTAAGGTGACAAATAAAAACCCACGTTAAAAATAACGGGAAAAAGTTAACGAGATAATCACTATTGGAAATAAATTTATATATCAGACAAATATTTCAGTCTCTCTCTCTCTCTCTCTCTCTCTCTCTCTCTCTCTCTCTCTCTCTCTCTCTCTCTCTCTCTCTCTCTCTCTCTCTCTTTCTCAGGGGCACGCACAAGCACATGCATACAAAAATTGCTCTAAACTTGGATTTACTCTTAGTTTTATCAGTGGGTTTTTTACTTCCCTTTCACTTTGGTGCTTTTTCCACCTCTATATATATCTTCCGACCCCTTTATCCTTTATCAAAAACATGAACTCTCTCTTCTTTATTAACAAGGCTTTGCATAGTTTCTTGTGCAGAAAAGTAATGTGAAACTAAAATATTTTCCTTCCGATAAAAGATTTCTCCACCGCAATATAAAAAATTTGATTTTCTTGGAGCCCAATGGATTTAGTGATAAAATGCTACAAATATCTGAAAGGAACTGAATATCTGAAAGGAACTGAAAAAACAACGAGTTTGTTAAAATATAACAAAATCATTTTTACGACTAAAAACATTCAGTCTTGCGTCTCCATCCAGTTTTCATGTGTTATCTAGATACACGAGCGACGGCAGCAGATCCTGCCTTCGTATTATGTGTTATATTTATTTTGAGTTGTTTGAATTTACCTGTCAACCTTCCTGTTTTCTTCATTTGTATTAATTACTGATTAATTCAACTGTGTGTTACTTGTTATGTATCTGTGTAGTAAATTGCGAAATCTTGAAAGTTTTGTAGCACTTGAAGGAGTGTGGACAGAAGCAGCCGGTAGCTGGTCAAAGTGAAGCCTGTTCTTTGGACTCCCTTGGGTTGAAAGGCACGAGGTGACTGCAGGAAGTACGTACGTGTGGAAGGGCTTCTTTACTTCCATTTGTATTCTAGTTGGTAAAAACTGTTCAGTCACTTATTTTGCCCAGCCTCCTCTCCATTATTATTGGGCTGATGTTACGTGGCTGAACAGTACACGGTAAATGTTTACTCTAGAATGCATTTAGGGGTAAGTGTAAGGTTGCGCACATTTCTTATTTAGTAACGCATTTTCGAAATCCCGTTTCATGTACTATGTTATCGTAGCATCTGTTTAAACATATCTGTATATAGGTTGATTATATAATCCTCATGGTGTACTTAGTAATAAAAAGAGTCAAATTAACATTTGGCGGATTGTCTACTACGTCTTGTTTTGGGGGTGACTTCTACCCAAGTAACTACACCTGAGACTCTTCAGTAATATTTCACGGAAAACACTTGGTCGCAACATAACACTTTCATACGTACGTATCTACATCTATATATGAGTGTGTATGTGTGCGTCTTATGCATGTTAGTCAGTTCAGTATCAAGATCTGCATATTACTGAAAACACTTGTAAGGATAAAATTAAAATTTAAAATGTCGGTACACTTGCTCGCCTGGTCTATGAATTTTTATCGTATAAAATGATTTTTCCCTACATGTTAATGGCCTTTGTTCTGTTACGCTGACCTTACTTTTTCACCCGTTCACTCCTGAAATTTAGTGTTGACTAACAGGTAATCTGAGAGGAATTTCCTTTCCCGATATATATACCCCTTGAAACTTTAGTCCACTGGCCCCAACCAACTGAGTTTCGCCTTTCTTTACCCGCAGAAAAGCACACTGGTGTTGAAACTAGTCCATTTTCAACCAGTAACAACAAGAACCAGTAACTCTTGTTGCTAGTAATAATTCGATAACACATTATCATACTGGGTTTCATAACGGCCTGAAGGCACTTGGAACACCCTCTTACTGGCTCCCTGTTAAAAGAGGAGCACGAACCGTGAAAACTGGCTTACCCTACGGCCCTATTACCGTCCCCCGGTCTCTATGTACAAAGCAAATCTCCAATAGCAGACAGTAGAGAAAACATTCATGTATTGATTGAGGATGAAAACTCTTGCCTATAACAAGAATACCAGCCATCTTATGAGTTAACCTTTCCAGCTCAGAAGATGTGTCTCCAGTTTGACTGATTTGTGCATTTTCCCCGGCAAAGCAAGGACATACTTCTTACATATAAGGAATAAAGAAATCTTATTAAAAAAAATAGTAATGCTTAACACTGAAATTTTACAAAATATCACCTCAAATCAAAACCTTGATTCTGCAAGCTAAGAGCTTTTCCACAAGAAAACTTAAGAATATGAGAAGTGCTCTTTGATTATTTCATATATAATGATTGTAGAACATAGTAAACAAATACGTTACCTTGCCATAAATTCCATGAAATTTTTCACCAAGTCTTAATTTATAACTATTTCATTAATTCCTTTATTTCTCGACTTAAAAACGTTTTTTTCTGGAAGGCTGGTAATCGAATTATTTTATAAAAATAAATAGAGGGACCGTAACTTATCAAGCGGAGTA